>JZKD02S0170249.1:134086-192665 GCA_000966675.3 Picea glauca | reverse complement strand
CGTAGTGACTGAGAGTGAAGTGCGCGTGGGGGGTCTTTCTATGCTGTCGGTCGGGAGCTCCTCCTCAATAATTGCCCTCCCTCGCGCTCTTCGCCGTCTGGTTGCTATGGCAATTTCCCTGTCAAACTTTTCCTTGCGCTGTCGACGCGATTTAGCTGCATACCAAGCAGCTCCCCTCTTTGGTGTTCCACATAGCCTTGGCATGGCGGTGCAAAGTGACAATGCGGCCAGGCGAAGCGGCCGCACCAGGCCTTCGAAAGCTAACTCACGGTGATTCCTATGCTGCTGCAAGACAGGGATAATCGGAAGCTCTCTACAGCCGGGAAGCGGAATGCATGCGAGGAGCCTCAGCAGAATGCTTAATTCGATGACCACCGCCATTCTACCCTTCATTAAAACCAGGGACTGAGTGCGGGTACCTTCGCCTTGTGCGAGCAGGCTCCGCTCTTGAATGCAGTTGTAAGATTTCATGTCAAATAAATGGGGTTTTGTTGTGGGCTGGTGCGTTTAATGCCACTGCCTCCCCGCTCATGTCCACGTGTCCGCGTCAGCCGCCCAGTCACCCCATCCGGGGTACCCTCCATGCTCTTTAAATAGAGGTCATGGATCAATTGGGTGCTAAGACACAAATCAATATAGTTGTTAGTTTCGAGGACAGTATGAATCGTTAGATCACTTTGTGTCTAGAACATATCGTGACCATTGTATTACACAACTACAAATGAACACTAATGCATATTAAAGAAACACGTTAAAAAAAACATGATTTACCTAAAGACACATTAGACCAAGTTTATATTATAATTCCAAAGTGTATAAATATCCTAACACGGATTGATCTAATCTCTTGGGCTAGGCATCAGATCCATTGAATATTCATTAGGATCCTAATATTCTAATAACCATTGCACTTAAACATTTTCAAGTTATGTAATTTCATCTCCATCGCCTCAATTTAAAATTTGTTCCATAGACAAAACATAATGGTTACATACAATGTTAATCATCACACAATTGAACCATTGGATCAAACATATTGGGTAAGGGGAATCACTTCTCTAATGATTAAACAACGATTTTGATCTCTAAATTTTCGTTGATATTCCACTTGAACAATTCATTACAACAAATCATGTATTATGCTGAAATATTTTATTATATAGGTTTATTCCCTTAGATCTCAAGTTTCTTATTAATATCTTATTGCTCAAATTTATAAAAGTAAATTAAATACGAAAATGAAATAACGAGTAAATGAACACACCATCCACACAAATAAACAAAAGATGTATTATGGAAACTTGATATGGGAAAAAAGTCAGCTAGAAGGTGAGGCCTATACTCTACTCTCTTTTCTTCAGTTATGAAAATGAAAATACAAATAAAGGAGAACTCACCATGAAGTTAACTTTGATATTGTGGCATGAATGACTACTACATAATCTTCTTCCTCCTCTATTATTCTCTTAAATCCCACTCCTAGATGTTCTACTCAACTATGGAACAAGTACAATACTAAAGAATGGAACTCTTTCTCCTCCTAGCGACCTAGTATTTAACATAGCTTGATAGTTTTCTAGGGTTAGGTTCTTTTTTTCATGCCTCCACCCTCAATTAGTGTTATGTTTTGGACCTTATAGAATCTTCTTGAAATTCCATATCAATAACAGGGGTCGACGTGGAATCCACTCAGTACCATGGTGTTCAACAAGGTAGGTCAACTTGTGGGAATTATAACTTCCACATATGAACTCTGATTAAGGATATTTTCACACCATTGGAAAGGTCTAAGTGTGTAGAACAATATCGATGGGTTGGTCGCTATGATTGAAATTTTTTTACCCCAAACAGTTTTGTTTGATACCTCAAAATGGCTTTGGGAGGTTATGGATCCCAAATCTCCAAATTGGTACCTACCACTAAAATGGGCCATGCAACCCAATTCCTCCAATTTTTCCACCTAGAAAGTGCCAAGATAGATGAAAAATTATATAATGATCCAATTTGGATTATACCTCTCCATTTAGGGATACTTTTGGTCCCCAAAATGTTTTACTGAATGAGGGTGAGGAATTTTTCCTCTACCTTCCCCCTAGAGTGCCATTTTTCCTTGCCTGGAAGTTGTACTTTCAACCCAATTTTTCGAAGGTCATGTTGCCCATGTCTATTAGTTTTGGAATTCTTCTACAAAATTGTATATTCTTCCAACTTTGGCTAAGATTCTAGTGGAAATTTATCTATAGTAGGTATGACATACTACTCAATTTCCTAATATGTCATGGCAGGCTCATAGAGTTTCATATTTTCCACATTCATTACTAAGTAAAAGTGCATGTAAAGGGGTAGACTGAGTCTATAGGAATTATCACCCACCTTCTCCAATACCTCAAAAGGGACATACTACAAATCCTTGATCTTCTTACTGAGGACCCTATAAACTTTCTTTGTTCAGTTGCAACCAAGCTCTATCTCCCACCTTGAATTTTTTCTTGGTTTTTTGTCGATCATGTCAGGCCTTGTACCTTTCTTATGATTTCTTCAATGTCTCCTATACTTGCAAATGAACTTGCCTAATATTTTCAACAAATTTATCCACTTTCAAATCTTCTCATGTGATGTATTCCCTCACTTCTTCTTATTGTCCATAAACAAAATCCAAGGGAAAAGGTGGTAAATACCCAAAGTAAGTTTCAAAAGGGGACTTACTAGTAGAACTATGGACTACACTATTATAAGAGTGTTGAATGTAGATCATATTTTCATCCTAGATTTTTCAATGCTTCTAATTGTAACCCCTTAAATGTTGAACCAAAGTAATGTTGACTACTTATGTCTTCCCATCTATCTATGGATGGAATGCTAGAAATTTCTTCAACTTGGCGTCCATATTTTCCCAAAGTGTAGTCCAAAAGGCATTGAGAAATCTAGTATCCATGTTCAAGATGATGTTCCTTGGTATCCCAAAGTGCACCCAGACCTATTCAAAGAACATGTTTGTTGCTTATTTTCCTTTGAGGATCTTTTTACAAGGAATAACAATGCACATCATGATGAACCTATCAAATACCACAAACAAATAGTCATGTCCCTTCCTAGTTGTTGACAAACCACCCACAAAATCCATGGAAAGTTTTTCCCAGGGTCAAGAGGATACAGGTAAAGGGTGGTATAAATATTTATTTATATTATTGGACTTGTTGGTACAAGAAGCTACATATTATTTCATTTTTGGAAAATACATGTACCCTTATAAGTTGGCAATTGTCTTCCCAACACCAAAATGCCCTGCAACCTTAGAGGTGTGAGCCTCTTTGGTAAGTTGCAATATTTCACCTTTAAGGACACAGATCTTGTCTAACTTGTAGAGAAACTCATTTCAAAGATGATAGTTAGCCTTACCGTCACCTTCTTCTACATGAATTTGGCCATGTAGTTGTTTAAACACCTCTTTGAAGTCCTCATCTTCTGTGCATGCCTCTTTTTATGCATCATGGGTAAAAGGAGTCATGTGCATAAGAGTTACCAAAGATATAATCTTGGATGTGGGTGGCTTTGAAAGCATATATGTGAACTTATTAGTGATTCCCTTCTTATGTTTGTTGACTAGATGAAACTACTGCAAAATCTTCATGCACATGGTAATGACTGGTTTGTTGAATCTTACTTTGGCCTTTAAAATACCATAGTAGTTGATGATCAACGTGGATAATGGTTTTCTTTCCCATCAAATAGTACTTCCACTTCTTAACAAATTGAACTATGACATAGAGTTCCTTATCATACATAGGGTAGTCCAGGACTCCCCCATGAAACATCTTAAAATTATATCATATCGACTTACCTCCTTGCATCAAGACCACTCCCATAGCATATCCACTTGCATATATCTTCAATTAGAAGGGATTTTGCAAGTTAGGCAATGCAAATACTAGTGATTGATTCATCTTTCCTTTCACCTCATCGAAATATTTTTGTTGATTCTTTCCCCACTAGAAACTTTTACCTATTGGTTGTTATGGCATGGAGTGGCACAAATATTACTAAAAAAGATGATATGAACTTCCATAGGTACTACGCTTCCCCAAAAAATATACTAAATTCAATGACATTAGTAGGAACTAGCCACTTGATGACAACCTCCATCTTCATGGGATTTATCTCAAACTCCCCTCTACAAATTATGTACCCTAAATACACCAATGACTACTAAGCAAACTCACATTTCTTAAGGTTAGCCAACAACTGATGTTTTTTCAAAGTGGTTAACACTTGCATAAGATATGAGATGTTATCTTCCCAAGTATATCTATAAACCAATATGTCATTGAAATACAATATTGCAAATGAATCTAAATAGGGACGTAATAAATTATTCATCAATTAGATAAATGTAGTTGGTGCATTACATAATCCAAAAGGTGTGACCAAACATTCATACAAACCTTGCCTTGTGTTGAAGGTGATATTCCAAGTGTCTTCTTCTTTAACACGTACCTATATTGAAAATGATCTTCAAGTTGGTTTCTTCTTTAACACATATCTGGTGGTATCTTGATTTGAGATACAACTTGGTGAAGTACTTGGCATGTTGCAACTAATCTAAAAAATCATCGATCTTGGGCAAAGGGTATTAATTATTGAGTGTGATCTTGTTCAAAGATTTGTAATCGATACAAATTTACCAAGTACCATCCTTCTTGGGTATTATGATGATAGGTGACACTCAAGGTGAGGTTTTTTGTTGAATTACTCCTTCTCTAGCAGCTACTATAATTATGTCTTCACTTTGTATACTTTTAGAACAAATTGTCTATAGAGCCCAATATTTGGTAATGGGGAGTTAGGAAACAACTATATCTCATTCTCCCCTTCCCTCTTAGGTGGTAACCATTTACGATCCTAGAACACTCCTATGTACACTTTCAACAACTCCTCCAGCTGATGTTTCTACTCTTTAATACATCCATCCAAGGATGCCTTTACTCTTACCAATTCATCACTTGATTGATTCTCTCTTAATAAAATCAATAGATACTTCTTATTAGAACTGATCAACTTTTTATCTTGGTTAGAACTTACCAGAGAGATATTTGATTTACCTTTGTGCACATTGATGATGAAAGAATAGCCATCCTTGATCGGGTGGCACTCATTTTCTCTCCTTGTTAAGATTCCATCGCTCATATTTTTTTTCCAAGGAAAAAAAGCATAATTTTACTTCAACAAATGTGAAAAAAATTGCATTCTCCAGATACATTGTACAAGTGTATTTCTGATCAGTTGATATGTCTACTATTGGTTTTCTACGGATGTATCCATTTCTATTTCTATCATCCATAAAACTGTTGTATTACAATATCAAAACACATATAGCTTGATATGTCACACAAAACGTAAAGTGTGCATATTCTTCAAAGAATCTGGATAAGATCATAGTGTGAATCCAGATTTTATCTCTTTTTTATCATTCCATAAAAGGTTGGTGTAAATATTCTAGCTAATGACCATTTTTCATTTTAGTTATTTTCCATTGGCCCATAGCCAATTGGACCCCTTCTTTCGACCTCCTGTCAGCCTCCTTGTTCCTTTCCCTGTAAACATGAAGGCATGTGAAAGTATCAAAAGAAGTCTGCAATGTTTTGATGTCCTCCAATATGTTCACAAATCTAGTAATTTTGCATCTTTGAGTGCTTTTAATCCAATTTATGACATTCATGGAGTCTCCATAAACTATTAAATAATGACAACCTTTTTCAATAGAAAAAGAAATGAGTAGTTTAAGGCTCATTAATTCTACAAAATTATTTGTTCCCATCCCTAGCCAAAAATTCATAGAAAAATTATGAGAATCCAATAAATAAAGGATCTCTCCTCCCCTGCATCTGTTGTTTTTTGAAGCACCATCAAAATATTCCCATGGTCTTGTTTTATCATCATGGATCTATCTTTCCTAAATTCTTCTAATAGATTGTGGGAAAGAGGAAAGGATGGAAAGGCTCTAAGCAAATGAGATCTCTAGGACCATAGCAATTCCTTTAAAAATTATAGAGTTTTGGGCTATTTAGACCCCCCAAATTACCATCAGAGGTAGTGCTTTGATGCCCTTGTATTATTTATCCAAACACCATCCCTGCTAAGCCCACGCCAAATATTTCACATTCCATCTGCAATGGGTACCTAATATAACGAGAATTCAATCCATACTTCTTTGATATATGGGAACTCTAAGAAAATATGCAGGATTGACTCCCCTACAAATTTACATAGACAACACCATCCTAGACCATGATTGTTTCTCTTCTAGAGAATATCCCAAGTCGGAACCTTGTTTGACAGATCATTCCACATAAATAATCTTTTCTTGGTCTAACATTTAATTTTCCAAAGCTTTTTCCACCACCATACAGGCTCTCTTTGTTTCTAACTTCAACTGGATATATCATTCCTTTGGAGTGTCTTTTCCAGATGGGGTTGAATCCCAGATAAGTTCATCCTCATTATTTATGAGCCTTACTTGTGATCTCTTCATTTATGTTAGATATTTTTCCAATTCTAGGATATCCTCCTCTTCTAAAACCAACAATCTTATTGATTTCCACCCTTGTGACCAGAGGGTAGAGAGTCTCAGTTCTTCAAGATGACTGAGAGTGTTGAAACCTCATAATCTTAGATTATTTAAAATGTGGTCGGGAAGAATGTGTTGTCGCTCACAACCTGGCCAGGGGTTTGTCCCAATCTAACTCGTTGTTTTTTTCCTATCCTCCATGACAACCCTTCTCCAATAACCGGAAAGGAATTAGTTACTGCCTTCTAGTTCACTGAGGCTCCTTTCTTTGACTTATTCATATTCATGACCCAAGATTCCAAAGATTCTGGTGCAATATATTTTTTTGAAACCACCCTAGTCCATAGGCTAGAAGTTTTTATAAGGAACCACCCACATTTTGCCACCAAAACTTTGGAAAAGAGAAATAAATTTTTTATTCCCCATCCTCCTAAAGCCTTAGGAGAAACAATATTTTCCCAATGAACCCATGTAGTCACATAAGAGTCTTTCTTGCCACTCCAAAGAAACATGAAACAAATATTTCTTGCAACTTCCAGTATCCCTTTCAAAATCCATGACAGTGACATCCAATATACTGGTATGGATTCCAAAATGGATTTAACTAAAACAAGTCTCCCTTCTCGAGAAAGCCATCGATGGCTCTAGATTTGTAGTATTTTCTCTAGCTTATTTAGAAGCCATAACCAATCCTCCTTCTTGTAGTCATTTGGTTCTAAATTAAAGCCCAGGTATTTCAAGACGTCGTCAATCCTCTTTACCCCAAAAGGAAAATTATGCCTGAAGATATGTCACTCTTCTTCACTCAAATGATTGGTGGATATGGACGATTTTTATTCATTTGTTTGCATATTTGTTGCTTTGGTAAAAAGACTTAGTATGTTTTTCAGTGTCTCTGCCTCCCTTCTTGAACCCATACTAAAGATAAGTACATTGTCGAAAAAAAGGAGATGAGTGATCTAAAGCATCTGTGAAATTTGGATCCCAAAGAAAGTGCCTTGTATTGTTTCCTCCATAATTTATCTACTGAGTCCTTCCACAATTAAAAGAAATAGCAGTGAATAAAGTGGGCAGCCCTTCCTTAACCCTCTTTCAGAATGAAAAATTTGTGAATTTGATCCGTTAATAATTACTATGAAGGATACAATTGTGATGCATCTCATGACCCACCTAATAAAAGAAACTTCAAATATAAGGTGCATTAGTAATAACAGATTATAGAGCCAACTTACTCTGTCATAATCTTTTGAAAGGTCAATTGTTAGCACAACACCCTTCATCTTCCTAAATTTAAGGTTGTGTAAACATTCTTGAGCTACTCCTATCGGTGCATGTATTTTTCTGCCTTCCAGAAATCCAAACTGTTCACTTGAGATTCTTTTTGAGAGGATCCTCTTCACCCTTCTGGCTATAATTTTTGAAACAATTATGTAGATGTAGTTACATAAAGAGATTGGTCGAAACTCATCTAAGGAAACAAGTTTGTCATCTTTTGGTATCAAGGCTATGAAAGTGGAATTTAGAGTTGCATTTAATCACCCCGAGGATCTGGTGTCCTCTACCAAATTGAGGATATCCTATCCCAGAATGTCGTACAACCCCAGAAAGAATTCAATATTCCATCCATCAAGAACTAGAATTTTATATTTTTGGAAACTGTGTAGAAATTAGTTTGATTCCTTTTCAAAAACTTCTTCCATCAAAAGTCTATTGTCTTCTTCATTAAGAAACATTGGAAAGAGTTGGCCCATCCTAACCACTTCTTTAATGGGGCTTCCAAACACCACACCACACACATCAAGGGGTACTACATCTAACTCCACTTCATCAATAAAATCTTCACTTATAGCAAATTTGATCTTACATTGTTTAGTGATTTTCATCTTTGCATCCTTATTCACCCATCCCAATGGATATGGGCTCAAATATTCATGAACCTCTAACCCAAGCTTGCTAACTAGATCATCTACGATGAGTTTGGCTTGTGAAACATAATCAAATAGAGTGTATACCTTGGTATTTTTTACTTGGATCTTAATGTGGAAGAGTTTAGTCATCTCCTTCTTTTCTTTGTGATGAAATTTACTCAAATTCACCTCCTTATACACTAAGGTGAAAACAATATTTTCGTCCACACCCGAGTTGCTCTCTACTTGGTTTCCTGAATCCATTCCTAACAGGTTCTTGTTCTTGGAATCCTTCTTATGGTTCTTTGGATTCAACTCTGGATGTATATTCCAACACTTATATTTGGTGTGACCATTGATATTACAATGGTTGCAATGGTTGTTTGAATCCTTGCACTAATGTGCAGTGGTCATCATTTTCTTGTATTTTCCTTTCCACTTCTTCTTCCCCTCCTTGGAAGATTCTTGGTGGTGTTTTTATTTAGAACCACTTGTATATACTTTCTTATGGCATATGTTCTATAGGTACTATTCTTGCACACATGTCTCATCAGCGGTTCTCAGTTTGAATAGAATAACTTACTTTCATAAATGATTGTGTATCCCCCCTAGATACTTGTGTAATACATATGGGTTATTGGAAGAGATACCCAACATGATTTCCATATTCCTTAACTCAATGGTGTACTCTTGCACACTTTTCCCTTGCCTCTACCTGAAGTGATGCCAACATATCCACTAGTCCTCTACATACATGTTGGCCCTTGACCAAGTTTTGGGAGTTTCTTGGTCATGTTGACCTAGTTTGGGACTTCGACAGCTTGTCGAAGGAAGAGTGCAAGGCGAAGCGAAGATCACAGGATCTCAGCCCCCTTTTTGGCCTCTTTTTGGGTTTTTGGGAATATGCAATGGGAAAGGGATGTCGGCCCATGGGCTTACCCATGTTTAGGCCTATTTTGTATATATAAATAGATGCCTAGGCTAGAAAGAAAAGGGGGAGACAAATGAAAGGCTAAGTGTTAGAGCTGAGTGATGTGAATGTATACTAAGTGCAAGTAGGGTTTTTGGATGCTTTGTGCATGATTGTAATAGAATTGCAGAGATGAGTGCAAGTAGTTGTGACAGATTGTGAAAGGCTTAGTGTTGTAAAGTGAGGAAGAAGGATCTAGCGAGTTGTGGAGATCTTCTGTCCTGTGCGTAGTAAGGGTTTGAGGCTCTGTGTTGTAACAAATTGACTAAAGGCAATAAAGAAGAAGAGTTGGTGGATGTAGCCCCAGGAGAGGGGTGAACCACGTAAACATTGTGTTATCTTGCTTGGTGCTTGTATGAATGTGTTTATGTCTTCTTTTCTTAGTACTTTGAGATGATTAGATAGATATACTTATGCTCAATGCTAATGATATATAGAATGTTAGATATAATGTACATGAATATGCTCAGTGCTTGATCGGTTACATCTAAAGTATTTACTTATGCTAAGTGTTTGTATATGGTAGATTAGTGTGGATACTGCAAGGCTTTGTTTTATCGGTGAAGTAGATAATGATTGCATGTTAAGGAATTAAAGGTGCTAAATGCTTTATTAAGTAATACAATCATATATCTGTATCCCAGCTAAGGTTGCAAACACTTGAGTCCTGCAACCACCCCTGCCTCTACCTCGAGTGAGAATTCATTTGCTTCGTAGGTGTTGTCGAAAGGGCCAGTAGTTAGAGTTTTGTTGGTGCTATGTTGTAGCGTTGAACCCTAGGTCTGCCCCTGTGCCAACAAATGGTTCCATTGTCAAGACCGAAATTGTGATTACTGAGAACTAAGAAAGAAGAAACTTTGTGCAAAGATTTGATCTAAAAGTGTGAAATATATGTGTGTAGATCTATTGCCCTAGTGCGTAGCATTTTACTTGACCTGTGAAGCTTTGTGCTAAAGAGAGAAGGCCAGATCTGAAGGAAAGAAGCCTGATCTAAAGAAAGGAGGTTGAATCTAAAGAAGAGAAGCAATATTTGAAATCTTTGTGCTCTAAGAAAGGTAAAAGTGGAAACTTCTGACTAAAAGAGGTAAGAGTTGCAAGCACTATGCTCTGATAAAGGTAATAATAGTTAAAAATTCTTAGATCTGAAAGATTTATGCTCTGTAAAAGTAAGATAAGTGGAAATTTTTGTTTCTAGAGTATGAATCTAGGTATGTTTGATAGATTCTTTCCTAGCTTAAAAACTAGGGCACTAATAGATGAAAGAATATTTGTTATGAATAGATCTGATAAGAATCATGAAAGATATGTTATACCTATGCATAGAAAAGATGTTTGGACTAACAAATGGATGCAGGATCCTAGAAAGAATTTGTTTCAGGTTAGCTCATACGATCCTAGTGCGCAATACAGAAGAAGTTGGGGATCATTTAAAAGGAAGAGAGGATTAATCCTCTGTTATAGTTGCAGAAGGCTGGGACATCTTGCTAAGAAATGCCCTGGTGGAAGACCTAGTTTTCTTTGTTGTAAATCTCTAGACCATGAAGTATTGGATTTCCCTAGAATTATCTCTAAGCTTGCAAGAATGCACCTGAATCAAGAGAACCCTAAGGCAAATCCAGAAAAGGTAAAACCCCATAAAGAATCAGAGAAAGTATTGATATAGATGAAAGAACCCCTGAATGACCAATGACATGTCATCTTATCAAATATCTTCAAAGAGAAGGAATGCATTGAAGTAAGAATAGGGGACTTCGAAATTGACTGCATTTTGGA
Source organism: Picea glauca (assembly GCA_000966675.3). Lineage (NCBI taxonomy): Eukaryota > Viridiplantae > Streptophyta > Pinopsida > Pinales > Pinaceae > Picea > Picea glauca. The sequence continues at coordinate 181,450 of JZKD02S0170249.1, read as the reverse complement.
TGAGGAAACACAGATGAATATTATGCCAGAGAGAACCTGGGAAGCTATAGGAAGGCCTGCTATGATCCCTTCACTAGAAGGAATAGGTTTATTCAAAGGAAAGCTAGTAAACCTATGTGGAAGGCTTGCTTGGATACCTATGACTGTCAATGGAACTTCGACAGAAGAAGACTTTGAGATTATTAAATTTGTTGAAGATAGTGCCATGTTTACCATGCTAATAGGGAAATCTTGGATTGATAGAGATCAATCTAGACGAAAGGAAGAAGAAGAATTTTTGGAATAAAAGAAGCAATAGTTAAAAGATTTTATGACCAGAAGGATCATGCACTTGATTGAGGAACAAGAGAGAAGATCGCAGATATTTAATACTAGAATTCTGGATGTCAAAGCTAAGAGAACACTAGAGGATCCTCAAAAGATTGAATTACCTATCCCAGACACAAAATAAGTATTATCTAGGAACCCTAGGAAAGAATTTCAATAGTGCAAAGTAACTAAGAACAAAGAAGAAAATAATAAGAATGAGAAAAGCATTACCGAGACGATGCTCACTGGAAAGAAGGCTAGAAAGTTAAGAAAAAAAAAGGGCTAATACTGAAAGGTTGCAGGAGGTTCTAGAGGAGACCTTGCAGAAAGAAAAATTGCAAAAATGGAGCTTCGTCGAGATATCAAAACAGCGACACATGGCACTTCTCCATGATGAAGTAATATAGTCGTTAGGGCTGATATATCTGTTCGACTTCCGCTCCAAACGGATAGAAAAGAAATAAAGGTTTTTCATCCGACCATTGGACCATGCCATAACGAATCGAACAGGAGTTAATGGAGGCACATACCCATTGCAAGCCAACCATTGTTGATTTACCTATTTAGATCGTCGTGCCACGCACCGAGAACACTTTTTCCAACTGAGAATTCAAGCCCACCGACTAAGATGAGTTTATACAGTGATCATTGTTCTCTCATTCTCTATCTCATTACCATGTCTAATTTGTTCCTCGATCCCGCAAATTGTTTACCCTGAGTGTGTATGTCGGAAGCATTGAGCACTGCAGAGAAATCCACTGAGGAAGTTTTGATCGACTTGATGATAGAGAGAGTCATATCAGAGCGAGGGTTGTCTACAAGTGTACAAGCATCGTCGATGAGAGGACTGCAGGCCTCTCCTTCCATTTCTTGATCCGGTCCATCTCGACCGGTTGATGAGAAACAAATGAAGCACAGACACGATATCGTGAATGTTAAGTTGATTCTGAGCATTCTACCTTCTTATCTACCACCTGTAAGCAGTGCCATCAATCATGACAGTGTACCCTGCAAATTTGAGTATGCTTTGATCACTGCGTACCTTCTGAAAGAAGTGCACGCAGTTCGTGTTGACCAGGATAAGATCACCGCATTGAATTTCAGTGACTTCAACCTCGGCAAAAGGAAGGTTTACAGTATGTGCGCCCCTCATAAATATCTAACGCAAACCAAAGGAAAGAAATCCAAGATTATCACTCAATCATGGACCTAGAACCTCACGCAGTCAACCCTACTTAATGTAATGAAGATTCCTCACTTTGGGAGGCATCAAGAAGTGAACGTGTGAGTCAAGTTGTTGTTGTCATTCTATCATGGAGGATACTTATGGTTGAACCACCGCATCACATTAGATCCAAATTTGATCAATCGAATCACAGGGTTAAGCATGCAGGGCCCCAACCCACAGGATTTCTACCCCGGAAAGACCACAGATCACACTCTTGCCCAGAGGATAAAGGATACGTATGAATATGTAGAGAAGGGCATGTGAGGATACAAGGTAGCCTCTATCCATAGCGGCGCAATGTGCCTTGCCTGTCACTTGATCGCAGGAAAGCTAGTTCACAAGAACCAACCGACCCAAGTAACCGAATTTGTAGTTGACCTCGCAGGGAAGTGCGTGGAGGGCCTACATATGAATTGGGCCAAATACTTGGTGAACCAACTAGAATTATACTGCAAGGAAGTGCAGGACCAAGGGTACGAGTTCTATTTTAGTTGGCTACTCATATTAATTGATTTCATCACATGGCAGATGCTGGAAGGTGCAACCATCTCGGATGTCGAGCCCTTTGAACCACTGGCCACTAAGTTCAATATGTTGTGGTATTCCAGCGACATGAACAATAAGTGGCAATAAAATGTCATATCCCACATGTATTATAACCAATTGAAGGTATCCATATAAGCCATGCCTCGCATAACCCCGAACACACTTCACATATTTAGGCCATTGATGAAATTAACAGATTTAGTCATACTACAAGTTAACATAGGATCACTTGGAGGAGATTACCAAGAAATGGTCAGTGGACCTCCTTGTTCTAGTGGACCCCATAGAGATGTCTTATGTTGACAACCCCAAAACTGCACCGGATATAGCCGGACCTAGCAATATAAAGAAGATCGAAGAGGTCGATGATTTAGATAGTGCATCTGTAAAGACCATGTCTATCTCAGCCAAGAAAGGAGGTGATGGCATAAAAATAGTACAGAAGAAAGGCAAGGTTACACCAACAAGAGACGAGGAGGATCCCTCAAATAAACAGAAGGTTTCCCCTCTGAAACCTTCTTCAAGGAAGAAAATGAAAGCAACTAGAACCAATTCGAGACCACCCTCACCTCAGATGACTTTGAATTCATCGTTGCTACACTGAACAATGCTTCATTGGAGATAGCAGAGAAGTAGTAAGCCAAGAAGGAGGAGTTGTTCATTTGCATCAAGGTCGAGCTTCAAGAAGTGCAGCAGGAACTACAGTCTATCCACGTAGTATCCACTGTGCCCCTAACAGTTGGAACACCAGAACTAGGTGATGAGCCCACTCAATTACACTGGATTGTCAATACAATCAAATCTCACCTTCAACGAGCTCAAGAAGAAACAGTGCAAGACACCCAGGCTCTAGCATGAACACAGGGAGATCTGCTAGAAATGCACAGCAATGCAGAATGAGAAAAACTTGCTCTCCAAGCAAAGTGGGATGAAGAGAAAGCAAAGCTACAGCAAAGCAAGGAACAGTTTCTCACCAATAAACTTGAAGTTAAGAAAAGGGTCAACAGACCACTTCTCTCTGTGACAATCTTTGAAGTACAGACTAAAGAACGAGTTCCACAGTAGGTGGCACAACGCGAAGAGGTAATCCAGAAGCTCCAGCAGTGAATCGCAGATCTAGAGCTTCATGTTGTACCTGAAACCCCTCAGGAGATAAGAGACCAGCGAGAAGCAATTGCTTGCAGCGTAGTGGGTAGATTAAAATCTCTTTCCTTGGAGTGCAAGAAGCTAAGTAACCAGAGCACCCAGACATATGAAAACATTACAGAGAATCTAGAATTACAGGCACTGGAGTCACAACTCCAAGAAGAAAAACAACATGCATATACACTACAAGCATAGTTGAAGGCCATGTCAGCAGTAGATAGAGTGAAGAGGTCTCATGAACAATGCACAGCTCAGCCACAAATTCATATGATTCAAATCAAAGTGATGGAAGTCACTCAATGACTTCAACCTATGAAAGACAAGGCATGTCTGTTTTTTACAGAGGTCGAGAGCCAAGGAGCAAATCTAGACCAGGTCATCCTCATAGCAGAATAGTGCTTAGAAGGACCAATGAATGACACAGTGATCCAGGAGTTCACCGAGCAAGCGACCACAGCAAAGAAGAAAGTTGAAGCATCTCAGGCCAAGATCCAGGTGTTTGAGGAAAAGTTGGTCAGACCAGAGTGACTCAGGATGATTCACAGGTGAGTGTTGGGGGCCTGTTGTCCCTTGACCAAGTTTTGGGAGTTTCTTGGTCATGTTGACCTAGTTTGGGACTTTAACAGTCTGTCGAAGGAGGATCGCAAGATGAAGCAGAGATCATGGGATCTCGGCCCCCTTTTGGGCCTCTTTTTTGGTTTTTGGGAACATGTAATGGGAAAGGGATGTCGGCCCATGGGTGTACCCATGTTTAGGATTATTTTGTATATATAAATAGATGCCTAAGCTAGGAAGAACCGGGGGAGATGAATGAAAGGATAAGTGATAGATCTAAGTGATGTGAATGTATGTTAAGTGCAATTAGGGTTTTTGGATGCTTTGTGCATGATTGTAAGAGACTTGCAGAGCTAAGTGCAAGCAGTTGTGACAGATTGTGAAAGGCTTAGTGCTATAACGTGAGGAAGAAGGATCTATGCGGAGTAAGGGTTTGAGTCCTTGTGTTGTAACATATTGACTGAAGGCAATAAATAAGAATAGTTGGTGGACGTAGCACTAAGAGAGGAGTGAACCACGTAAACACTGTGTTATCTTGTTTGGTGCTTGTCTAAATGTGTTTATGTCTTCTTTTCTTAGTGCTTTGAGATGATTAGATAGATTTGCTTATGCTCAGTGCTAATGATGTATAGAATGTTAGATATAATGTACATGAATATTCTCAATGCTTGATCAGTTACATCTAACCTATTTACTTATGCTAAGTGCTTGTATATGGTAGATTAGTGTGGATACTACGAGTCTTTGTTTTATCAACGAAGTAGATAATGATTGCATGTTAAGGAGCCGAAGGTGTTAAATGATTTATTAAGTAATACAATCACATATATGTGTCACAGCTAAGGTTTCAGACACTTGAGTCCTGCAGCCACCCCTGCCTCTACCTCGGGTGAGACTTCATCTGCTTCGCAAGTGTTTCTGAAAGGGTCGGTAGTTAGGGTTTTGTTGGTGCGTTGTTGTAGCGTTGAACCCTGGGTCTGCCCCTATGCCAACAATACCCAATAGAGTAAAAATTGGACTTGATGAGAGTTTTAAACACCTCCCACTTACTTATTGGTGGATCACCCTCTAGCATAACGGTTTCCATGTAACTTCCCCACCATGTTAGTGCATGACCCTCTAGTTATAGTCGGGAAAACAAAATTTTCTACTCTTGATCTATATTATGGACACTGAAATACTCTTCTAAGTATTGCAACCAATGATTCAACTTAACAAAATTGATCTCACCTTGATAGAGTTTGATGTCCACTTTCACTTCCATTTTGAATATAGGTTATGAAGGAGTGATGGCACTAGAACTTGGTTTCTCTTTCTCGGGCTCTTTTTTCAACTCCTTTTATGGGTCTTCCCTAACTCCCAATTTATCATCTAATTCAACTTTGAGTTAGAATTGTTGATATTATGGTTGTTGTGGGAGATATTAACCTCCACGTGTAACCTTTGAAAAGACTATAATATTTCAGGAAGCAAGAGAAACCCTAAATGTTGGATAATAACCCTGGAAGATAAGTCGGCTCAAGAGAATATTTAATATTGAGTTATTATCCTCCAGAAAGAGAATTTGGCTCAGTTAAGTGAAATAGAGTAGTGTAAATAGAGGGAGATAGAGCTCATTTGACACTCACACACTCACAACTGCATAATACTAGTGGTGCACAATTTTGGAGAGGGAGTGCAGCTCCTACAACTGGGATTTCATTTTTTATTGGACTTTCTCTTGGTTATGGTTTGGAATTTTTGCTTGGTCTTTGGTTATTCTTGCTTGATGCACTAGACTTGGAGAAATGTGTGCTACCTTGGTTGGTTATTGGTCTTCTTCAGGAATTATTTTGTCTGCCAAGGTTAAGGTGCTTGGGGGTGGCCTTTGTGCCTATGGTTGGGTGACAATATTGTTATATTGTCTATGGAAAAATGAGAACATCTATTTATTTCTAACAAGTTATGGGCCCAAACTATCTTCAGACAGTCTAACTACCAGAAGATAGATTGGGAAGTTATTTTTTAAGCTCGTTATGGCACCAGTTATAGCTCCAACTAGGTTTTCTGATTATGCAGTTGCAACAAACCCTAACCCTTGGGTTTGAGCACTTATTATGAAGAATTTGACCTAATTCCTTAAGATCCTAGTGTGCCCTAGTCTAGCACACCTCTTCATACCCTCAGCTAGAAAAAACATCAGGTTTGAAATTTTGGTCAAAGTCAAAGTCAAAGTTTAACTAGTCAAAATCAATGTTTGATCTAGATGTATGTCGGTGGCCTCCCACCTATTCCAACTGGTTCATTTTGGCAGTTTTCTAGTTTGGCAGTTTTTTTCCTAGTTTTTGGGTCCCCGACTTGCGAGGTCATTTTGAGGCCCTAAACAACATTTTTAGGGATCGCCACAGTCAGAATAACAGTTTATGGATAGCACAAAAATCTGTAGTCCTCATATAGACATTTCCAACGAGCTATCATGCGCCTAAAACTGAGATCGTATACAAAGTTACGACCCCGGGAAGTTGATGTATTAACTTACCCAAATGAGGCCCATGTGACTTTTGGCAATTCATCTCCTAGGGTTAGGTTTTTGGATGTCTAGGGTTTTTGACATTACTGTTTATTGTAAAAATTCCTTTCGATCCCCATTGTAATTATCTTCTTGCGAATGATCGCAGTCATCACATCTCTTCTCATAGATAAGATGCTATCATTCCAAAAAGCTTGTTTTCTACTACATTTTACAATTTCAGCTTATTTCCTTATTGAATAGAAAACTCGTTTTATTGTATCTTTGTTATTTTGTGTTAAGAATATTTTAATAATATGTATTCATTTAGTTCTCCTCATAAAATCTGGATCAATGGTATCAGAGAGGTCTTCTCCTTGTTGTCTTAATGCATGTCCCCAACGAGGTCAGGGTACAAAGAATTAGGTCTCAAGCTTGTTTCTCTTCAAGAAAAAATCTCTCGCACGCCCAAATGACCTCTCATGGAAAAAGAAAATAAAGATGATGGGATAGGAGATCCTTTCAAAATGTTTCTTGAGGAATCCCTCATGCAACATAGGAACGATATGATGGATAGTTTCGCGCAAATCCTTCGATGACTACCAACAGGCGATGCGTCTTCCTTGAGCGGAGGTGTCGCCCCCTTCAAGGTAAAAATCAACTTCGATATTTATATATTTGAAGGTCAAATAGACGCAAATGTTGTAGACAAGTGCTTGAATCTACTACAAGGGTATTTTTCTGTCCATAACTTTTCAAATAGAGAAAAAATTACTTTTGCGCTCCTTAAATCCGTTCCCCATGTCAAAGATTGGTGGGAAAATTTATGTGAGCAAAAGGAAACAGAGGAACCCTCATTATTTGTAGTCGTGACCACCTAGGAATCCTTCAGGTATGATATTAAGGAACAATACTACCCTATCAGAAGTTATGATGACTTGTATACCAAATGGGCCACACTCCAGTAAGAAAGAGACCAAGTCGTACTAGATTTAAGAAATATCTTCCATACCCTACGCACCAAGATGGGTATCAAAGATTCAAAGAGACATATGGTGCTCAAGTATTGTGGTGCTCTACATAGATACATCGAGATTGAAATGGAATTTATGGACATTTTTTGGCCCTCGACCAAGTTTTGGAGAACCTTGGTCATGTTTGACCATTTTTGGGACTTCGACAGGCTGGTCGAAGACGGAGCACCCAGGTGAAGTAGATATCGTGATATTTTTCCCTCTTTTATGGGATTTTTGGGATTTAGGGTTTATGTAATGAGTATGGGATGTCATCCCATGGGTATTACCCATGTTTAGGACCCTATTGTAATGTATAAATAAGTAGCTAGGCAATGTAAGAAGGGGCCAGAGTGCTAAGTGAAAATAGTTGTGAAGGCTTTGTGCATACTATATGTTGAGACTTGCATAGCTAAGTGCAAGTGTTTTGTAAGTGCTTTGTGCACAGACTGTGTAGAGGCTCTATGCTTGGACCTAACTTAGGGAAGGAGGATCTCGCGAGGTGCGCACGGATCTCTTTTCCTATGCGGAGTTGGCTTGTGGCTCTATGCATGTAAGAAGATTGGAAGAAGCTAATAAAGAAGAAGAAGAAGAGTTGGTGGATGTAGCCCCACACTGGGGTGAACCACATATATTCTATGTCGATGTGCTTTGTGCTATGGTGTTCATGTTTTTTATGTACTTAATTGCTTAACCTAGATGTATGATAGATCCAGTTGATGCTTAGTGATGTATGATGTGAATGAATGTTAGATCTACTTTAATGCTATGTGTTGAATGGTTAGATATGCTTGCTACCACATTGTTCTGTAAATAGGGTTTTAACCTGCAATGTGAATAAAGGAGTTAGAGACTAATGAATATTATTGGCTAAGTACTCTATTAAGTATTGTGATCACAAATATGTGTCCCAGCTAGGTTGCAGACACCTGAGTCCTGCAACCCCCCTACTGTGATTGTTCCGTTGTCGAGACCTGAAACTGTGATTGTTGGGAACTAGAGAAAAGAGAAAGCTCTATGTGTAGATCTGTTGTTGTAAGTGCACAATATTCTACTCGACTTGTGAAGCTTTGTGCTAAGAAGGGAACCGGATATGAAGAAAAGAGGTAAGATCTTAAAGATTTTTGCTCCGATAAAGGTAAGATAAGTAGAAAATTTTGTTTCAAAATAATGGATCTGGGTATGTTTGATAGATTTTGTCCTAGTCTGAAAACTAGGACACAGCCAGAAGAGAGAAGACTTGATATGAATAGATCTGATAAAAATAATGAAAGATATTTTATTCCTATGCATAGAAAGAATTTTTGGACTAACAAGTGAATGCAGGATCCTACAAATAATTTTTTGCAGGTTCACCACTATGATCCCAGTGCGCAGTACAGGAAAGGTTGGGGATCGTTTAAGAGAAAGAGAGGATTGACTCTCTTTTATAGTTGCAGAATATTGGGACATATTGCTAAGGAATTCCCTGGTACAGGTCCTATTTGTCTTTGTTGTAAATTTGTTGTTCATGAGGTTTTGGATTGTCCTAGAACGATTGCTAAAGTTGAAAAGATGAATATGAGACAAGAAAACCATGAAGAAGGTCAAAAGATTAAGTATATGCTAGAACATCAGAAAGAATCAAAGACTATATTATTGCAGATGAAAGAAACCCTGAATGATCACAAACACATCAGTTTACCATAGATCTTAAAAGAGAAAAAGTGCATAGAAATAAGAATAGGATACTTTGACACAGACTGTGTTCGGGATGAGGAAACATAGGTGAATATCATGACAGAAAGTACTTGGGAAATTTTGGGAAAGCCTGTTATGATTCCTTCATTGGGAGGAATAGGATTGTTTAAAGGAAAGATGATAACCCTATGTGGAAGACTTAGTCATTTACCTATGGTTTCTCATGGAGCATCGATGGAAGAAGAATTCGATTTTGTTAAGTTTGTTGAGAACAAGGCCCCCTTTTCACTTTTGTTAAGAAGGACTTGAATTGAGAAAGATCAGATCTGAAGGAAAGAAGAAGAGGAAGCTATAGAACAAAAAAAGAAAGAATTAAGGGATTTCATGTCTAGGAGAATAACATGCTTAATAGAAGAACAGGAGGCCAAGTCGAAGAAAATAAGGGCTAGAGAACTAGCTGTTGAGGTTGAAAGAATGCAAGAATTCTTAAATAACCTGTCCATGCATGACAGAAGAGCACTAACCCATGATGTAATAATAGAAGAGGTATTCCACTTAAAACCTATGAAAAACCCTCAGTAGTGAAAAGTTACTATTGTAAGAGAAGATAAGAATAAAAATGGAAAGAGGGATCCAGCGATTTAGATCACAAGAAAGAAGGCCAGAAAGATCAGCAAAAAGAAAGAAAAGCTAGAAAAATTGCATGAGGTTCCAGATAAAACTTCGTAGGAAGCAGGTTTGCAAAGCTTGAACCTCGTCGGAATAGCATAATAGTGCAGAATGGCACTTCTCCATGGCGAAGCTATATGATCATTGGAGGCATCTTGACCGTTAGAATGACACTCCAGAATGGCTAGAAACATAGTTATTTCTGGAAAGATCGCCATTGGACCATTGGGACCATGCCAAAATAGATGGAATCGTATTGATTGAGGCATTCCTACCTGTTGGAGGAGTCTGTTACAAAATTGTTTACTTAATCCGTCGAATGCCTCACCCAGGAAACTTTTTCAAATTGTGATTATCCGAGTCCACAAAGAACTAATTACTATCGTGTTGTGCTTATTGAGACCTCACCAGTTGTTTTTCTTACCTTGAGCACATGTTCGCCTACCCAAGCATTTGACCACAAGTGTGTATGTTGGGAGAACGTAGCACAATAGAGAAGTCCGTAGAAAAATCTCCATAGACCTTATGGCTGAGAATTTCATGTCCATAGGAGTACAAGCCTCATCAATGAGAGGATTTCAATAATCCCCCTCGACTGCACATCGATATGGACCATCCCAAACTGTGACAGAGAAAAGAAGCAAGCATCGCGATGACCTGGCGAATGCGAAGCTCATCCCATCAGTCCTACCCAACTACATCCCACCTCTGGCTGGTGCAGTTAGTCATGAAAACATTTTGAGAGATTCCCAGTACACCCTCATCATCGCGTACCTCCCAAAGGGGATATGAACAGTGGGAACGTAACTAGGAATGATACTTGACCTTAAAATCAATGATTTTAACCTGGGATGTAGGAATAATTATGCGTTTCTCACACCGCATATGTACTTGAAAAATAAAACAGGGAAGAAGCCGAAGATAGTCCCCTATCCATGGACTAAGGAGATCGTGAGGTCCACCATCCTCAACGTCATGAAGATACCCCACTTTGGCAGACATCAGGAGGTTAATGCATGTGTTAAAATCCTCCTGTCGTGCTACCATGGAGGTTATATATGGATAGACAGGCGCATGACTGTGGATCCAGCATTGATCCACATGATCACTGGATTAATCATGCAAGGACCGGACCCTCAAAAATTCTACCCAAGGAAGGCTGCATATTGCACCCTAGTGCAAATAATTAAAGAAACCTACGATAATGTGGAGAAGGGGAAGCAGGGATACATGGTAGCACCCATTACTTGTAGCTGAAGCGGGCCATTGAATTCTTCCCTTGCATGATGTTGAATACACTCCATAGGTTCAGGTCACTTGCAAAGTTTCACATAGACAGGAACTTCATATATATCACTGCGCATGGGAACAAAAACAAGGAAGAGATACAGTCCTATTACAAACTGATCGAGGAAGATATGGAGGAAATAACCAAGGAATGGCCAACAGAATTCCTTGTACTAGTCGAAAAGACAAAGTTCTCTCACCTCGACCTCGTCAAAAGTCCTGTGGTCCTTGAGAATAATATGATGGACCGAGTAACACCAAGAAGATGAAGAAGAAGGAAGAGGTGTAGTAAATAAACAACGCATCGGAGAAAACTGTCGTTGAATCACCTAGAGGAGGAGGAGGTGACAAAGTAAAACAAGAGGAGGAAGGGGAAGAAGACAAACAAGAAAAGAACAAAGTGACACCACCTAAGGATCCCCTTACAAAGGTAGATACATCAAAGAAAAGAAAGTTTTCTCCGAAGAAACCCTCCGCACGGAAGAAATCAAGAGCCAATAAGCCCCAATTACAGACCATTCTCACAGTGGATGAGATTGACCTCATCATCACAGCTATAGCAGACACTTCAGAGGATATTTTTCAACGGAACAAAGAAAATCAAGAAACGATGTATGACATGATTGAGGCAAAGCTGAAAGGGGTACAACAAGCCCTCTATTCAAGTCGTGCAGTGTCTACAATGGCATCTTTAGCAGAAGGTATAGAAGTGGAATATGAGCCTGCCCAACTACGCAGATTAGCAGATGTGATAGAGGCTTGTCTTCGACGAGTACAGGAAGAAAAGGAACAGGCCACAGAGGCCTTGAAGAAAGAAAAGGAGGAATCCTTAGAGCAACGTCAGGTTACAAAACAAGAGAAATATGACCTCTGAGCGAAGTTTGAAGAGGATAGAGAGCAGATCCAGAGAGAAAAAGACTAGCTGCTTGTAGAGCCTACTGCAATCAAGGAGGTAGTGGCTAGAGCACTTCGCTCTATGTCAGACCTGGCATAGATGGAAGAAGAAACAATTGAGAGCCAAGTGGGGAAGCTCGGTGAATCCATTCAACAAATTCAAGCGAGAGTATCAAAACTGGAACTGCAAGTAGTGTTGAGCACTCCACAAGAAGTGTGGGATCAGAGAGAAGAAACTGTTAGGATAACAGTAGAAAGAATCAGGGCATTGGCCTTGCAATGTAAACAACTCAATGAATGAAGTGAGCAGACCTATGAGTGCCTTCCAGATGACTCAGAGATCAGAATATTGGAGGCACAGCTCCAGGAGGTGAAGAAACAAGAATAAACAGTGCAAGCATAGTTGAAGAAGCTTTTGGTGGTAGAAAATATGAAAATATCAAAGGAGGTACATGCAGCTCAGCAATAGGTCAATACAATACAGAGTAGAGTCATGGAAGTGACCTAAAGACTCCAGTCGGTGTAGGACAAATCCTTCACACTTTTTGAAGAGATCGAGGGACAAGGTGCACAGCTGGAACAAGTGGTCACCATGGTGGAATGGTGCTTGGAAGGGCCTGTCACCGAGAAATTCATTCAGGAGTTCGCCAACTAGGAGGCTCTAGCGAAGCAGCAAGTCAAGGAAGCTTGAGCCAAGATCGAGGCCTTTGAAGCAGATTTTCCCAGATCAGAGTGACTCTGGATGAGTCACAGGTGAGTGTTGGGGGCATGTTGGACCTTGACCAAGTTTTGGAGAACCTTGGTCGTGTTTGAGCATTTTGGGGAATTTGATAGGTTGGTTGAAGATGGAGCGCCCAGGTGAAGCAGAGATCGCGGGATCTTGCCCCCTTTTATGGGATTTTTGGGATTTACGGTTTATGTAAGGGGTGTGGGATGTCGGCCCATGGGTCTTACCCATGTTTAGGCCTCTTTTGTAATGTATAAGTAAGTATCTTAAGTGAAAATAGTTGTGAAGGCTTTGTGCATATTGTATGTTGAGACTTGTAGAGCTAAGTGCAAGTGTTTTGTAAGTGATTTGTGCACATACTGTGTAGAGTCTCTATGCTTGGACCTAACTCAGGGAAAGAGGATCTGGTGAGGTGCACATAGATCTCATGTCCTATGCAGAGTTGTCTTGTGGCTTTGTGCATGTAAGAAGATTGGAAGAAGCTAATAAAGAAGAAGAAGAAGAGTTGGCAGGCATAGCCCCACACTAGGGTGAACCACGTATATCCTGTGTCGATGTGCTTTGTGCTATGGTGTTCATGTTTTTTATGTACTTAATTTCTCAACAGAGATGTATCATAGATCCATTTGATGCTTAGTTCTTTATGATGTGAATGAATGTTAGATCTACTTTAATGTTATGTGTTGAATGGTTAGATATGCTTGCTACTGCATTGTTATGTAATTAGGGTTTTAACCTATGATTTGAATAAAGGAGTTAGAGACTAATGAATATTATTGGCTAATTTCTCTGTTAAGTATTTTGATCACATATCTATGTCCCAGCTAGGTTGTAGACACCTAATTCCTGCAACCCCCCCTGCCTCTACCTCAAGTGAGGCTTCATCTACTTCACAGGTGTTTTCGAAAGGGCTGGTATTTAGGGTTTTTTTAGTGTGTTGTTGAAGTGTTGAACCCTGGGTCTTCCCCTGTGCCAAAAATATCTCATCCTTGGGTGCGACCTATCGATATGCCATCAAAATCGAGCATAATCTCAAACAAAATATGCGACAATTTGGGCCTGGGAACCCCTCGCAACAAAAACAAGGGAAGGGTGGCCCCAACCTACAGAACAAAGGACAAAGAAAAGATGGATAGTATCAAGACAAGAAGTCTAAGCCATAATAAAAGAAGGACACTAGAAAGACAAAGAAGGATACTGGAAAGTGGTGTGACCTACATAAGAGCCCTTGGCATAACACTATTAATTGTCTCTCAAAGAAGTTGCGCATTGTTGTCACAGGGGCAGACCCAGGGTTCAACGCTTCAACAGCGCACCAACAAAACCCTAACTATCGGCCCTTTCGGGAACACTTGTGAAGTATATGAAGTCTCACCCGAGGAAGAGACAAGGGGGGTTGTAGGACTCAAGTGTCTACAACCTAGTTGGGACACAGATCTGTGATCACAATACTTAACAGAGCACCTAATAGTTAACATTCATTAGTCTTTAGTCATTTATTCACATCACAGGTAAAACCCTAATTACACAACAGTGCAGTATTCAACAATATCTAAGCATATCTAACCATTTAGCACATAGCATCAAAATATCTATCATTCATTCAAGTTATTAAGCACTAAGCTACTTCATCAGATGTATCTAACATACATAATATTTAGTACTAAGCATAAATCACATCAATAACACAAAGCAATCACAACACAAGATATATGTGGTTCACCCCCAGCATGGGGCTACATCCACCAACTCTTCATCTTCTTTATTATCTTCTTTCAATATTCTTACATGCACAGAGACACAAAACTAACTCTGAATAGGACAGAATATCTACACACACCTCACAAGATCCTCCTTCCCCAAGCTTGGCACAGCACAGAGCCTTCTTACAATCACTTGCACTTAGCCCTGCAAGTTCTCAACACACTGTATGCATAGAGCCTATACAACTAATTACACTTAGCTCACTAGCTTACAATTGACTCCTTCTTACATCGCCTAGATACTTATTTATACATTACAAAAGGGGCCTAAACATGGATAAAACCCATGGGTTGACATCCCATACCTATTACATAAACATTAAACCCAAAAATCCCACAAAAGTGGGCAAGATCCCACGATCTCCGCTTTGCCTAGGTGCTATGTCTTCAACCAACCTGTCAAAGTCCCAAAAATGGTCAAACACAACCAACATTATCCAAAACTTGGTAGAGGGCCAACAGGCCCCCAACACTCACATGTGACTCGTCCCGAGTCACTCTGATCTGGGAAACTCTACTTCGAATTCCTCGAGCTACCTCGACTTATTGCTTCACTCGATCCTCCTGCCCAGTGAATTCCTGAATGATTGTCTCAGTGGAAGGTCCTTCCAAGCATTGTTCCATCGAGGTGACTACTTGTTCTAGCTATGCTCCTTGTCCCTTGATATCATTAAAAAGTGTGCAGGATTCATCCTGTACCAGTTGAAGTCTCTGGGTCACTTCCATGACTGTATTCTGGATGGCATGGACCTATTGTTGAACTGTGCATTGTTCCTATGACCTTTTCATCTTCTCAATTGTTGAAAGCAGTTTAAGATGTGCTTGCATTGTCGTTGCTTGTTGATTTTCCTCTTGAAGTTGTTCTTATAATGCTCTTAGTTTTGGGTCCTCTGTGATGCGCTCATAGGTCTGCGCACTTCAATTGATTAATTTCTTTCATTCTGAGGCCAATGCCTTGATTATTTCTACTACACTCCTGGTAGTTTCTTCTCTCTGGTCTTGCACTTCCTACGGAGTGCTTGGCACTACTTGCAGTTCCAGTTCTGCCACTCTTGCTTGAAGCTACTAAATAGCTTCAGTGAGCTTTTCCACTTGACTCTCTATTTTGTCTTCTTCTATCTGTGTGAGGCTCGACACAGAGTGAAGTGCTCTAGTGACTACCTCCTTGACTCCAATCTGCTCTATGAGAAGCTATTCTTTTTCCTTCTAGATCTATGATTTATCCTCTGCAAACTTCACCTGGAGGTCATCTTTCTCTTGCTGCATAATCTGATGTTTCTCTAAGTATTCCTCCTTTTCTTTATTTAATTCCTTTGTCACCTTCTCCTTTTCCTCTTGAACCCGACAAAGCTGACCCTTGATCTAATATTCTAATATGTGTAGCTGGGTAGGCTCATCTCCTACTTCTATGCCCCCTTATGACAACAACACAGTAGACACTACGCGTCTTGAATAAAGAGCCTATTGTACCCCTTTGAGCTTCACCTCGATCCTATCAAACATTGTCCTCTGTTTGGCTTCACTTCGCTGCAAAATGTTCTCTGAGGTATCTGATACAGCGGCGATGATGAGATCAATATCATCCACCGTGAGAACAGTATGAAATTGAGGCTTATTTGCTCGTGATTTCTTCTATGTTGATGGTTTCTTCGGGGAAAACTTTATTTTCTTGGATGTCTCAGACTCCATGATGGAATCCTTAGGAGGTGTCACTTCTCCCTGTTCCTGTTTGTTTCCATCCCCTTCATTCTCTTCTTGTTCTACTTTTTCATCTCCTCCTCCTCCTCGTGAATCTAGTGTAGTTTCCTTTGGTGTGATGTTCATTTCTTGTACTTCTTCCTTCTTCTTCCTTCTATTGTTGTTGGGTCCATCATACTCTTCTCGAGTGACTACAGGACTTCCGATGAAGTCAGGGTCGGAGAGTTCTATCTCTTTGACCGGTACAAGGAAATTTGTAGGCCATTCCTTGGTTATTTCTTCCATGTCCTCCCCTGTGAGTTTGTAATAGGACTGGAGCTCTTCCTTGTGTTCGTCCCCACGCACAGTGATGTAAATTAAATTCTTATCTGGGTGGAACTTCACATGTGGCCTAAACCTATGCAGAGTATTCAGCATCATGTGAGGGAAATATTCAATGGCCCTCTTCAGCTATAAATAATATGTGTGGAACACTGCATTGGATTGCCATTTTTTTACATGTTGCTCAAATAACAGAGCATAGTGAACTTCACAACCAGTGGTTCAAACGGCTCAATTTCAGAGAAGTTCACTCCTTCCAGCATCTCCCAAGAGGTGAAGGCAATTAGAATCAGCAACCACTAAAATGAAACTCGTAGCCCTGGTCCTGTGCTTCGAGGAAATCTTTCTCCAACTGGTTGATGAGGTATCTCGGTCAGTTCATTTGCATCCCTTCGATGCATTTTCTTGTGAGGTCGATGATGAATCCCATGACCTGCATTGGTTTTTTCTTCCTAATGATCTTACCAACGATCAACTGGCAAGCTAGGCGCACTACGCCATTTTGGATGGAGGCTACCTTATAGCCCCACTTCCCCTTCTCTACATCATTGTAAGTTTCTTTTATGCGCTATGTCAGGGCATGATCTACAACCTTCCCTAGGTAAAAATACTGAGGGAAGGGTCCTTGCATGCTTAATCTGATGATCTGATGGATCAGCGTCAGATCTATGGTGATGTGCTAATCCAACCACAGGTAACCACCATGGTAGCATGACATGAGGATTTTAATGCACACGTTAACCTCCTCATGTTTGTTGAAGTGTGGTATCATCATCATGTTAAGGATTGTTGATCTCATGATGTCCATGGTCCACAGCTCGGGGATTATCTTCGACTTCTTCCTCATTGTGTTGGTCAAGTACTTGTGTGGTGCGAGAATTCCATAGTTCTTGCGGTCTCCTAAGTTGAAGTCATGGATCTTTAGCATCATAATCTATCCTAATTGTAGTCCAATTGTGTGTATCCCCTTCGAAAGGTACACAGTGATCATTGTATAGTCAAAGTCCCTTGGGATGCTATCATGTCTAATCGTGCCAGCCAAAGGTGGGATATAGTCGGGCAGGATTGATGGGATGAGATTCTCCATTTCTCTGTCGCAGTTTAGGATGGACCAGATCGATGTGTAGTCGATGGGGAGGCTTGTAATCCTCTCATTGATGAGTCCTGTACTCCTATAGATAGGACCTTCTCATCCATGAGGTCTATTAGGATCTCTTCGATGGATTTCTCTACCATGCTAAGGTCACTCGACATGCACGCTCGTGATCAAATGTCTCGGATAGGTAGGAAAATGCTCAAGTTAAGAAGAATGGGTGGAGAGGTCTCAATAATCATTGCGTGAAAGCAATTAGTTCTCTATGGGCTCAGATAATCACAATTCATGAAAGTGTCCTTAGTGAAAAGCTCGACAGGATAAATAGATACCATCATAACAGACTCCTCCAATGGGTAGGAATTCTTCAATCATTACAAAAAAAAAATTTATGGCACGGTTCCAATGGTCCAATGGCAATCTTTCTGGCAATAATTGTGTTTCTAGCTGTCCTAGGGCGTCGTTCTAACGGTCGGGACACCTCCAATGATCATATTACTTTGTCATAACGAAGTGTCAGTCGGTGTTGTTCTGTTATTCTAGCGAGGTTCAAGTTCTGCAAACCTTCCTTCTGTGAAGTCCTCTCTGGAACCTCCTGCAATTTTTCTAGATTTTCTTTCTTCTTACAGATATTTCTTGATTTCTTCCCTGTGATATGTGTCTCTGGATTCCTCTTATTTTTATCTTCTCTTAGTATAGAAACTTTGCACTGTTGAGGGTATTTCACAAGGTTCGAGGGTAATACTTTTTCTTTTATTGATTCTAGAGTAGGTGCTCTACTCTCTTGCATGGATAGGTTCTTTAAGCCTTCTTGTTTTCTTTCAACTTCAATAGCTAAGTCTCTAGCCCTTAGTTGCTTCAACTTGTCCTCTTGTTCTTTTATTAAGCACACTATTTTCCTAGCCATGAAATCCATTAATTATTTCTTTTTATGTTCTATGGCTTCCTCTTCTTCTTTCCTTCAGATCTGATCTCTCTCGATCCAAGTATTTCCTAACAAAATTTAAAAAGGATCATTGTTCTCAACAAACTTAATGACCTCAAACCTTATTTTGTCGATGTTCCATGAGCACTCATAAACGATCCTCTCTTTCTCTTAAACGATCCCCAACATTTCCTGTACTGCGCACTGGGATCACAGTGATAGACCTGCAAAAAATTCTTTCTAGGATCCTGCATCCACTTGTTAGTCCAAAAATTATTTCTATGCATAGGAATAACATATCTTTCACTATTTCTATCAGATCTATTCATATCATATCTTCTTTCTTCTAGTTGTGCCCTAATTTTCAAACTAGGATGAAATGTATCAAATATACTTAGATCCATTCTTTCGAAACAAAAAATTCCACCTACCTTACCTTTATCAGAGAAAAAATCTCTAAGATCTTACCTCTTTTCTTCATATCAAACTTCTGTTCTTGGTAGAGAGCTTCACAAGTCAAGTAGAGTACTGCACACTAGAGGAACAGATCTTCGCACAGAGCTTTCTCTTTTCCTCAATTCCCAGCAATCATAGTTTCAGGTCCTGACAACGGAACCATTTGTTGGAACAGGGGTAGACCCAAGGTTCAAAACTTCAAAAACGCACCAAAACAACCCTAAATAAAGTCCCTTTCGAAAACACTTGCGAAGCAGATGAAGTCTCACCTGAGGTAGAGGCAAGGGGTTTGTAGGACTCAAGTGTCTACAACCTAGCTAGGACACAGATCTGTGATCACAATACTTAACAGAGCACTTAGCAGTTAACATTCATTAGTGTTTAATCATTTATTCACATTGTAGGTAAAACCCTAATTACAGAACAACATAGTATTCAACAAGATCTAATCATATCTAACCATTTAGCACATAGCATCAACAGATCTAGCATTCATTCAAGTTATTAAGCACTAAGATACTTCCTCAAATGTATATAACATACATAAATATTTAGTACTAAGCATAAATCACATAAATAACACAAAGCAATCAAAACACAGGATATATGTGGTTCACCCCCAGCGTGGGGCTATGTCCACCAACTCTTCGTCTTTTTTATTATCTTCTATCAATCTTCTTACATGCACAAAGCCACAAAACCAAGTCTGCATAGGACAGGAGATATGTGCACACCTCTCCAGATCCTCCTTCACTGAGCTTGGCATAGCACAGAGTCGTCTTACAATCACTTGCACTTATCTCTACAAGTTCTCAACACACAGTATGCACAGAACCTTTACAACTAATCTCACTTAGC
Source organism: Picea glauca (assembly GCA_000966675.3). Taxonomy (NCBI): domain Eukaryota; kingdom Viridiplantae; phylum Streptophyta; class Pinopsida; order Pinales; family Pinaceae; genus Picea; species Picea glauca. The sequence goes on along the minus strand of JZKD02S0170249.1, from coordinate 161,794 downwards.
TCAGTGGCTTACAACTGACTCCTTATTACATCGCCTAGCTACTTATTTATACATTACAAAAGGGGCCTAAACATGGGTAAAATCCATGGGTTGACATCCAATACCCGTTACATAAAACCTAAACCCAAAAATCCCACAAAAGGGGGTGAGATCTCATGATCTCCACTTCACCTGGGTGCTCCGTCTTCGACCAACATGTCAAAGTCTCAAAAATGGTCAAACACAACCAAGGTTTTCCAAAACTTCGTTGAGGGCCAACACTCATGGCTGAAGTGAAAGCCTTTGAATCAGATGTAGTTTTTGACTTTGATTCATAACCAGAAAGGGGAAGATGGATCATTGACACAAAACCCAGTGCCACCGTTGCTACCACCAAGCTCTAGCCTGCTAAACCAGACGAGCCAGAAGAATGTGAGTACCTTTTCCATTCACAAATGTGGGTAAAATGAACCCTGCTGCACTTCATCGTTGATAGCGATAGCTGGAAGAACCTCATCTCAGGAGAGTTCATCAAGTGGTTGGACATGTCGACAACACCGCACCTGCAGCCCTACACCATTGGATGGCTCCACCAAGGGAGCGATCTCGGCATCAGCCAATAGTGTCGAGTGTCGTACAGAATCAATCCCTTCAAAGACAAGGTATTGTGTGATGTTTCTCCTCTCAAAGTTTATAATTTTCTTTTGGTCCAACCTTATTTATGGAAACGTCATGTTGTATTTGAGTCTAGGCCTCGTAGTGTTATTATTACTTTGAACAGGAAATTGTATAGGACACCTGAGGCAATCCCTCCTAGTGATATTTCCTTGATCTCTGCCAAGCAATGTAGGAAGGTCATCTCTAAGACTAGGAAATTTTTATTCTTTGTAATTCGCTCTTAGAGTAAGTGAAAGATCACAGCCACATCTAAGGCCTCTACGATCGATCTCTCCACACAAAAGAAGAAACTGGATAAGGTCATGGAAGTATACTCACAAATCTTCTCCTCTCCTACTGGGGTTCCTCTGCACTACTAGGTCAAGCATCCCATCAATATGAACCCAGGCACACCGCTACCCAATGGGTCAATCTACCATCACTCTCTATTAGAAAACGAGGAGATAAAGAGGTAGATCCAATAACTAATCCATAAGGGGCACATCCATCCTAGCTCATCACCTTGTGGGATCCCAATTGTACTGGTGCAGAAGAAAGACAAGACCTGACAACTCTGCATTGATTACCAGGCCCTGATTAAAGTCATAGTCTGTAACCGATACTTGATTCCCTGAATCAATGACCTCCTTGATTAGCTCACGGGGACCAAATAATTTAGTAATATTTATCTGAAGTCTGGATACCACCAGGTCCCAATAGAACAGACAGATGTATCGAAGATAGCCTTCAAGTCAAAACAAGGTCTTTTTTAATGGTTGGTCATGCCCTTTGGTTTGGAAAATTCTCCAGCAAATTTTATGAGGATGATGGATGATATCCTGTGACCTTTCACAAATTATTTTGTAGTGGTGTATCTAGATCACATCCTCATCTAAAACAAGACTTGGACGAAACACTTGCATCATATTCAGCAGGTTCTGCACACCCTACAGTAGCGCAAACTATATGCAAACCTGGAAAAATGCTCCTTCGGCATGGATAGGGTCCATTACTTAGGCTACATCATCGATCAGCATGGTGTGCATGTGGATCCATCCAATATCTAGGTCATCTGTGACTACCCATCCCCAACCACACTCACTGAGCTTCGGAGCTTCTTGGGCCTCACCAATTTCTATCATAGGTTCATGTTGGGATTCTCTCATATCACATGGGACCTCAGCCAAGTAACCAGGGGTGGCAATAAGGAAAATTTTGTGTGGGTCTTTCCCCAACAAAAATATTTCGATGAATTGAAGTAGCATTTGTGCTCATCCCCAATAATTTCATTACTAGACCTGCAGCATCCCTTTGAGATCGAGACAGATGCTTCAGACTATATTGTGGGCATCATTCTCACTCAACAAAGCCATCCCGTGGCGTATCATAGTGAGACCCTATTAGATGTTGTCCATAAGTATCCTACTTATGACAAAGAAATGTACTCCATTGTGAAAGCATGCCACCAGTGGAGACATTATATTCTGGGGAAGGAGACAGTCATCCACATTGATCACAAACCACTACAGTTCATGCAAACCCAAGGAAATTGTAGAATGACCACCATCATAATTTGTCCACATACTTACAGCAGTTCTACCTCAACATCAAGTATAAAATAGGAAGTACCAACCAGGTTGTTGATTTCCTTAGCCGACCTCCAGTCGCAGCACTCACCATGGTGCTAGACTCTTGCGGCCATGAGACCTGTGGATCGCCCAACCTCTATGAGGAAGACCCTGACTTCTCCACCACCTACCAAATGTTGGGAGAAAACTCAGTGGTCGCTAATTTCCATATTCAAGATGGGTTGTTGTTTCATTTGGGAAATATCTGTGTTCCATCAAGAGAGCGCACAACTATGATTTGGAAATCTCACTACCATCGAGTAGCAGGACACTTTAGCGTCAAAAATACAGTGGAAGTGTTTCAGAAAAATTTCCACTAGTTGAAACTTTGACAAGATGTCGATAAGTATATCAGGTCCTGCACCACCTACGTTATTGCTAAACCAACCACTAAGAAACAGGGCATATACACCCCTCTTCCTAATCCTAACAAGTTGTCGAAATCCATATCAATGAACTACATGTCGGGTCTCTCATCCACCAAGAGGGGCAATGACTTTGTTTTTGTGGTTGTCGATTACTTTTCCAAGATGGAGATTATGGCCACCTATAAGACGAACATCACCACAGAGGCCACTACCAACATCTTCTTTGAACACATCTGGTACACTTTGGGATCCACAAACCATTGTCTCGGATCAGGACAATCAGTTCCTCAACACATTCTGGTCGAACCTCTGTTCACTGCTAGATACCAATCTCACCAAATCCATTGCCTTACACCCCCTGACATATGGTCAAACTAAGGTCATCAATTGGATGATCCTACATATCCTACGCATGTACAATTCCAAGCACCCCTGCACAAGGGATGAGAGTCTTCCCTTTGTCTAGCATAGCTACAATCAAGCCCTGCATAGCTCAACTAGCCACAACCCCTTTCAGGTGGGATTGGGATAACACCCATTGGGCCCCATGGATGTTGCACTACCTCTAGAGGCCACCTTAGCTGACTCATCCCCTGCTCCACCAGAATTTGACAAAATCACCTGGTTCATTGAGTGGATCTAGCACATCCACCAATAAGTTCAAGATATTTTACAGAAATTCAATGCCAACTACAAGCAACGCCATGATCAACACCGGGTGCCACAAACATTTCAGGTGGGTGACAAAGTTTGTTTTCCCTTGCAAAAAGAATGCCTTACATGGCCCCATTGAAATCTTCTCCCACTCCAGTATGGGCCATACACCATCACCAAGGTTGTGGGTGAAAATTCTTTTGCACTCAACATTCCCCCTTTCCTTGGCCTGCATCCAGTCTTCAACGTGGCTCTCCTTTGGCCATATTTCCCACCATTATTGGACACCTTAAAGATAGCAGAGCATTTGACACCAATAGATATCAACCCTGACTGCATACAATAGGAATCGAGTGATCATATTGTGGACACACAGATAAAAGGCACTCGACAACAAAGGATCCATCTTTATCGAGTTGTCGAAGCAAGGTAGCTCTTGCACCAAGGAAAGTGGCTCATCAAGGACCAAATTCAGTAGAAATTTCCTCATCTAATGGGGGAACTCAATGCAATGGAGAAAATTTCTTCCTAAGGGGGGGAGGATTGATCCATATGGATTTCGGTGGCCTCCCACCTATTACAACTAGTTCATTTTGGAAGTTTTCCAGTTTGGCATTTTTTTTCCTAGTTTTTGGGTCCACAACTTGCGGGGTCATTTTGAGGCCCTAAACAACATTTTTAGGGCTTGCCGCAATCATAATGACCTTCGATAGACAACATAAAAATGTTTATTCCTTGGATAGACCTTTCCACTGGGTTATCGTGCGCCTAAAACAAATATCGATGCAAAAGTTACGAACCCGGGAAGTTGATGTACTAAATTGCTGAAAAGGGGCCCATAAGACTTTTGGCGCTTCAACTCCTAGGGTTAGGTTTTTGGATGTCTAGGGTTTTTGACATTCTTGTTTATTGTAAAAATGCCTTCAGAGACTCATTGTAATCATATTCTTGTGAATGGTCATAGTCGTCACATCTCTTCTGAAAGATAAGCCGCCACCATTCCAGTAAGCTTGTTTTCCGCTGCATTTTACAGTTTTAGCTTATTTCCTTATTGAATAAAAAACCAATTTTACTGTATCTTTGTTATTTTGTGTTAAGAATATTTTAATAATCTGTATTCATTTTGTTCTGCAAATAAAATCCAGATCAGTGGTATCATATCGGTCTTCTCCTTGTCGTCTTAATGCATGTCCCCAACAAGGTCAGGGTACAAAGAATTGGGTCTCTAGCTTGTTTCGCTTGAGGAAAAAAGCTCTTGCATGCCCCAATGACCTCTCATGGATGGAGAAAATAAATATGACGGGATAGGAGATCCTTTCATAATATTTCTTGAAGAATCCCTCACACAACATAGGAATGAGATGATGGATAGTTTTGCGCAAATCCTTCAGCGGCTACCAACAGGGGACGCATCTTCCTCGAGCGGAGGCACCGCCTCCTTCAAGGTACAAATCAACTTCAATATTCCTATATTTGAAGGTTAAATAGATGTAGATATTGTAGACAAGTGGTTGAGCCTAATAGAAGGGTATTTTTCTGTCCATAACTTTTCAAATAGAGAAAAAATTACTTCTGTGCTCCTCAAAGTCATTTTGCATGTCAAAGATTAGTGGCAAACTTTCTGTGAGCAAAAGGAAATAGAGGAATGCTCATTATTTATAATCATAGACACCTGAGAATCCTTCAGGGATGCTATTAAGGAACAATATTTCCATGTCATAAGTTATGATTACTTGTATACCAAATGGACCACACTGCGGGAAGAAAGAGACCAAGCAGTACCATATTTCACAAATATCTTCCATACCTTGCACACCAATTTGGGTATCAAAGATTCAAAGCGACATCTGGTGATCAAGTATCGTAGTGCTCTGCATAGATACAACCAGACTGAAATGGAATTTATGGACATATCGTCCTTGGGTGCGGCCTATCAATATGTCATCAAAATCGAGCAGAAGCTCAAACAAAAGACGTGACAATTTGGGCCTGGGAACCCCTAGCAACAAAAACTAGGAAAGGGTGGCCCCAACCTACATAACAAAGGACAAAGAAAATATGGACAGTATCAGGACAACCAATCCAAGTTGTAACAAAATAAGAACACCGAAAAGACAAAGAAGGATACCGAGAAGTGGTGCGACTTCCATAAGATCCCTTGGCATAACACTGTTGATTGTTTCTCAAATCAGTCGATGAAGGATGAAGTGAAACCCTCTAAATCAGATAAGGGTTCTGGATCTGAGTCAGAACTAGAAAGGGGAAGACATATCATTGATGCAAAACCCAATGCCAACATTGCTACCATCAAGCTCCAGCCTGGTGAACCAGACGAGCCAGAAGAAGGAAAGCATATTTTCCATTCATAGATGTGGGTAAAAGGCACCTCAGTGCACTTCATCATTGATAGTGGTATCCAGAAGAACCTCATATTAGCAGAGGTCATCAAGCGATTGTCCCTGTCAACAATGTCGCACCCACAACCCTAGACCATTGGATGGATCCACCAAGGAAGCAATCTTCGTGTCAACCAAGGTATTGTGTGATGTTGCTCCTCTCAAAGTTTGTAATTTTCTTTTGGGCCAACCTTATTTATGGAAATGTCATGTTGTATATGAGTCTAGGCCTCATAGTGCTATTAATACTTTGAACAAGAAATTGTATAGGATACACGAGGCAATCCCTCCTATTGTTATTTCCTTGATCTCTGCCAAGCAATGCAAGAAGGTCATCTCTCAGACCAAGAAATTTGTCTTCTTTGTGATTCTCTCTTAGAATAAGAAAAATATTGCAGCCACATCCAGGGCCTCCATGGTCGATCTCTCCACACAACAGAAGCAAGTGGATAAGGTCATGGAAGAATACTCAGATATCTTCTCCTCTCCTACTGGGGTACCTCTACACTATCGGTTCAAGCATCCCCTCGATCTGACCCCATGTGCACTGCTACCCAATGGGTTGGTCTACCACCACTCTCTGTTAGAAGACGAGGAGATCAAGAGGTAGATCCAAGAACTGCTCCACAAGGGGCACATCAATCCCAACTCATCGCCTTGTGGAAGCCCAATCGTACTGGTGCAGAAGAAAGATGAGACCTGTTGACTCTGCATTGATTACCAGGCCCTGAATAAAATCATAATCTAGAACCGGTACCTCATTCTACGAATCGACGACCTCCTTGATCAGTTCACGAGGCACAGATTCAGTAAGATTGATCCAAATTCTGAATACCATAGATAGATGTATGGAAGACAACCTTCAAGTCAAAAGAAGGTATTTTTGAATGGTTGGTTATTCCCTTTAGTTTGAAAAATGCTCCAACAATTTTTATGAGGATGATGGATGATATCCTGCGACCTTTCACCAATACTTTTGCAGTGGTGTATCTGGATAACATACTCATCTACAAAAAGACTTGGGCGAAACACTTGCAGCATATTCGGCAGGTTTTTCACACCCTGCGGCAGCAAAAACTATATGAAAACTTGGAAAAGTCCTCCTTTGACATGGATAGGTTCCATTACTTAGGCTACATCACTAATCAGCATGGTGTGCATGTGGATCTAGCCAAGATCTAGGTCATCCATGACTAGCCAACCCCAACCACACTCACTGATCTTTAGAGCTTCTTGGGCCTCGCAAATTTCTATCGCAAGTTAGTGTTTGGATTCTCTCATATTGCATGGGCCCTCAAAAAAGTAACCAAGGGTAGCAGTAAGGAAACATTTGTGTAGGGCATGTCCCAACAACAAGCCTTCTATGAATTGAAGCAGCATTTGTGCTCATCCCTAGTAATTTAATTACCAGACCTAAAACATCCCTTTGAAATCGAGATAGATTCTTCAGACTATATTGTGGGAATCATTCTCACTCAACACGGACACCCCGTGGCGTATCATAGTGAGACACTATCAGATGTTGTCTGTAATCACCCTACTTACAACAAAGAAATTTACTTCATTGTGCAATCCTGCCACGAGTTGAGACATTACATTCTGAGGAAGGAGACAGTCATTAACATTGATCACAAGCCACTACAGTTCATGTAGACCCAAGGAAAATTGAAGAATGACCACCATTAGAAGTGGTCCACATACTTACAACAGTTCCACCTCAACATCAAGTATAAAATAGGAAGTGCCAACCGAGTTGGTGATTTACTGAGCCAATCTCCAATCGCAGCACTCACCACAGTTCTAGACTCTTGCAGCCATGAGACCTCCATATGGCCCCACCTCTATGAGACAGACCCTTACTTCTCCACCACCTACCAAATGTTGGGAGAAAACTCAATGGTCATTAATTTACATCTTCAAGATGGGTTGTTGTGTCATCTGGGCCATCTGTGTGTTCCATCAAGCAAGCAAGCAAAGTTGATTTGGGAAGCTCACTACAGTCAGGTGGGAAGACACTTTGTCTTCGAAATGACAATGGGAGTGCAGCAGAAACATTTCTACTAGCTGAAACTTTGATAGGATGTTGACAAGTATATCAGGTCCTACACCACCTGTGTTATTTCCAAAATGACCACTAAGAAATAGAGCTTGTACAACCCTCTACTTAATCCTGACAAGACGTGGGAATCCATCTCAATGGACTACATTTCAGGTATCCCATCCACCAAGAGAGGAAATGACTATGTTTTTTTTGTTGTTGATCATTTTTTCAAGATGGTGATTATGGTCACCTGCAAGAAGAACTTCACCACAGAGGCCACTGCCAAGATTTTCTTTGAACATGTTCATTTACACTTTGGGATCCCACAAACCATTGTCTCAGATAGGGACAGTCAATTCCTCAGCACATTTTGGTTGAGTCTCTAGTCACTATTGGATACCAATCTCACCAAATCCACTACCCTCCACACCCATACAAATGGCCAAACTGAGGTCGTTAATTGGATGATCGTACATATCCTATGCATGTACAATTCTAAGAACCCCCGCACAAGGGATGATATTCTTCCTTATGTCCAGCATAGATACAACTGAGCCTTGAATAGCTCAACTGGCCACAGCCCCTTTCAAGTGGGGTTGGGATTCCAACCATTGGGCCCCATGGATGTTGCACTACCCTTGGCGACCACCTCGACCGACTCATACCCTGCTCCACCAAAAGTTGAAAAATCCACCCAGTTCTTTGAGTGGATCCATCACATCCGCTAAAAGGTTCAGGATATTTTACAGAAGTCAAATTCCAAGTACAAGCAGTGCCATGACCAACACCGGGTGCCACAAAAGTCTTAGGTGGGTGAAAAATTTTGGTTTCACTTGCAGAAAGAACGCCTTACAGGACCCCATTGAAATATTTTCCCACTCTGGTATGGGCCATACACCGTCACCAAGGCTATGGGTCACAATGATTTTACGCTCAAAAGTCCCCCTTTCCTTGGCTTGCACCCAGTCTTCAACGTGGCTCTCTTTTGGCCATATTTCCCACCATTATTGGACACCTGAGAGATAGCAGAGAAGTTGACACCAACAGAGCTCAAAACTAACTGCATGCAATAGGAATCGAGTGATCATATTGTCGACACATAGATCAAGGGAACCCAAAAACAAAGAATCCAACTTTATCGAGTTGTCAAAGTAAGGTAGATCCTCCACTAAGGCAAGTGGCTCACCGGGGGCCAAATTCAACAGAAATTTCCTCATCTAATGGGGGAAATCAATGCAATAGAGACCATTTCTTACTAAGGGGGGAGGATTGATCCAGATGGATTTCAGTGGCCTCCCACCTAGTCCAACTGGTTCATTTTGGCAGTTTGTTTCCTAGTTTTCAGGCCCCCGACTTACGAGATCGTTGTAACACCCTAAACAACGCTTTTAGAGCTCACCATAGCAGTAATGATGTTTGATAAAAAAATATCAAAATGTTTATTCCTTGGATAGACCTTTCCAATGGGCTATTGTGCACCTAAAATGAAGATCGTATGAAAAAGTTACGACCCCGAGAAGATGTTGTACTAACTTACCCAAACGAGGCCCACATGAGTTTTGGTGCTTCATCTACTAGGGTTAGGTTTTTGGATGTCTAGAATTTTTGACATTCTTGTTTATTGTAAAAAGGCCTTCATATCCTCATTGTAATAATACTCTTGCGAATGAGTGTAGCCATCACATCTCTCATAGATAAGCCGCCACCATTCCAGCAAGATTTTTTTCCACTACATTTTACAGTTTCATATTATTTCATTATTGAATAGAAAATCAATTTTACTGTATCGTTGGTTTTTTTTTGTTTGTTAGTTTGTCCGTGACATGTGGGACTAACCTGTGGCTAAGAAACCATGAATCAAGGGAATCTAAGCCGTCAAAATAACCCAGGGATCATACCCAGCCTGAGCCACACCAACCCCTAACATGGATGGATTTTTTGTCCCTGCAGGTTTCGAACCAGTGACTTTAACATCACGGATCACCTTAACAACACACTCTATCACCGACTATCCTACACCTCGAAGAATTTACTATATCGTTGTTATTCTTTTTTAAGAATATTTTAATAATTTGTATTCATTTCATTATGCTCATAAAATCCAGATCATTGGTATCAGAGTGGCCTTCTCCTTATAGTCTTAATGCATATCCCCAACGAGGTCAAGGTACAAATAATTGGGTCTCGAGCTTGTTTCTCTTGAGGAAAAACTATCTTGCATGCCCAAACAACCTCTCATGCCATGAGAAAATAAATATGATGGGATAAGATATCCTTTCAAAAACTTTCTTGAGGAATCCCTCACACAAATTAGGAACGAGACGATGGATAGTTTCGCGCAAATCCTTCGGGGGCTACTAACAGGTGATGCATCTTCCTCGAGCGGAGGTGTTTCCCCCTTAAAGGTACAATTCAACTTCAATATCCCATATTTGAAGGTCGGATAGACATAGATGTTGTAGACAAGTGGTCAAATATACTAGAAGGGTATTTTTATGTCCATAACTTTTCAAATAGAGAAAAAATTACTTTTGCGCTCCTCAAATCCATTCCCCGTGTCAAAGATTGGTGGGAAACAATCTGTGAGAAAAAAGAAACAGATGAACCCTCATTATTTACAGTCGTGGCCACTTGGGAATCCTTTAGGGATGTTATTAAGGAACAATACTACCCTATCGGAAGTTATGACAACTTATATACCAAATGGACCACACTATGACAAGAAAGAGATCAAGCAGTACCAGATTTCACAAATATATTCCATACTCTGTGCACCAAGTTGGGTATCAAAGATTCAGAGCGACATTTGGTTCTCAAGTATTGTAGTGCTCTACATAGATACATCCAGACCGAAATGGAATTTCTGGACATATCTTCCTTTGGCATGGCCTATCGATATGTCGTCAAAATCAAGCAGAAGCTGAAACAAAAGACGCGACAATTTGGGCATGGGAACCCCTCGCAAAAAAAACCAGGAAGGGGCGGCCCCAACCTACAGAAAAAAGGATAGAGAAAATATGGATAGTATCAGGACAACCAGTCCAAGCCGTAAGAAAAGAAGGACACTGGAAAGATAAAGAAGGATATTGAGAAGTGGTGCAACTTCCATAAGAGCCCTTGGCTTAACATTGTTGATTGTCGCTCAAAATAGTCATTGGTGGCCGAAGTGAAATCGTTTGAATCAGATGTGGGTTTTTACTCTAATTCAGAACCAAAAAGAGGAAGACATATCATTGACGTGGAACCAAGTGCAACCATTTCTACAACCAAGCTCCATCCTGGTGAACCAGACGAGCCAGAAGAAGGCGAGCGCCTTTCCATTCGTAGATGTGGGTAAAAGGAACCCTGTTGCACTTCATCGTTGATAGCGGTAGCCAGAAGAACCTCATCTCAGTAGAGGTCATCAAGCAACTTGCCCTATCGACAACACCACACCAGCAGCCCGACACCATTGGATTGCTCTACCAAGGAAATGATCTCTGCATCAGCCAATAGTGTCGACTATCATATGACATCAATCCCTTCAAATATGACCTATTGTGCGATGTTTCTCCTCTCAAAGTTTGTAATGTTCTTCTGGGCCAAACTTATTTATCAAAACATCATGTTGTATATGATTCTAGGCCTCGTATTTTTATATTTACTTCCAACAGGAAATTGTACAGGATTCCTGAGAAAATACCTCTTAAAGATATTTCTTTGATCTATGCCAAGAAATGTAGGAAGGTCATCTCTCAGACCAAGAAATTTATCTTATTTATGATTCTCTCTCAGAGTAAGAAAAATATCGCAGCCACATCCAGGGCCTCTATGACTGATCTCTCCACACAATAGAATAAAGAGGATAAGGTCATGGAATAATACTCAGTTATCTTCTCCTCTCCTAATCGGGTACCTCTACACTGCTAGGTCAAGAATCCCATCGATCTGACCCCAAGCACACCACTACCAAATGGGTTAGTCTACTACCTCTCTCTATTAGAAAATGGGGAGATCAAGAGGTAGATCCAAGAATTTCTCCACAAGGGGCACATCCATCCCAACTCATCGCCTTGTGGGAGCCAAATCATACTGGTACAGAAGAAATACGAGACCTGACAACTCTACATTGATTATAGGGTCCTGAATAAAATCACAGTCAGGAACCGGTACCCAATTCCCCGAATCAACAACCTCCTTAATCAGCTCATGGGGGCCAAATATTTCAGTAATATTGATCTGAATTCTTGCTAATGCAGGTCCCAATAGAACAGACATATGTATGGAAGACCACCTTCAAGTCAAAAGAAGGTCATTTGGAATGGTTGGTCATGCCCTTTGGTTTGACAAATGATCCAACAACTTTTATGAAGATGATGGACGATATACTGTGACCTTTCACTACTTTTATAGTGGTGTATTTGGATGAAATCCTCATCTACAACAAGACTTGGGAAAAACACTTGCAACATGTTCAGCAGATTCTTCACACCCTGTGGCAGAACAATCTATATGAAAACTTGGAAAAATAATCCTTTGGCATGGACAGGATCAATTACTTAGGCTACATAGTTGATCAACATGGTGTGCATGTGGATCCATCCAAGATCAGGGTCATCAGTGACTGGCCAGAACCAACCATGCTCATTGATCTTCAAATCTTCTTGGGCCTCGCCAACTTCTATCACAGGTTCATGTTGGGATTCTCTCATATCGCATGGGCCCTCAGCCATGTAGCCATGGGTGGCGGTAAGAAAAAATTTGTGTGGGGCATGTCCCAACAAGAAGCCTTCAATGAATTGAAGAAGAATTTGTGCTCATCCCCAATACTTTCATTACCAAACCCACAACATCCCTTTGATATCGAGACAGATGCTTCAGACTATGATGTGGGCATCATTCTCACTCAACACGTCAACCCCATGGCTTATCATAGTGAGACACTATCAGATGTTGTCAGTAAGTACCCTACTTACAACAAAGAAATGTACTCCATTGTGCAAGCCTTCCACTAGTGGAGACATTACATTTTGGAGAAGACAATCATCCACACTGATCATAAGCCACTACAGCTCATGTAGACCCAAGGAAAATTGCAGAATGACTACCATCATAAGTGGTCAACATAGTTATAGCAGTTCCACCTCAACATCAAGTATAAAACAGGAAGTACGAAGCAATTTTATGATTGCCTTAGCCGACCTCCAGTAGCAACACTCACCACGATGATAGAATCTTGTGGCCATGAGACCTTCGGATGACCCCACCTCTATAAGACAAACCCTAACTTCTCCACCACCTACCAAATGTTGGGAGAAAACTAAGTGGTCACTAATTTCCATCTTTAGGATGGGTTGTTGTGTCGTCTGGGCCATATTTGCATTCCATAAAGCAAGCGTGTGAAGCTAATTTGAGAAGCTCACTATAGTCAGGCAGCAAGAAACTTTGGCATCGAAAAGACAGTGGCAATGTTGCAAAAACATTTATACTAGCTGAAACTTCGATAGGATGTCGGCAAGTATATCATGCCCTACACCACCTACGTTATTTCCAAACTGAACACTAAGAAAGAGGGCATGTACACACCTCCTTATACTCCTGACAAGTTGTTGGAATCCATCTCAATGGACTACATGTCAGCTCTCCCATCCACCAAGAGGGGCAATGACTGTGTTTCTGTGGTTGTTGATCACTTTTCCAAGATGGCGATTATGGACACCTCCAAGAAGAAAATCACCACAAAGGCCACTTCCAAGCTCTTCTTTGAATGCATCTGGGTAAAATTTGGGATCCCACAAACCATTATCTTAGATCGGGATAGTCGGTTCCTCAGTACACTCCGGTAGAGCCTTTGGTAACTATTGGATACCAAGCTCACCAAATCTACTGACTTCCACCCCTTGACAGATGTCCAAACTGAGGTAGTCAATCAGATGATCATACATATCCTGCACATGTACAATTCCAAGAACCCCCACATATGGGATGATAGTCTTCAGTATGTCCAACATAGCGACAATCGATCCCTACATAGCTCAACTGGCCACAACCCCTTTCAGGTGGGGTTGGGATTCCAACCATTGGGCCCCATGGATGTTGCACTATCCTTGGTGACCACCTCGGTCAACTCTTCCCCTGCTCCACCAGAAGTTTACAAAGCCACCCAGTTCTTTGAGCAGATCCAGCACATCTGCCAATAGGTTTAGGATATTTTATAGAATTCCAAGACCAAGTACAAGCAGCACCATGATCAACACCAGGTGCCACAAAAGTTTCAGGTGGGTGACAAAGTTCGGTTGCAATTGCAGAAAGAACGCCTTAAATGGCCCCATCGAAAGCTTCTCCCACTCCGGTATGGTCCATACACCAACACCAAGGTTGTGGTTGAAAATGATTTTTCACTCAACATTCCCCCTTTCCTTGGCCTACACCCATTCTTCAATGTGGCTCTCCTTCAGCCATATTTCCCACCATCATTTAACACCTCAGAGATAGCATAGCAGTTGACACCAACACAGATCAAACTTGACTACATGTAACATGCATCGAGTGATTATATTGTGGACACATAGATCAAGGGCACCAGATAGCAAAGTATCCAACTTTATTGAGTTGTCAAAGCAGGCCAGCTCCTACACCAAGGCAAGTGTCTCACCCAGGGCCAAATTCAGCAGAAATTTCCTCATCTGATGGGGGAACTTAGCACAACGGATAAAATTGATTCCTAAGGGGGGAGGATTGATCCAGATGGATTTCGGTGGCCTCCCACCTATTCCAGCTAGTTCATTTTGGCAGTTTTCTTCCTAGTTTTCGGGTCCCCGACTTGCGGGGTCGTTTTGAGGCCCTAAACAATGTTTTTAGGGCTCACCACACTTATAATAAACTTTGATATAGAGCATCAAAATGTGTATTCCTCGGATAGACCTTTCCAACGGGCTATGGTGCGCCTAAAAGAAATATCATATGCAAATGTTACAACCACAGGAAGTTGATGTACTAACTTACCCAAAAAGGGCCCACGTTTTTGTCACTTCATCTCCTAGAGTTAGTTTTTGGATGTCTAGGGTCTTTGACATTCTTGTTTATTGTAAAAATACCTTCAGAGCCTCATTGTAATCATCTTAATTTGAATGAGGGCAGCCGTCACATCTCTTCTTAGAGATAAGCTACCACCATTCTAACAAGCTTGTTTTCTGTTGTATTTTACAATTTCAACTTACTTCCTTATTAAATAGAAAACCAGTTTTACTGTATCATTGTTATTATGTGTTAAGAATATTTAATAATCTGTATTCATTTCATTCTGCTAATAAAATCTGGATCATTGGTATCAAAGTAGTCTTCTCCTTGTCACCTTAATGCATGTCCCTAATGAGGTCAGGGTACAAAGAATTGGGTCTCGAGCTTGTTTCTCTTGAGGAAAAAATCTATCACATGCCCAAACGATCTCTCATGGAAGGAGAAAATAAAGATGACGGGATAAGACATCCTTTCAAAATTTTTCTTGAAGAAGCACTCATGCAACATAGGAACGCAATGATGCATAGTTTCGCGCAAATCCTTCGACGGCTACCAACAGGCAACGCATCTTCCTCAAGCAGAGGCGTCATCCCCTTTAACATACAAATCCACTTTGATATTCCTATATTTGAAGGTCAGATAGACACAGATATTGTAGACAAGTGTTTGAATCTACTAGAAAGGTATTTTTGGGTCCATACATTTTCAAATAGAGAAAAAAATACTTTTGCGCTCCTCAAAGTCATTCTCCATGTCAAATATTGGTGGGAAACATTCTGTGAGAAAAAGGAAATAGAGGAACCCTCATTATTTATAGTCGCAACCACCTGGGAATCCTTTAGGGATGCTATTAAGGAACAATACTACCCTGTCGAGAAGTTATGACAACTAGTATACCAAATGGACCACACTACGGCAAGAAAGAGACAAAGAAGTACTAGATTTCACAAATATCTTTCATACCCTGCACACCAATTTTTGTATCAAAGATTCAGAGCAACATCTGGTGCTCAAGTATCATGGTGCTCTACATAGATACATCTAAACCAAAATAGAATTTCTAGACATGTCGTCCTTGGGCATGGCCTTTCGATATCCTGTCAAAATTGAGCAGAAGCTCGAACAAAAGACAAGACAATTTGGGCCTGGGAATCCCTCGCAACAAAAACCAAGAAAGGGCGGCCTCGACCTAGAAAAAAAAGGATAAAGAAAATATGTATAGTATCAAGACAGCCGGTCCAAGACCCAAGAAAATAAGGACACCAAAAGACAAAGAAGGATACCTGGAAGTGGTGCAACTTCCATAAGATCCCTTGTCATGACACTGTTGATTGCCACTCAAAGCAGTCACTGGTGGCCGAAGTGAAATCCTCTTAATCAGATGTGGGTTCTAAATCCCAGTCAGAACCAGAAAGGAGAAGATGGATCATGGAGGTGGAACCCAGTGCCACCATTGCTACCACCAAATGCCAACCTGGTGAACCAAATGAGCCAAAAGAAGTCATGTGCCTTTTCCATTTGTAGATGTGGGTAAAATGAACCTTTCTACACTTCATCACTGATAGCGGTAGCCAGAAGAAACTCATCTCAGTAGAGGTCATCAAGTGGTTGGTCCTGTCAAAAATGTCGCGCCCACAACCCTACACCATTGGATGGATCTGCCAAGGAAGCAATGCCTGCATAAGCCAATAGTGTCGACTGTCATATAGCATCAAGACCTTCAAAGACAAGGTATTGTGTGATGTTTCTCCTCTCAAAGTTTGTAATGTTCTTTTGGGACAAACTTATTTATGGAAACTTCATGTTGTATATGAGTTTAGGCCTCGTACTTTTATTATTACTTTGAATGGGAAATTGTACATGATACCTTAGGCAATCCCTCCTAGTGTTATTTCCTTGATCTATGCCAAGCAATGCAGGAAGGTCATCTCTCAAATAGGGAAATTTGTATTCTTTGTGATTCCCTCTCAAAGTAAGAGAAAGATTGATCCATATCCAAGGCCTCTGCAGTCGATCTCTCCACACAACAGAAGCAAGTGGATAAGTTTTTGGAACAATAATCAGATATCTTCTCCACTCCTATCAGGGTACCTCTGCAATACAAGGTCAACCATCCCATCAATTTGACCCCAGGTGCACCACTACCCAATGGGTTGGTCTATCGCCACTCTCTATTAGAAAAAAAGGAGATCAAGAGGTAGATCCAAGAACTAATCCACAAGGGGCACATCTGTCCCATCTCATCACCTTGTGGGAGCCCAATCATACTGATGTAGAAGAAATATGGTACCTCGCGACTCTGCATTGATTATCGGGCCGTGAATAAAATCACAATCTGAAACCGGTACATAATTCCCTGAATCAACGAACTTCTTGATCAGATCACAGGGGCCAAATACTTTAGTAAGATTGATTTGAATTTTGGCTACCACTAGGTCCCAATAGAACAGACAGATGTAAGGAAGATTGCATGCATGTCAAAATAAGGTATTTTTGAATGGTTGGTCATGCCCTTTGGTTTCATAAATGCTCCAGCAACTTTTATAAGGATCATGGATGATATCCTGTGACATTTCACCAATAGTTTTGTAGTGGTGTATCTGGATGACATCCTCATCTACAACAATAATTGGGCAAAACACTTGCATCATATTCAGCAGGTTCTGCACACTCTGTGGCAGCACAAACTATATGCAAACTTGGAAAAATGCTCATTTGGCATGGATAGGGTCCATTACTTAGGCTACATCATTGACCAACATGGTGTGCATGTGGATCCATCCAAGATCGAGGTCATATGTGACTGGCCAACTCCAACCACACTCACTGAGCTTCAGAGCTTATTGGGCCTTGCCAATTTCTATCACAGGTTTGTGTTGGGATTCTCTCATATTGCATGGGCCCTCGACTAAGTAACCAGCGGTGGCAGTAAGGAAAAATTTGAGTAGGGAATGTCCCAAAAACAAGCCTTTGATGACTTGAAGCAACATTTGTGCTCATCCCCAGTACTTTCATTACCAGATCTACAACATCCCTTTGAGATTGAGATAGATGCTTCAAACTATGTTGTAGGAATCGTTCTCACTCAACATGACCACCCTGTGGCATATCATAGTGAGACAATATCATATGTTGTCTATAATTACCCTACTTATGACAAAGAAATGTACTCTATTGTGCATGACTGCTGCCAGTGGAGACATTACATTCTGGGGAAGGATATAGTCATCCACATTGATCACAAGCCACTACATTTCATGCAGACCCAAGGAAAATTGCAGAATGACCACCATCAGAAGTGGTCCACATACTTATAGCAGTTCCACCTCAACATCAAGTATAAAACAGGAAGTATCAATCGAGTTTTTGATTGCCTCAACCAAACTCCAGTCACAGCAGTCACCATGGTGCTAGACTCTTATGGCCATGAGACCTTTGGATGACCCCAATTCTATGAGACAGATCCTGACTTCTCCACCACCTACCAAATGTTGGGAGAAAACTTAGTGGTCGTTAATTTCCATATTCAGGAAGGGTTGTTGTGTCGTCTGGGCCATCTCTTTGTTCCATCAAGCGAGTGCACAAAGTTTGTTTTTGAATCTCACTACAGTCGGGTGACAGGACACTTTGGCATCAAAAATATAGTGGCAGTGTTGCAGAAACAATTCTACTGGCTGAAACTTCGACTAGATGTCAGCAAGTATATCAAGTCCTTCACCGCCTGCGTTATTTCCAAATCGACCACTAAGAAACATGACTTGTACACTGCTCTTCCTATTCCTGACAAGTTGTCGGAATCTATCTCAATGGACTACATGTCGGGCCTCTTGTCCACCAAGAGGGGAAGTGATTGTGTTTTTGTGGTTCTTGATCGCTTTTCTAAGATGGCAATTATGGACGCCCACAAGAAGAACATCACCACAGAGGCCACTGCCAAGCTCTTCTTTGAACATGTTTAGGTACACTTTGGGATCCCACAAACCATTTTCTTATATAGGGACAGTCGATTCCTCATCAAATTCTGGTCAAGCCTCTAGTCACTCCTGGATACCAAGATCACCAAATCCACCACCTTCCACCCCCAGACAGATGGAAAAATTGAGGTCATCAATCGAATGATCGTACATATCATGCGCATGTAAAATTCCAAGCACTCCCGCACATGGGATGAGATTCTTCCCTATGTACAGCATAGTTATAATCGAGCCCTGCATATCTCAACTGGCCACAACCCCTTTCAGGTGGGTTTGGGATTCCAACCATTGGGCCCCATGGATGTTGCACTACCCCTGGCGACCACCTAGGATGACTTGTCCCCTGCTCCACCAGAAGCTGAAAAATCCACCCGGTTCATTGAGCAGATCCATCACATCCACCAACAGGTTCAAGATATTTTACATAAGTCCAATTCCAAGTACAAGAAGAACCATGATCAACATTGGGTGCCACATAAGTTTTAGGTGGGCGACAAATTTTGGTTGCACTTGTAGAAAGAACGCTTTATAGGGCCCCATCAAAAGCTTCACCCACTTCAGTATGGGCCATACACCATCACCAAGGTTGTGGGTGACAATGATTTTGTGCTCAACATTCCCCGTTTCCTTTGCCTGCACCTAGTCTTCAACATGGCTCTCCTTTGGCCATATTTCCCACCATTATTGGACACCTCAGAGATAGCAGAGAAGTTGACACCAAAAAATCTCAAACTTGACTACATGAAACAAGAATACAATGATCATATTGTGGACACACAGATCAAGGGAACCCGACAGCAAAAGATACAGCATTATCGAGTTCTCAAATTAGGGCAGCTCCTGCACCAAGGCAACTCGCTCACCTGGGGCCAAATTCAACAGAAATTTCCTCATCTGATGGGGGAACTCAATGCAATGGATACCATTTCTTCATAATATGGTAGGATTGATCCATATATATGTCGATGGCCTCCCACCTATTCCAACTGGTTCATTTTGGCAGTTTTCCAGTTTGGCTATTTTTTTCCTAGTTTTCGGGTCCCCAACTTGCAAGGCTGTTTTGATGCCCTAAAGAATGTTTTTAGGGATCGCCATAGTCATAATGCCCTTTGATAGACAACAAAAAAATGTGTATTCCTTGGATATAACTTTCCAATGGGCTATCGTTCGCCTAAAATGAAGATGGTATGCAAAAGTGACGACCCCGAGAAGTTGATGTACTAACTTACCCAAACAGGGTCCACATGACGTTTGGTGCTTCATCTCCTAGGATTAGGTTTTTGGATGTCTAGGGTATTTGACATTCTTGTTTATTGTAAAAATGCATTCAGAGCCTCATTGTAATCATCTTCTTGTGAATAATCACAGTCGTCACATCTGTTCTTATAAGCCACCACAATTCCAGCAAGCTTGTTTTCCACTGCATTTTACAGTGTCATCTTATTTCCTTATTCAATAGAAAACCATTTTTACTGTATCTATGTTATTTTGTGTTAAGCATATTTTAATAATTTGTATTCATTTCATTATGCTCATAAATCTAGATCAATGGTATCATAGTGGTCTTCTCCTTGTTGTCTTAATGCATGTCCCCAATGAGGTCAAGGTACAAAAAATTGGGTCTCAAGCTTGTTTCTCTTGCGGACAAAAGCTTGCACATGCCCAAACAAACTCTCATGGCAGGAGAAAATAAAGATGACAGGATAGGATATCATTTCAAAATTTTTCTTGAGGAATCCCTCATGCAACATAGGAACGAGATGATGGATAATTTCGTGCAAATCCTCTGGCGGCTACCAATAGGCGACACATCTTCCTCGAGAGGAGGCACCACCCCCTTCAATGTACAAATCAACTTCGATATTCCTATATTTGATGGTCAGATAGATGCAGATGTTTTAGACAAGTGATTGAATATACTAGAAGGGTATTTTTTTGTCCATAACTTTTCAAATAGAGAAAAAATTAGTTTTTCACTCCTCAAATCCATTCCCCATGTCAAAGATTGGTGGCAAACTTTCTATGAGCAAAACGAAATAGAGGAACCCTCATTATTTACAGTCGCATCCACCTGGGAATCCTTCAAGGATTCTATTAAGGAACAATACTACCATGTCGGAAGTTATGGCGCCTTGTATACCAAATGGATGACACTATGGCAAGAAAGAGACCAAGCAGTACCAGATTTCACAAATATCTTCCATACTGTTGTTAGGACCATACAATGTACCTTTTTGCCCACACTTTTTGCTACCTTTACACCTTGTTTCACTCACATTTAAATTCACATTATCACCTTACCCTATCTTTCCAAAGGTATATAACTCTCTTCTCTTTACTATATGTTTAATTTGTTTTTCATATAATTTTACATTACTCTCGTACTTAACCATTGATCAGAAATGTATAAGTGTTGAAACAGTTCGAACTGCAGATTAGCATTGAGGCCTGTTGCTGAAACAGTTGAAGCACGCAAACTCTGTGGCTGAAACAGTCTGTGGACTACGATGCTGAAACAACAACACATACAGAAGAAGTTGCTACACTCTCTGTGGTCAACGATGCTGAAACAACAACTCACACAGAAGAAGTTGTTACACAGTTCGTGGTCAATGATGCTGAAACAACAAGAATATGTTACACAGTCTGTGGTCAACGATGTTGAAACAGCAACTCACACATATTGACCACAACAGCCGCACCTTGAGCTAGCATTAACCATCACTGTTGCCTGAGACCAAGTTGTTGAAACAGTCAGAACGAAAATCCCGTGGCTGAAACAGCCCGCAATTTGCGATGCTGAAATAGCTTACAATGGCAGTAACAAGAAGACAAATAAAGAAGTTGTTACTCCAGCCGCAACAGCAACACCTCACTCAGCACTTGTAATAGCATTATGTTGCGAGAGACTAGGATATCCTATTCTAGTTTAGAAAGTTGATCTAACTAAGAATAGGACTTAGATGTACACCTGTAATTTGTTGATCAAATTGTATCGAAGGGATTCTCCTCTTTAAATAAGAGGAAATCATCATTAGAGATCACCTTCTGTTTTGGAACTAAGAAAGGATTTACAGAGAGGGACGTGTTTTACTTCAGATTGTAATGTAACACAGTTGACAGATGAATAAAAGATTGTTCTGAGAATTTCTCTCTAGTTCCTTTTGTTTCGGGGGAATCTTGTGAGAAGGGAGGGCCCACCTTCTTCACAAGATTCACCCATTAGTTTTGTAGAGTGTTAGTGTTATTTATGTTCATGCCTTGATTAAATTATGTTTTGTTGAAACACTACTTTACTGAACTCTGTCTTGCGAAACCTTTGCTTTACCGACTGTTACATTGTTTTCATATGATTCATGCTTGAGTAACTGTTAATCATTCTAGTTAGCAATCCTGCTTGGTAAATTTATGAAAGCTTGATAATCAAGGATAGGTGTTGAAGGTTCCTGCTTCGGGAATAGGGTCTTGTTCTCTGTTAGAGATAGTTAGCCTTCAGTGCATGTCAATTATTTCAATTAGTAATGAGTTTATGAAAGTGTGTTAATCAGAAATAGGTGTTGAAGATTCCTGCTTCAGGAATAGGGTCATGTTCTCTGTTAAGAGATAGTTATCCTTCAGTGCATGTCAATTATTTCAATTAGTAATGAGTTTATGAAAGTGTGTTAATCAGAAACAGGTGTTGAAGATTCCTGCTTCGGGAATAGGGTCTTGTTCTCTGTTAAGAGATAGTTAGCCTTCAGTGTGTGTCAATTAGTTTAGTTAAGCAAGTGTGATGATCGAAAACAGGTGCTAAAGATTCTTGCTTTAGGAATAGGGTCATGTTCTCTGGTTACAGAATAGTTGGTCTTTCCTATTGCAGCATCTTGTTTTTATTTTAATGTAATCCAGGATTCTTCAATTAATCATTTCTTTAAACTTTGAGCTCTACAATAGGTAGGTTGCTTTCCTGTAATTCAAGCTAGAACTTTAGTTTGTTCAAGGAAAAGTGTGATTAATATGTTTTTACTACAACTCTAGGTCACTTTTGAGATTGAGCATATATAGTGTATGATTATATTTGAAATAAACAAACTTTTTTGGGTTGACAATTTATGTAGCACTTGATTGTTTAGTTAAATAAGCAATTATAGTGACCAACATTTTGGCGTCGTTGCCGGGGAAGGTAATTATCGATTTCAAAAGCACTTATGATTTTTTAGATACAAATATTGCATGAGAGGATGCAAAGACCCCAAAGACACTGACACTACAGGTGGCAAGGGCAGATGAAGAGGAGGAAGAAAGACTTATATTGACGAGATTATATCAAAGTCTGAATCTGCTGCTCAATGACCAAACTCTCGAAAAAAAAATTCCCAGCCTTCATTTCAAGCTAACTTTGAAATGGGGAAAGAAGTTTGGAGTCCTGAGACAATCAAGAAACCAGCAGGAAACATTGAGGACAGAGCAAGCGTAGCATGGGAGAAAACAGAAGAAAACATGGATGATTACAATGAAGAATTGCATCATGAAGAACATGCAGGTCCTGAAGGAGAGGTAAATGATGAAAACTATTTCTGCACATTAGGATTTCCTATTGGTGATCTTCCTAGAGGGGTAGCCCCCATGAAGAACATTCCACTCTCAGCACTACCTAACTTTCATGGTTTGTCTTCAGAGGATCCTGATGAATTCCTTTTTGAGTTTGATATATTATGCAGAAGTTATGATTACATTTCCAATGCTCAAAAATTAAATCTATTTCCAACAACATTGAAAGGAAATGCACTAAGATGGTTCATGAGTCTCGGAGGCCATGTAATCACAACATGGGACCAAATGAAACAGAAATTCCTGAATAAATACCAAGACTATTTACGAACAAGATAAAAAAGGAAGGAACTATTTAAGATGATGCAGAAAGAGGACAAAAATATGGAGGATTTTGTAGAAAGGCTACACTATAATCTACAAAGATCCAGTCACCCCAATGTAAGTAAAGATATTCTTAAAACTATATTATTAAAAGGAGTAAGTGATGATTGTCTAGATATGTTGAATATGCTTGGAAAAAGGGACATATCTAAGGAATCATACGATGAAATTGTTAACCTATGTAAAAGATGTTCAAGAGGAGCTTCAAGAAATAGATCAAATAGCAGGGACACCACATTTTCAATAGTCCAAAAATCAGCTAGTGGAGGAGCAACAAGAGCTGAAATAGGTAATTTACTTGAAGGTTTTAAAACTGAAATGTTAAGCTCTTTTGCCTCACAAATTGACACCCTGCAGATTCAAAAGAAGCAAGCAGAAGAAAAAGCAACTTTGTCCATATTTTGTTCTAAATGCAGAGACAAGCACCCATGAAGGGAATGTCCATTGGACAAAAAGCCAATCTGTACCATCTGTGATAAAGATCATGAGACTCAACAATGGCCTTCTCTACCAGGAATCAAGGCAGCATTACAACCAACTGATGAAGAAGTTGAAGCTGTCTATCTGCTGACACAGAGAAGGCAATGGAAACCGCGGGGACAAGGTATGAATCCTAACATGCCATTTACATATTCTAATCGTTGGAATAACTATCCTTCTTTCAATCAAATGAGTTACCCTCCCTATAATCAAATGTAATATCTAAATCAAATGAATTACCCACCCATGCAACAAACTAACCCACCCTTTGTTGATCTGTCAATGTGGACTCCTTGGCCTCCACAACAACAACAACCATATCAGAACCAATGGAATCCAAATTGGAGAGGAAAACAACCCCCCTTCCCAAATCAATTACCTCAATCACAATTTCTGCAACCACTCTCCTTACCATCAAGTACTCCACCAAACAATCAAATGATGAGACCCCGGCTACCTATACAACCTAACCCTAACCCCAATAATAAAGTTGTGCAGTGCATTGATATTCATAACCAGCCTACATTTTATCTTCTCCCTGCGCAATGCAATGATATTCATTTACGATCTGGGAGAATAGTAGAACCTATCATAGCTGATGTTACCTCTTCTGATAAAGAGGAAACAAAAGAGCGTGATGTACCTGAAGAGGTACAATCATCCTCTAACAATGCTGTTGAAATAGCAAAACCACCATTTCATCAGCGTTTAGCTTTGACTAAAACGCCTGAGCCACCTTCTTTCAATCTTCTATGGGAATTACAGAATCTTTATGTCAAAATTCCTCTACTACAAGCACTCAGAGATGTACCAATTTATGTCAGGACGATGCGAGACATTTGTGTTAAGAAGCATGGTAGGAAACTTAAGGATCCCCTCACAGTCCATGTTATGGGTGACTTGTCTGCACTAATGTCAGGTAAAGCCCCCCCAGTTAAATATGGTGATCCCGACCACCCTACCGTCTCAGTAAAAATTGGAAAAATGATAATCCCTTGAGTCCTAGTAGACTTAGGTGCCGCTATCAATATTATGACTCTGGAAACCTCACAACTATTACAATTGAAAAATGAAACCAAAGACACCCCAACTATCCTAGAATTAGTTGACCGATCCACAATTAAACCAGAGGGAGTCATCGAAGACCTAATTATCTCAGTGGAATCCTAGAATTATCCAGCTGAATTTGTGGTACTACAACCTAAAACAAAGTTGGGGGGGCACCCTCTAATTTTGGGCAGGCCTTGGCTAGCCACAGCAGATACTTTTATCAGTTGTAAATCAGGTTCAATGACAATTTCCAACAATTACAAAACTAAACAGCTTACCCTCTACCCTCATGATGTACCTTTGATTAATAATGATAATTCGGTATGGGTAGACTTTGATGATCAACTTACTCAACCCATATTGACTATCGGACAAGCTTTAAGCCTTAAATATGCCACTAAGGATGAAGTAATTAATAATTTTATTTGTGAACCCTCCTCTGTGACTCCAGAAACTCATAACCAACTAGTTGCACTGTTGGAATCAGATAATCAGGAAAACCTTAATTCTGAAAACCCACCTCAAACATCTGCCACCATCTCTTCTAAAATCATACCAGTAGAAATTGAACCTGGCGAAACACTAAACATAAACCCTAACCTGATAGATGCTAAAACACAACAATTAATGAAGTTACTTCTGGAAAATAAATAAGCATTTGCATGGGACTATACAGATATGAAAGGAATCTCTCCCGAATTATGTACTCATCGAATATATATTAAGGAAGATTGTCGACCGATCTGCCAATCTCAAGACGAATGAACCCTAATTTAAGAGAAATCCTTAAAGAAGAACTTCAAAAATTTCTTGATGCAGGGTTTATATATCCTATATCAGACAGTGAATGGGTTTCCCCGTTGGTAATAGTTCCTAAGAAAAATGAGAAATGGAGAGTATGTGTGGATTATAGAGCCTTAAATAAAGCTACTCAAAAATATCACTTTCCATTACCATTCATTGATCAGGTGTTAGACAGTTTGTCAGGGAAGAAATTTTTCTCATTTTTAGATGGTTTCAGTGGGTATAACCAGATCAAAATTGCACCTGAAGATCAAGATAAAACCACTTTTACTATCCCTTGGGGAACCTTTTCTTATAGATTTCTCCCATTTGGACTATGTAATGCACCAGCAACCTTCCAAAGAGTAGTTATAGGAATCTTTTTTGATATGCTTAATGACTCTATGGAAATTTTTATGGATGACTTTACTCCTTATGGTGTTTCTTTTCAGGAAGCATTACAAAACCTTGAGAAAGTGCTTAAACGATGCATACAAGGCCAACTCTCCCTAAGTACAGAAAAATTTCATATGATGATGAGTGAAGGAATAGTGCTTGGACATTTTATCTCATCTCAAGGAATTCAGGTGGATCCATCCAAGATACAAGTCATTAAAGACCTTCCTACTCCCAAAACCCAAACAGAGGTAAGAAGTTTTCTAGGACATGCTGGATACTACAGAAGATTTATCAAAAACTTTTCCAAAATAGCTTCTCCCATGTTTGTGTTACTGATGAAAAATGTTGAATTCAAATGGACTAATTCTTGCCAGGAAACATTCAATACACTTAAACATCAGTTATCTATAGCTCCTATTCTTAGAGGACATGATTGGACACTTCCTTTTCATATATCCTCTAATGCTTTAGATACTGCAATAGGAGCTGTCTTGGGTCAAGAAGAAAATCATCTCCCTTATGCTATTTATTTCATTAGCAAGAATATGACTCCTGCTGAACTCAATTATACAATTACCGAAAAGGAATTCTTATCAATTATCTATGCTATTAATAAATTTAGACATTACATTACTGGCTACTCTACTCTTGTCCATACTGATCACTCAGCTATCAAATATTTAATGAACAAAACTATCACAAATGCTCGAGTCACCAGATGGTTACTATTATTGCAAGAATTTGATATTACAATTGTAGATAGACCAGGAAAAGAAAATGTAGTTGTTGATTTCCTTTCTCGGTTAAAACTTGATGTTGATACCCCAGTAGATGATTCATTTCCTGATGAATATCTATTTGCAGTATCTGCTCACTCACCTTGGTATGTAGACATCGCTAATTATTTGGTTGCAGGGAAGTTACCACCACACTTATCCCACCGAGAGAAAAGAAGAATCATTCAACAAAGTGCTAGGTATAGATGGATAAGTGGGTGTCTTTTCCACACAGGACCTGATCAAGAAATCCAAAGATGCATTAGCGAAGATGAGGTTTATAATCTACTAAAAGCTTGCCATGATGGCCCTTGTGGAGGCCATTTTGCTGATAAGAGAACAACACATAAAATTCTCAGGATGGGGTATTATTGGCCCTCACTTTTAAAAGATGCAAAGAAGTATGTCTGGGCCTGTGATAGTTGCCAAAGAGTGGGCCAACCTAATCATAGAGATGAAATGTCATTAAACCCCCAGATAGTACTTGAACCATTTGAAAGATGGGCATTAGACTTTGTAGGACCCATTAACCCCCCATCCAATCAAAAAGTTTACATAGTGGTCTGCACAGATTATATGACCAAATGGGTGGAAGCTAAAGCACTCCATA
>JZKD02S0170249.1:110591-129159 GCA_000966675.3 Picea glauca | reverse complement strand
TAAAACACCGTTACTTGTAAATGGTCATCGGCTCCATCTGTACCAGTGCCCTATTTCCAAAGAAGATTTTAAGGCCACATGTGTGGCAGACTCTCATTACCTCTTTTTAGAGGGGGCTCCTACCCCTCATTGCAATTAATTCTTTTTAAGTTAATTTCTTTAGTATTAGATTAGATTTCGTTTACTAATAATCCCTGTCAAGAATACCATGTTACAATCGATTTTTGCAGATTCTCGATAAAAGCATAGGCCTACTAAGAAAGGGTGATCCTATCTCAAGAAGAGGCAAGCTTTCCCATTGCTGAAACACCATTGTTCAACGACTCTTTTTTATTACTTCATTGATGAAACACCATTGTTCAGCAACTTTTTGACTTTCCCCACTGCTGAAACACCACTGTTCAGCAATCTTTCACACCATTTTCCCCCATCATTGTTCAGCAACCTTTCACCATTTTCCCCATTGCTGAAACACCATTATCAGCAACTTTTTTCCATTTTCCCATTAGAAAAACACCACTGTTCCGCAATTCTTCACATTTTTCCATTGTTGAAACACCACTGTCAGCAACCTTTCACCATTTTCCCCATTGCTGAAACACCATTATCAGCAACTTTTTGCCATTTTCCTATTACCAAAACACCACTGTTCCGCAATTCTTCACATTTTCTCATTGCTGAAACACCACTGTCAGCAACCTTTCACCATTTTCCCCATTGTTGAAACACCATTTTCAGCAACTTCTCGCCATTTTCCCATTGCCAAAACACTAATGTCTAGCAATTCTTCACAGTTTTCCATTGACGAAACAACACCGTTCAGCAATTGTTTCACCCTTCTTTCTGTTGTTGAAACACCAACTTTTCAGCATTCTCTGTCAATCATCTTTTGCGCTCTCATACTACATTTTGTCCTTCCAGTCAACAAATCCTTGATACAATTCATCTAACAAATCAAAAAGTCTCTGCCACGGCCACTACAGAACCATTATAGACAGGCTCTATATTTTGTTTGAAGTACGAATCAAAAGGTAAAGGTCAGGTATGTAAATTTTATGTAAATACAATTAAGCTATAGTTAATGAGAAGATTCCAACTCATCATTACCACTAATGTAAAATCATTATTAGCCGCACTTAAAAGGGGGGGAGGAAATATCAAAAATTTTCACACGAATTAACCACCGCCATTCCTATTTACCATCCTTTTGTTTGTTTCACCACCATTTGCATGCCTTCACTCCAAAAACTCACTCTGCACAGAAGTTGTTACTCTACTCTTTGATGGTGTATTTCACTGAGTTGTTAGCTATGGGAGGCTCTGTTATACGTTACGAACCTGCCACGACAGCCCTGTTAGAACTGTATCCAGAAGCCTATAAAAAAAATTTGCATGCAGGATGGCTCGGTTATTTTCAGAGACTCCAGGGGTATGATCAACAACAGGTTCTCCAATTTGCTCAAAATCTCCAGGAAGATGATTCCATTGTTCAAGGGGTTCGGATTTCAGTTACAGAAGAGGATATAGTGCAGGTTTCGGGTCTCCCTACCAATGGCATTCACATGTTCAGCCGCAAACATATCATCCTGAATGCCCAGCAGTATTTCCTCTTGCCAGGGGAACAAATTGAACCTAAAGGCTGGGGTGTCCGACTCAGCTCATTGCTGCCTCCATGGCCGGAAGTTGAAAAATTCATTAAACACTACCTCACCTACGAAGGTCGATACCAAGTAGTCTACCAGCATGATTTTGTCCTGTTGTCTCATTTACGTCATGATAGATTGGTGAACATTCCTTATTATTTGCTCGGTTGTCTTAAAAATATGTTGCACTACTGTAAAAAGGCTAAAGATCCCTCCCTTTCACTCACCCATCACCATATCATTCAACTTCTTATCCAAAAGGGTTTTTCCAAACAAAACCCTCCACTAAACAATCCACCCATAGATCCCCAAGAAGCTGCTGAAATTCCTTAAAATCTTCAGGAACAGCAACCACAAAACCCTCCAGATTCTCCAGAAGTACCTAATAGTCTGCCTATAGACCCAATCAATCCAATTAACCCCCCTACCATACCAAGCCCACCCCACACTTTACCAGAATCATCCACTCCTTCCCTTCATATTCTTAGCGATGATTCTGAACTAGACAATTCTCCCTATCCCATCATTGAGGAAAAATCCCCACGTAAACGAAAGAAAATTCCTTTCTTTCCACCCTTTTTGCAAAGAAAACGAACAAGGACAGCCACTACTACCACTTCCCTAGACCCCCAACCCATCCAACTAATACCCCGTACACCTCTAACCTCCCAAATGTCAGAATCTTTGCCTATTCCACCCACGGGCACTGAAACACAAGAACCAGACGCCCAGTATGTTGCGACATCATCTGTTTCAAACCCAGTAGTTGAAACACAAGAACCAGCTACTCATTCAGTAGCTGAAACACAAGAACCAGCTACCCATTTAGTAGCTAAAACACAAGAACCAGCTACTCATTCAATGGCTAAAACACAAGAACTAGCTATAGCTGTCACACAAGAACCAGCTACAGTTGAAACACAAGAACCAGCTGCTGATATTATTATTGAGACACAGGAATCATATGCCCAGGGTGCTGCAACATTACTTTCTTTACATCAAGAAGTTGAAACACAAAAATCGGTTGTCAATCTTGTAGCTGCCCCACAAGAACCAGCTAGTGAGGTTGTGACTGCTACACAAGAACCAGTCACTCCTCAACCAGAATCAATAATGGCCTCTGTCTTACAAGAAAATGAGTTCCTAAGGTCTAAACTGGAAGCCTACAAGCAAGAGCTAGCCATGGAAAAGGAAGCCTATGAGAAGGAACTTAACTTGTACACCCTAGCTCGCATAGCAATAATGTCAGAGGGAACTATAGCAGAGAATCTGTGTACAGAATATATGTACAGTCAATGTGGGGACATCTACTATCAAGCAGGCTATAAAGTAATTCAAATTCCAATGCCAGGAGCTTCCCCTGCACCTTTGACTGTTGTAGTCAAAGAAGAACACCCTGCTGTTACACAAGAACTAGCAGGACCTTCCAAAATTAAGACTAAGCTCTGGCCTGCAACAAATTTCAAAACTGAAACCCCTGCTTTTGTTAATAAAGTTGTACAAACATTGCCTATTGATGAATCTACCCCTCCCAGCCAGATCAATAACCACACCTTTGTGGAACGAGCCACTCAGACCCTACCTCAGCCTACTACTTACAACGCTGAAACACAAACTCAGCCATGGGATGAGCAGGCAATAATACAGAAATGGAAAAAAGAGTCTGTTGTTACATAGGCCAAAAGCCTGTAGGAACAAAGACAAATCTGGATAAATCATATCTACTCAAATTGGGAAGCTTAGGAGCAAACATGTCAGGAATCTTGTGCCCTTAAGAAACAGAATAAAGAGCTAAAAGGTAGATTTCTCATGATATTTGACTTGGCACAAAAGCTATTGGCTGCAAGGAAACCATCCTGCAATTACTCTCTATTCCTAATGGAACGACTTACATGGTTTCAGATCAAATCAGTCAAAGAACGCAGACCCCATGCAGTATTGAATCTAGCATATTTTATTAAAACTTTTGCAGAAGCCTCTGCTATGGATCAGCACCTCCTCTGTGAGGAATATTTTCATAATGAGGCCATCCCTGAGAACAGGCAGCTTAACCTTAACCCTCTTGTCGGTGACATCCAGATTCGAGAACTCACCTCCTTCCTTAACAATCAAATTATATGGCAGGATGACTTCCTAGCTGCCAAGCACAATGAGGATAACTGCCTTCTCTGGATAAGGCCAGAGCCGAAAAACATTGCCACCTATGTTACAGCGTATTATCAGTTTTTAAAGAAACCAAGGATGACTCAACACATTCAGCAATTACAGACATCAGTGTTTCAGGAGTGTCAACATTTCATTAAATCAACAGAGATTGCTGCCCTACAGGAAAATAACATGTTTTGGCAACAATCCACTGAGAAAAGACAGGAACACAATCCTTTTAGCCCCACTAATCTTGAGATAGCAATCTCCAGGGTACCTAGCTACATCAAGTGTGTTCAGCAATGTGCTGAAAGCTAGATAGGGTACCAGTTTCATTTTCCTATCCTTTGGATGCCAGCAGAGAAATATCAAGTCCATTATAAGTTTCCCAAGAATGTCGAAACAACATCTTGGCAAAGGTTACAACGCGTTCAAGGGTTCAGAGCTCCAATAGACATCACCTTCCACAACTATTGCTTGAGTAACTTGCATGCTCAGAGTCGGTATTCAAATTCTGATTCAGAGTGAAGTTGCCTGAGGACATGCAACATTTTAAGTTGGGGGGGATGTTAGGACCATACAATGTACCTTTTTGCCCACATTTTTTGCTACCTTTACACCTTGTTTCACTCACATTTAAATTCACATTATCACCTTACCCTATATTTCCAAATGTATATAACTCTCTTCTCTTTACTATATGTTTAATTTGTTTTGCATATGATTTCACATTACTCTCGTACTTAACCATCGATCAGAAATGTATAAGTGTTGAAACAGTTCGAACTATAGATTAGCATTGAGGCATGTTGCTGAAACAATTGAAGCACGCAAACCCTGTGGCTGAAACAGTCTGTGGACTACGATGCTAAAACAACAACACATACAGAAGAAGTTGCTACACTCTCTATGGTCAACGATGCTGAAACAACAACTCACACAGAAGAAGTTGTTACACAGACCATGGTCAATGATGTTGAAACAGCAAGAACCTGTTACACAGTCCATGGTCAACGATGCTGAAACAGCAACTCACACAGATTGACCACAACAGCCGCACCTTGAGCTAGCATTAACCATTGTTTTTGCCTGAGACCAAGTTGTTGAAACAGTCATAACGCAAATCCCGTGGCTGAAACAACCCGCGATTTGCGATGATGAAATATCATACAACAGCAGTAACAAGAAGACAAATAAAGAAGTTGTTACTCCATCTGCAACAGCAACACCTCACTCAGCACTTGTAATAGCATTTTGTTGCGGGAGACTAGGATATCCTATTCTAGTTTAGAAATTCGATCTAACTAAGAATAGGACTCAGATGTACACCTGTAATTTGTTGATCAAATTGTATCGAAGGGATTCTCCTCTTTAAATAAGAGGAAATCATCATTAGAGATCACCTTCTGTCTTGGAACTAAGAAAGGATTTACAAAGAGGGACATGTTTTACTTCAGATTGTAATGTAACACAGTTGACAGATGAATAAAAGATTGTTCTGAGAATTTCTCTCTATTTCCTTTCGTTTCAGGGGAATCTTGTGAGAAGGGAGGGTCCACCTTCTTCACAAGATTCACCCATTAGTTTTGTAGAGTGTTAGTGTTATTTATGTTCATGCCTTGATTAAATTTTGTTTTGCTGAAACACTACTTTACTGAAATCTGTCTTGTTGAAACTTTTCTTTACCGATTGTTACATTGTTTTTATATGATTCATGCTTGGGTAACTGTTAATCATTCTAGTTAGCAATCCTTCTTGGTGAATTTATGAAATCTTGATAATCAAGGACAGGTGTTGAAGGTTCCTGCTTCGGGAATAGGGTCCTGTTCTCTGTTAGAGATAGTTAGCCTTCAGTGCATGTCAATTATTTCAATTAGTAATGAGTTTATGAAAGTGTGTTAATCAGAAATAGGTGTTGAAGATTCCTGCTTCAGGAATAGGGTCATGTTCTTTGTTAAGAGATAGTTAGCCTTCAGTGCATGTCAATTATTTCAATTAGTAATGATTTGATGAAAGTGTGTTAATCAGAAACAGGTGTTGAAGATTCCTGCTTCGGGAATAGGGTCAGGTTCTCTGTTAAGAGATAGTTAGCCTTCAGTGTGTGTCAATTAGTTCAGTTAAGAAAGTGTGATGATCAGAAATAGGTGCTGAAAATTCCTGCTTTGGGAATAGGGTCATGTTCTCTGGTTACAGAATAGTTGGTCTTTCCTGTTGCAGCATCTTGTTGTTATTTTAATGTAATCTAGGATTCTTCAATTAATCATTTCTTTAAACTTTGAGCTCTGCAATAGGTAGGTTTCTTTCCTGTAATTCAAGCTAGAACTTCAGTTTGTTCAAGGCAAAGTGTGATTAATATGTTTTTACTACAACTCTAGGTCTCTTTTGAGATTGAGCATATATAGTGCGTGATTACCTTTGAAATAAACAGACTTCCCTGGGTTGACAATTTATGTAGCACTTGATTGTTTAGTTAAATAAGCAATTATAATGACCAACAACTATGTGCACCAAGTTTTGTATCAAAGAGTCAGAGAGAGTAGTTATGGTTTTTTTGGTGTGTTGTTGAAGCGTTGAACCCTAGGTCTGCCCCTGTTCCAACAAATGGTTCTGTTGTCAGGACCTGAAACTATGATTGTTGGGAACCGAAGTAAAGAAAAGAGAGTCTTTGTGCATAGATCTGTTGTTGAAGTGCGCAGTACTCTACTTAACTTGCGAAGCTCTATGCTAAGAAATAAATCTGATCTGAAGAAAAGAGGTAAGATCTAAAAAGAGGTAAATCTTTGTGCTTAGATAAGAGTAAGATAAGTGAAAAATTTTGTTTCAAAAGCATGAATTTAAGTATGTTTAATAGATTTTGTCCTAGTCTGAAGGCTAGGGAGCAATTGAAAGAAAGAGTTGATCTGAGTAAAGTTAATAGAAATGAAGAAACATATGTTATTCCTATAAATAGAAATAACTTTTGGATTAATAAGTGGATGGAGGAACCTAGAAAGAATTTTTTCAGATTGCAGGTCCAGCATTGTGATCCTAGTGTGCATTACATAAGAGGTTGGGGAACATACAAGAGAAAAAGAGGATTGAAAATGTGCTATAATTGTAGAAGACTGGGACATATTGCTAAGGAATACCCTGGCACAGGTCCTATTTGTCTTTGTTGTAAGATTGTTGGTCATGAGGTTGAGGATTGTCCAAGGATGATTGCTAAAGTTGAACGAATGGTCATGAGACAAGAAACCTATGAAGGAATTCAAGAGACTAATTGCATGTTAGAGAATCATAAAGAGAAAGAATCAGAGAAAGCTCAGACTACGTTATTATAGATGAAAGAAATGATGGATGTTCACGAGGATGTCAGTTTAGCAGAGATCCTAAAAGTAAAACAACGCATAAGTACAAGAATAGAAGACTTCGACATAGACAGTGTCTTGGATGAAGAAACACAAGTAAATATTATGACAGAAGACAATTGGCAAATTTTGGGAAATCCTACTTTGATACCTTCATTGGGAAGGATAGGCTTGTTTAAGGCTAAGATAATAACCTTATCTGGAAGAGTTATTAATGTACCTATTATTATTCATGGAACATTCACTGAAGAGGAATTTGAAGTCATTAAGTTTGTTGAAAATAGCACCCCTTTCCCACTTTTGTCAGGTAAGTCATGGATTGAGAGGGATCAGATCAGAAGAAAAGCAGAGGAAGAAGCCACGGAAAATAAAAAGCAAGAACTAATGGATTTCATAGCTAGAAAAAAAGATCGACTAATAGAAGAACGAGAGGATAAGTCGAAGCAATGGAACAAAGTAACAACGCGGGAGGGACAGAAAGAAAGAGAATTAGTTGTCAAGGTTGAAAGACTGCAAGAAGGTTTGAAGGACCTAACCATTTAAGAAAGAAGTATGTCCACTCAGGAAGTGTTAATAAAAGGGATATTGACTTCAGGCACTTTGAAGGCACATCAACAGTGTGAAGTAACTACGCTAGGAAAAGATAAGAATAAGAATGGAAAGAGGGTTACATAAATAGTTAGAGAGACTTAGATCATAGGAAAGAAGGAAAGGAAGATCAATAAGAAGAAATTTAAGTTAGAAAAGCTATAAGAAGCTACAGAGACCAAATGGAAGACTTCACAGACTATAACCTCGCAGGAGGCAGGTTCACAGGATTTGAACCTCGCTAGAACAGTAGGACTGCGCAGAATGGGACTTCACCCTGGCGAAGCTATATGACTGTTGGAGGCACCCCGATCATTAGAACGACGCTCCGGAATAGTTAGAAAACACATTTATGGGTTGATCGACTGCTTTTGGGACGTTGAGATCGCACCATAATGGACATATTCGCATTGATGGAAGCATTCTTAGACATTGGACGAATCTGTTACAAGGCCCCGCTTATTTAACTTGTCAGTCACTACGCTGGGACCAATTTTTTCCACCCGTGATTAACTGAGATAATAGGGAATTGTCTAAATATCTAGTTGTCTTATCTGAAGCTAGACCTCACAACTCATTTGTCTACCCCACCTGTCTGTTCATCTACCCCGACCTTTCGCGTTAAAAGTGAGAATGTCAGGCAAACCTAGTGAATTAGAGAAGTTTGTCGAGGAGGTCCTCGAGAAGCTAATGATCGACAGACCATTGTCTAAAGGTGTCCAGGTGTCATCAACTAGGGGACTGCAAGCTTCCCCATCGATTGGACGTCATTCTGGTCATGTTAACCCTTAACTAAGTAGTGAAGTAAGCATCACGACGATCTGGATAATGTGAAGTAGATCATGTCGATCCTACTCGAGTACATTCCACATTTGGTTGGCATCGTTAACCACGATAGTATCCCATGAGATTATGAGTACACTATGTTCATCGCGTACATTCCAAAGAGAATACACATAGTCGAGAGTCAGTTAGGACAGATCCCGTTGTTGAAGAACATCGACTTCAATTTAGGAGACAGAAAGAACTATGTTATGCTAGCACCCCACCGCTACTTGACGAAGTCAACTAGGAAGAAGCCTCACCTCATCTCCCAGCCATGGATTAAGGGACTGGTGCAGTCGACTGTGCTGAATGTGATGAAGATTCCCCATTTTGGCCATCACCAAGAGGTTAATGCTTGCGTTAAAATCCTATTGTTGTGCTATCATGGTGGATACATGTGGCTTGACCATAGGATTATTGTGGATCCAGTGCTGATCCACCAGATTATAGGCTTAAGAATGAAGGGACCTGACCCTCAACAGTTTTATCCAGGGAAGGCCTCGGACCTCTCCCTGGAACAGTGCATCAAGGAAGCTTACGGTGAAGTCAAAAAAGGAAAGTGAGGTTACAAGGTAGCCTCTATCCAAGATGGTGCAATGTGCCTCGCGTTCCAACTTGTAGCTGGAAAGCTTGTAAGGAAGAATCGCCCCACACAGGTCATTGGGTTCGTGGTGGACCTCATAGGAAAATGTGCGGAGGGTTTGTAGATGAACTGGGTGAGTTACCTCGTCAATGAATTAGAGAAATATTGTCATGACACTCAAGATTTGGGATATGAATTCCACTTCAGCTGGCTAATCATTTTGATCGCATTTGTTGCTTGGAAAATGCCTAAAGGAGCCACCTTTCCAGAGATTGAACCATCAGAGTTGTTGGCCGCTAGGTTTTCCACCTTGTGCTACACCAATGATATGATGAAGCAGTGGCAATCCAATGTTGTGTTTCATGCATATTATCAGCAATTGAAGATTTCCATCGAGTCATTTTCGCGCATGACACCGCACACCCTACACCAGTACAGACCAATAGCCAAGTTCTGCGTAAATCTGCATTTCATCTATATCACTGCACGCAGAGATGAGAGAAACGAAGAGTTACAGTCATATTACAAGATAACAGAAAAAGACATGGAGCAGATTACAAAGGAATGGCTAGAGGAGTTCCTTGTACCTGTTGCTGATGCAAAATGCTCTGACACTGACACCATAGGAAGCCCCATGGTCACCCGATTTGAGCCAAGGATGATTTTAGGGGGATAAATTTCTCTCATGGGATAATTTTCAATGGTTTTTCCAAAAATGAGATTCGCTATTTTAAAAATGATTCGCCCAAATTCTATAGGATAAAATTATTTTAGCTTAAAAATCGCCAAAATTTTATAAAAACTATATAAAACACTTATAAATTTGAATATTTTTTAAAAAATATCGCCAAACATTTATAGTTGACATATGAAGGATTAGTAATATTCTACATTTTAAAATAAATTTATGTCTTTAAAATCATCCCTGATTTGAGCATGTCAGACAGTCGAGTGGGACAAAGAAGAAGAAGAAGCAGGAAGAAGTCTAGAATATAGAGAATGATGAGGACGACAACGCCTCTGAAAAAAATGGATCTGGCTCACTAGGAGGAGGAGGAAACGAAGCAGATGGATAAGGAGGAGGGGACAAGAAAGGAGGAGGCAAAGATACACCATCGAAATACCCCCCTACTGGAACAGTAACACCGTAGAAGAGGAAGGTTTCTCCGTAGAAACATTCAGCCAGAAAGAAGACACATTCCAGTAAGCCCCAGTTAGAGGCCACGCTCATGGAGGACAATATCAATTTGGTCCACAGAGCTATGGAGGATTCTTCTGAGGATATCTTGTAGAGATATGGAGCGAAGTAGGAAGAGCTATATGGAAGGGTCGAGAAGGAACTGATGGAAGTACAACAAGCTATTTGTTTAGTCCACGCAGTACCTACTACGCCTTCCTCATCACAGATTGCAGAATTAGGGGATGAACCAGCCCAATTGAGGAGACTTACAGATGCGACAGAAGCTCAAATTCAAAAAGTCCAAGAATAAAAAGAGAAGGCTACAGAAGCCTTGAAACAAGAGAAAGATGAAGCCTTAGAGAAACTACGAGTAGCGTGGTATAGTGTGGTCGCCTACAAAATTGAAAGAGAAGAGTTTCAGGTGATGCTCAAGGAGGAAAAAGCCCAACTACAGAGAGAAAAGGAGTAGTTGCTCACAGAACATCCCATAGTCAAAGAGGTAGTGAGTAAAGCATGTCATTTTGTGTCAGGCTTGGCACGGGAGTAACAGGAGTTGGTCGAGGCTCAAGTGGTGAAGCTTGTTGAGACCATCCAGCAGCTTCAATCTAGGATAACAGAGTTTAAGGCTCAAGAAATGTCGAGCACCTCGCAGGAGGTGCGTGACCAGAGGGAGGAAATCTCTAAGAGCACAGTAGGAAGGATAAGAGCCCTCGCCTCAGAGTGCAAATAGTTGAGTGATCAAAGAACATAGACATATGAATGTCTCATTGAGGATCCAGAACTAAGAAATCTGGAAGCACAGTTACAGGAGGCACAACAGTAGGCATTCTTCGTGTAGGCGCAAATGAAACTGCTCACCGCAGTTGAAAGAATGAAAAGATCCCAGGAGCAGTGCGTAGTACAACAAAAAATTACTACCATATAGGGTAGAGTAATGGAAGTCACGCAAAAGCTACAACCTGTGTAGGATGAATCCTACAAGGTATTTGAAGAAATTGATGGAAAAGGCTCACAATTGGACCAAGTGGTCACAACAATAGAACAGTGCCTAGAATGGCATGTTACAGAGAAAATGATCCAGGAGCTCGCTGAGCAGGAGGCTCAGGCGAAGGAGCAATTCGAGGCAGCTCGAGTTAAGCTCGAGGCCTTTGAAGAAGCAT
Organism: Picea glauca; assembly: GCA_000966675.3. Lineage (NCBI taxonomy): Eukaryota > Viridiplantae > Streptophyta > Pinopsida > Pinales > Pinaceae > Picea > Picea glauca. The sequence continues at coordinate 117,688 of JZKD02S0170249.1, read as the reverse complement.
TGACCAGACCTGAGTGACTCAAGATGAGTCACAGGTGAGTGTTGGGGACCTATTGTCCCTCGACCAAGTTTTGAGAAAACCTTGGTCAAGTTTGGACCAATTTTTGGACTTCGACACATTGGTCAAGGAAGGAGTTCCCATGCAGAGTTGAGATCGTGGATCTCACCACTTTTGCAGGCCATGTGGACTCAATAAGGTGTTTTCTAGGTTTTTTGTAATGGGTTATGGGATTTCGGCCCATGGGGTTTACCCATGATTAGGCCCTATTGTAAGAGATTGTAAAAGTATAAATAAGTAAGAATTTCTTGTAGAAGTGTACATGGGAAGTGGCTAAGTGCAAGTAACTTGAGTAGCTTTGTGCAAGGGAAGTTCTATGTATAAGGCTCTATGCTTTATAGAGAGTTGGCTTTGTGCCTTGACCTAGTTTGGAAGGAGGATCCGATGCTCAGTGTACAGATCTTGTGTCCTATGTGAAGCTCGACTCTATGGCTTAATGCATAGGAGTATTGGATGTAAGAGATTGACAAATAATAAAGAAGACAAAGAAGTTGGTGGATGTAACCCCACACTGGGGTGAACCACGTATATCTTGTGTCTTTGGTTTGCTTTGTGTTGTGTTGTTATGTTATGAATCTGCTTGGTGCTTTGATTATTATGTATGATAGATAGATATGTTGATGCTTAGTGATTTACTTGTGTTAAAGATAAATGAATGTTAGATCTAACTCAGAGGTATGTGCTAAATAGTTGAAGTGCTTAATCATTATTGTTACCATGATGATCTATCTTTGGGTATGTTATGCGATGTTACTAAGGTTAGGAAACTAATGCATATCACCTTCTAAGTGTTACTAGAATACTTTGCAAAGTGTTGTTATCATAGATATGTGTCCCATCTCAATTATAGACACCTGTGTCCTGTAACCCCCCATGCTTCTACCTCGAGTGAGACTTTGCCTGCTTCGCAGGTGTTGCCAAAAGGCCCGGTAGTTAGGGTTTTGTTGATGCGTTGTTGAAGCATTGAAACCTAAGTCTTCACATGTGCCAACAGATGCATCATATGGAAGCATGGACTCTCTTAGATGGAGGTAGCTGATTACAGAATTCCAAAATAAGATCATGCATATTTCTCATTCAGGCATGAAGTAGGGATTAGGAGGGAGCTAATCCCCAACGATATGATCCATTGAAGAAGAATCTATAAAGACTATGAAGTATCCATCAATGTTCTTCATTGGAAGTCACAACCAAGATAAGCAACACATGTTCAGTTTGACTCTAAAAGAACTCTTCTTTGAAAACAAGTATTGAATATCCTTGGTTATCCATCTACATTTATGTTCCTATGGAGGAAGGTTGGAGCCTTCAAGAAAGAAGGGTGTCGACGCAAAGTTTAATTTTTACCTTTTAAACCTGAAGCTTCGCTTTAGGTTAGTCATGGAGCCACCCTTAGTCCTAAAAAAAGAGTCAAAAATCTTTCGATTTTTTGGGTTTCGGGATTCAGATTTCCACGAAGTATGATCTCTAGTTAGCAACTCCAGAGTCTCGATGTAGAAATCCCAAAAAAGATTTATATTAAAATAATAAAAGAGAGAAAATGAATGTTTTAAGTTCCGACGCGCTTTCCACAAAGTAACCTTAAATCATGACCAATTAAACTCTTAAACACAAAAAACAATTCATTAATCTTTCACGATTCAGGTTTTCCTGTGTCAAAGTGCTTTCAAAATGTCGACCCTCGAATGCCCGATCCCCGAATCTCTGAAAAAAAAGAAAATAATTACTAACATCAATTATTTAAAGCATTAATACGATGGATTAGCACCTAAATTAATCCCATCGTGATTTCGTGATTCGATGTTTTCTTATGACATACTTCTTGGATACAGGATCCCCGAAATTTCGAAATGCGAAATCGTGAATTTCTAACAAATTTTAAAATGAATTAAGTTATTTTAAAATGGGATTGATAATGACTAAACTACTTTTCACGTTTCGCATTCTGGGGTTTGTTGAAAGCAGTCCTTTCGAAGATCCAGTTTGAAATCGTCGATATATGGTAATATCTGTAACGGACGAATAAAGATGTTTTTAACTTAACTGCGTATCTCTGGGAATATCTTCCTCATTAAAATATTAAATTACTGTTGTTGGGTCGCAAAAATACGACACTTTATTCATCTTTCATATACCATTTGTCGCCTTTATTTCCATTTCATTCTTCCATAAAACCATAATTATCATCACTTTCATAAAAACATATGGGTTTACATTTCCATTTTCCAAATTATTTATTTTGAGTATTTTTAAGAGAATTTATGACTAAATATTAGAAAATTAACATATTTTCATTATATCTCAAAGTTGGATGAGTTTTGTGATGACTACACGCATATTTGAAGATTTTCACAAAGTCAAAAATCACCACCTAGCTTTAAATTCGAATTTCATCTTCAAGCTTTGATTTGGAGATAATCATTCAAGCTAACTTCAAGGAGAAGATCATGGATAGAATATCTTATCTAAGATATTTGTGGAGGATTTGAAGGGATAGGTTGAGAGAAAAGTGGATCTGTAATTATGAGTTTGTTATCTTCATTTATGTATAAATAAGAGGGTTATATCCTCATTTTGGGAGGAGGCCTCTCTCTAGAATAGAGAATAGAATAATAGAGTGATTGAGCTTTGATTCATAGTCTTGCAGTTTTGAGTTGTGATTTTCATTATTTGTCATGTATTGGATTGTTTTAATGCAAGATTTTACTTTCTCATAGTGGTTTGTCATTTACCTTTTTGTCGTGTGTTGTTGTAGATGTTTTTAAAATGCTTTCATTAGATTTAATTTACGGACTTTCATGTTTTCATAGATTAATTCTAGATTTCATGCTTTCGTAGTTAGATTACGTTTTCGCTTTCATAGTTAGATTATGTCTCATTTGATTTTGTAGATTCGGTTTTAGTCTCAAGTTTATGTAGCATTACGATAGTTTCCTTTCATAGATTAGTTGCATATTTTGTGCTTTCTTAAATTTAGATTCAACGACAGTAGTTTAACATGTTTATTTTCAATCATTAGCATAGATTAGAAATCCTCTTACCCTGCATATACTTTGCATACATCTCATAAGATTACGACTTTGGATTGATAATTTATGTTGCAATTACTATCATATAATTTGCTCGACAACCACCTATCTCAGTACGTCCATCGTAAGAAGAGTTAAAGGTTAATAAAGGTTTGGTTTCTTCCAATTTTCATTCTTATTGTTTAGACTCAGAAGTGAATTTCATTCAGCAAACTTACACATTTTTCTCTGCGACAGGAATTCATTCTAAACACGAACATTATGGCACCTAGAAAGGTACCTAAGAAAAGTGAAGAAGTAGCAGAAAGCTCAAGCCCAGAAGGAGATTTTGTGTCTGATACTACACCGCATGCCATTGATTCCATGAAATCACAGAGGAAATTTTTTTAAACCTTGGACTACAAAATCAATAATTTTCCTGATGATTCTAAAAACAAACTTCAGGACATAGCAGAGTCTGAACTTCACAAAGTAGCCACGCACCCACGACTCATGACATACAACGATATGATCAGTTGGGTTTTAGAGAGGAGAGACGTGCAGACGAGAAGCATTTTGGATAACCAAGGGGTCATCATCATCTCTTTCATACTGGAGAATATACAAGTAATGTACAAAATGTCTCCCAATTCTAAGTACATTTATAATTAAGAGTTTGTAAGCGAATTTCAAAGGAAAGAATGCACATAGGTAGATAAAACATACCCCAGCATAATCAAATACTAGTGGAGACACCCAGTAAAGTTCAGGGCTGATACCCATAATGTTTATGCTACAGCTTCATTGAATGAGTACATGGTGTATGTGGCTATGATGTTATGTATACTTTTCAGGAAGAAAAGTCCTACCCATTTCCCTGTAGAATGGGTGCCCCTTTTACATGAAGAAACTAAAGGCTAAAGCTTCAACTAGAACAAAATTCTATCAGATAATCTAGCTAAGGAGGTTATGGAGTATAAAACCGCGAGATCCATTGGCCGACTAGTAGTCTTTTACATGTCGGCATATATCATGGACGCTATATGTTTCGCAACTCCTTTTCCTTTGATGAATTGGAGTTGGAACCCAACATGCGCTAAACCTATTCATGAATATCATTCTAAGTTGTGGGAAGAAAATGCTAAGGATTATTTTTATGAAATTTTTCATTTCGTGGTGATATTGGTGTAACAACCCTAGTTAAATAGTTGCTTAAGGTTTATCAAGTATAGTTAATTAAATAATTAACTGTCCTAATGTGTATTAGTTAAGTAATGATTAATTATTAATAATATTAATTAATTAATTAATTATTGTTTAATATATGTTGATTAATTAATTAATTGATTACTTAACACATTTAATATTTGGGGTAACGAATTAAAGTCTTAATAACTTTTAATTTATTATTAGAAAACTTTATGTAAGAAGTGATAAAGCATTGAATGGAGGGATAGGGTATTGAATGAAGGGATAAGGTATTAAATGGAGGGATAAGGTGGGTGGCATTAAATCAAGGTAGGAGGTAGTGAATGGGAGGAGGATATGAGGGGGCAAAGGCATTCGGGAGGGGGAATTTTGGAATTTTGGGGAAAGGGAGCATTTTTAGAGTAGGGATTGTATTTTTTGTTTGTGATATTGTTCTGGTTTGGAGTTTGGGTGGACTGTTACAGGGGTGCACCAGCTTGCTGGGAGTTTTGGGCTTGGGGGCCAGGAATCCTCACGGAATCCTAGAGCTAGGGAGCCGGAGAGGCTCTGTTCCTAGTTGGCAGGGAGGAAAGATTCGGTTTTGGGTAGAGTAGCGAGGACAGACGGAGATAGGAGGAATAACATCAATAAGAGGTATGTATTTTTGGGATGATTACACTGTGTTAGGTGGTTAACATCATGCTTTTGAATTTTCTTATATGATTGATAATGAAATTGCTTTTAAATCGAAAGAAAATTTTATGTTAGATTTATGAATTTTATTAGGCACCCGAGAGCCCACGGGGAGGGTAAAAGTTTACACAACGCGTAGTTCTCAGGACTTGATCCCTTCCTCCTTGGTAGCTAGGTGCTTGGACTTCTATGTGACTTGGTGGGATAGTTATAGCCCTTGGCAATATGGCTGAAGATTCTGATTCTAAGGATATCTAATGCAAAACAATTTAATAAAAATACCTAGCGCAAGAACTCAAAAAAAGATCACGTGGTCGAGTGAAAAGAATAAATAAATAAATAAACCTGCAAACCAATAAATCCAAGCACCGAGAGCTACACCCAAAGTTACATGCCAAAACCATACAAACTACCAAGTCACACCACAAAGCCCAATGCACAAATGCAGCCAATGCACAAGGCAGCATGTACCAAGCGTTATGCCACGAGGGGCGGTTCAAAATGATGCTCTCCTAGAGATAATCAGTCAGTTATAGTTAATTTATCCCTAGACAAAGGAAAGGTTTGGTCTTTCTTTCTCGGCTGAGTGCATCTCTAGAGTGCTCTCCCCTCCTGATCTCTCCCTATTATTTACTGATTTCCAAAGGCTATAGACAGGGGTCCATCTACACATGGGATGGGGCCCACCTTTATTTCAATAGCGGTTGAGTGCCCGGGCAGCTATCTCCAACTAGGTCGATCTCCAAAGGACACTCTTTTCCAGACCCAATTATAAAAGTGTTCGGGTCGAGTCCAGCTAGTCAATTTTCTACCCTCCATTCTCTATGCAATGATATAGGTAGGTAAAACTATCTAGTTGGGGCATCCTCCCAACTGAGCTAACCCACACTGAGCACCTGCAACATAACACGGGTCAGCACATGCATCACAATGCACCATTCAAAGCCTACGCATAAACGAGTTACAAGGGTTAAAAAAAAAGGATATTGGCCCAAGGCCAAGCTCAACACCGAGAGATTTTCATCATAAATTGAGCCACGCACCTGCAGTCATAAACAACGCAAGTCATTTACCAAAGCGATAACATACAAGCTAGTGCCGAACACATTGGAGCCCATAGGCCCAATCTCTAAGACAAGCACCAAGATCAAAAGTCCACAAGATGTCAAACACATTCCACAACACAATGCGGGTTAACAACACAATACACCAAATTCGAGACCAAGCGCCCAACCACATGCAGCGCCCATGAAACTAAGGCTTTCGTGATAAGGCCAAGGTCACGAAACCGTGCCTGGCACAATAGAGAAAGCAAAAATAAATAAAATTATAAATTATATATATAAATATATATATATATTAATCAAGGAGATTCTTACCAGCACGTTGAACCACGAGGAATAGCCCACTAGGGGCATTTTTTTTGCACAACAAATCCAACGACCGATAGCCAGGAGAGTAGAGATTTCACAAAGGCCTAAATAGCCAACGCATCAACAGTGGTTACCCAAGAATTGGACAGAGTCCCCTAACCCACGTGCCCAGGTTTTGCTGCCAATGCAAATACCCACCAGAAAGGATTTGATCAAGATTTTGGACATGGTTTCAGAACAAAACTGAGTACTGTTGGCCTTGTGTACAAGCACTTTGGGAGGGAAATAGTATCCAGGGATCTTGGTTTGGATGTAAACTAGTCTGATGTTGAATGTGTCTATCTTGCACTATACAAAGGTTTCATGGAGGAAATTGATGTTGTAGATAATGGAATTAATCAGTATGATACTGGAAAAAAAAACAGCAAGATATGAGAGAAATACCACAGGTGGAGCGGCAGGAACAGCGAAAATCTCGTGTGCTGGAGTTAGAAAAAGCAAGAGTAATTTCGGGATTAGGGTTTGCTAGGGTTTGAATAGTTGTTGTTTTTATTATTATTTTATTTTGGCTTGAACATGCGGGAAAAGAGGGAGGGGGCACATGGGCCTCATGCGAGGTGCCACGATGCCCAAGGATAATTGATGTTTGTTTTTATTTTTATTTCTATTTATTTACTTACTAGGTTATTAGTTACATTTAGTTCAATTTTATATATATATAGATATATATAAGCATAATATATAAAAAAAAAAAAATTATAACTTATATATAAAAACA
>JZKD02S0170249.1:72896-88233 GCA_000966675.3 Picea glauca | reverse complement strand
GCTTATTTACTCTGCAGTTATTGGATAATAATGCTTCATTGATATAACACTTGGATTATATGGTTAAATTGCTCTATTACTGATTCACCCCCCCTCTCAGTAATCCAACATAAAGGTCTAGAGCAGGCTAGAGCTGCTGACAAGCAAGAAATTCAATCGCTTAAGTCAAGTCTAGACGAGATGAATGAGAAAATGTAGACTAGCCAAATATAGGTTATTCGGCAAGAAGAAGCAGTAAGACAACTATAGGCTAAATTAAATTCAATAAAAGGCCAGTTTATAGACTTGAAAGTTTTTCAGGACCAATCACTGGAAATACATGTGAAGGTAGAAGCCGAGCAATAGAAAGTAATCTCCCAAGTAGAGATTATTCATAATTATTTTCAGGAAGAAAGAAATGCTCTTGATAATATTATTTTTAAAGAAAAAGAAGCTAAAGCAGCAAGGGCCACTTTCCAAAAGGCAGTTGTATGTTCTAAAATCAAATAAGTATCAAAAATTCCAAATATTTCTATCACATATCAGATCAGAGGCAATATCATGCTCAAGGTATGGGAAAACAACATAACAGAAAATAAGAAAATAGCCAAAGAAATCAAAGACGATTGCAAAGAAATCTTTGACTTGTTGGACAAGGGATCATTAGGTATTGGAAGAGACAATTTCACTGGGAATTTAGGACAAATAAACATTGTAAGACACCAGTTGAATTTCAAAGAGGGTTTGAACGAAATTCAGATGGAAATTTCACGGTAAAGGAAATGGATGTTACCCTAATAGACAGGTAACTAGTAATGCCAAACTTGAAATTTCAATCAATTAATTTTGTCGGTAACGGGATCAAAGATCGGCTTCCAAAAATTCAGAGAAAATTTTATATATTCGAAGAAAAGGATTTTCCAGAGCCTCCCAGAAATTTTGTACACTTTCTCGAAAAATGTATTGAATGTATTGGGTTGAAAGAAGGACATACTTCAATAAAACAATGAGGTATCATTTTGAAAACTTTTACTGTCAAGACGATAGGAAAATAAATGATAATCATGCAAATGGTTAAGGTTTGCATTTTTGTAATTGTTTGCCCCTAGGAAGTTAGGAGATCACCAACCAACAATCAAGAGTGATCCGGTATAAGTAGAATTTCAAAAGACTAAAAGAGGGCTTTTTCTAGGGCACATTGTAAAGAAGAATTTGAAGATATTTTTTGAATTAATACAAATACAGATTGAAGATTCCAGATATGGTCAAGTTTGAGTTATGTGTTTCTCCGTTATTTCATATTTTTCATATATCTCTTCAATGAATGCTTAACTACAATTTTTTACAACCTCTACTGTGGTAATTAATTATTCTTACAATTTAATCGTTTACAGTCTTTCCTCTATATCGGCTATCAGCAGATACAAGACCTGTAGATGTTTTAGATTTCAATATCATATGTTTCATTAAGTGTTCTTCCTAACTAGTTTATTGTTCTTTCACAGAGTGAGATTCCTCTTCAATTGATGCCTCACCTTGTTTAGCAGCGTTATGTTTTCTTTTCATTTCATGCATATTCCCTATTCAAAATTTAACTCAGATACCAAAAACGACCTTTAGTTTAGTCATGCTTTTAATTCAAGGTTTTAGAGTTCTTCTTACATTTTTTGAAGAAGAAATAACTAACCCTTAAAAGAAAACACAAGATTTTATCCTTTCAATCTTTATCCCTCGTGATTGTTCCAGTTACAAAACAGTCTAATATCGAACCTGGACTATCAAATCAAATGAGAATTGCTTTAAATTTATTCAACACCATCCTATAGACAGCAAATAATTGGGTTGAGTTAGAACGTTCATGGGCAGTAATTGAAAGAGACATTAGTATCCAGGAAAATTGGGAAGCTAGACAGAGATAGTTAAGGAACCAGCAATAACCCTTTTCATATAACTTACCTTTTTGTCCTTATCTTTCTCTATCTTGTTGGATTCCTTGATGGTGTACTTTAGAGCCTTAAAGTACAAAATTATGAACAACATCTTTTTGGTGCCGTTGTCAGGGACGAAGAAACGAAGTTTTTTCCCTGGGAAAAACGACATTGACAGTTTCTATCTTTGATAGTGAACAAATATTGAAAACCTTATAAGGATACCTTTATCTTTCACTTGGAGACTCCATGATAAATAAAATGGATTTTAACTGAAAAAATACCAGGAAAAATCCAGACAACAAACAGACTTTGCCTATTCCTGATCCAGAAAAAATTTTAAAATCAAGAAGATATCTTAAACAGACTCCATCATCGACAAATAAGTTTTATCAACCTAAAATTACAGATTCGAACACTAGAGGTATTTTCGAAGGATTGAATACCCCACCTTATTACGGGGAATTACCTACCAATAAGATCACAACCCTTGAGCTTGGTTTGGTCTCGCCTGATTTTAAAACTGAAATTTTCCCAACCGTTTCTTTCACCAATAGAGGTAAAAGATCTGTATCACTTCCTGCTTCGATAGACACTTCTTCACTTCATGAAGTTCATTTTCCTATCTCTCAAAACTCCTACGATCATCCTATTTTTCTCGACATGACTCTTGTTGACTCTCCTTTATATTCACCCTGTGAGTCTGAAGAAACTAGTCCACTTTTCCCTAGTTCCCCTTCCTCAAGTTTATTTTCCCTTGATAACCAATTTCCTGAAACCCTTCTTCATAGTCTCCAAGCAACAACCTCTAAATCATCAATGGTTGCGGTTGGAGGAGGCGTTGTTGGAGGTGGTGTTGCAGGAGGAGGAGTAGGTGGCCAAGTACCACCCCCTCGAATCTTTTCAACGGTGGCTACTAGATATGCCCCTTTGGTCCTCCCAGTCCCCTTTCATGACTTACCTGAAAACTACATGAAGAATCTTTCGAAATTCAGAGGAGAGGATCATTTGACTACGGCTGAACACATCAATTTCTTTGACCAATTCATCGATATTCTCAGACTCAAACATGAATATGTCTATTCGAGACTCTTGGTTCATAATTTTGAAGGACAGATAAGAACCTGGTTCTGAGGCCTGGAAATAGGATCTATACCGTCTTATGAGGAACTTGAAAATGCTTTTATTAGACAGTGGGGGGAAAGGAAATACATCTTTATTATCTAACTAAATTTGGGGATCTAAGAAATAAACACTTTGAATCAGTCCTTGAGTTCACCTAGAGGTTTAAAAACTTGTATAATAAGATTCCAACCGAGGTCAAACCCTCCCAACCTACAGTGAAAGTAACCTTCGCTGGAGATTTTGAACCTGATTTCACCATGTTATTGAGGGAGAGGAGATCGATAGACCTCACCAAGATGAAAGATGATGCCTTAGAAATTGAGTCAAACATGATGGCATCAAGAAAGTTGAAAACCAAATTCGAAACTAGAAACAAAGAAACCAAAAGATATAGAGATCAAGGGGGACCGTCTAGATCTAGGAGATCTTTAGAAGACAAAATGGATGACATGGTGAGAATAATCAAAGAGTTGTCCAATAATAACTCAAGAATGGAACTAGATCAAGCAAAGAATGAGCACTTTCCCAGAAAGGATTTCAAAAGGAATCCTAACCCTCAAAATCCACCAAGACAGATTAAGAATGAAGATCAAAAAATCCAAGCCCTCTTTAAAGCGAAAAATTTATAGGAGGAGAAGATGTGGACGATTTTGAGGAATTAGAAGAAGACATTAACAATCTTGGTGACGACTGCCTACAACCTTTTTTAACGAGGCAAGATTTTGAAAAATCTGCAACTACAAAAGATAGTTCCCAAAATAACAAAAACAGTGGTATTATTGAAGATTCAACCTATCAAGAAATTGCCGATGATATAATGGTCGAACTCCACCAAAACTACAATCTAAGGCCTAGAAACAAGAGCCGCGTAACTCCCCCAGTGAAAAAGATTTTTCTGAGGGGTGAAATAGACGATTCAGTTTCAAAAAGCATTGAAAAAAAGACTATAAGAACTAAGACTGCTGACACACAACCCACCAAGACAAAGCCAGCAGAAACATCAGTTGTAAACGTGCAGAAAACGGAGGTCCTTGTAATTGAAACTAAAACCTCACTACAAAAGAAGGCTGACAAGAAGGGGATAGAAGTCCAAACCATAGAGATAGACAAAAACATAGGAAATTTTAATCTGGAAAATGAAATAAATAAAATCAAAATCCCTATACCCCTTATAGAATTGGCAAAAAATTCAATTTACAGAAAACAGATCGCTAAAATGATTAGTTTTTCATAAAATGAAAGTCAGGCCATTGTTATAAATTTAGAAGATGACAAGCCTAACATAATTTCTGGCCCAAATCTCGAAGGTGCCAAAGACACCTTCGCCCCTTTCTATATCACTCTAACTGTGCACGACCACTTACTCCATAATTTCATGTTAGATTCTGGATCCTCTCACAATGTAATGCCTAAAGCCATTATGGAAAGAATTGGTCTTGAAATCACCAGACCTTATGGAGATTTATATTCATTCAATACAAGAAAAGTTAAGTGTATAGGCATGATAAAAAAATTAGTCGTTAATCTTGCACAGATACCTGCGAAAGGCGTTCTAATGGATGTGGTCGTCGTTGATATACCCCCAAAGTACGGTATGTTTTTATCCAGATCTTGGGGTGCTAAGCTTGGAGGATCCCTCCAACTTGACATGATGTATGCCACGATCCCAGTCTTTGGAGGACAATTCACGCATTTGTACAGAGAAACTAGGTTAGCATTCATGGTAAGTGACCCACATAACCAAAACAACTACCCTGTTTATATTGTTGATCAAGATTTAGGCAATTGTTTTTTATATATTGATGATAATATTGATATATGTATAGAGGAAATTTGTACAGAAAATAGAAAAGAAAAAGAGAAAGTAAAACAAGATGTATATAGCACTGGTGTTTGGAAGATGTTTTTTGATGGTGCCTCATCGTATTTTGAAGCAGGAGCTGGGGTGCTTTTTGTGGCACCTGATGAAAATTTATTTATCCCTTTCTCTTATAGATTACAGTGGAACACTGACCACACTAAAAATGTATGTGAGTATGAAGCTCTAGTGTTAGGATTGGAATATGCCAGGAGAAGGAAAATTAAAAACTTAGAAGTCTTTGGTGATGCAGAGCTAATCATGAAACAAGTAAATCGTCAATACCAGGGCAAACATCCTAGGTTAAGATATTATAGGAACTGTGTTTGGGATCTAATCAAAAAAAATTTCTCCTATGTTAATGTTCATTATGTTCCAAGAGCAGAAAATCAACAAGCAGATGCATTAGCCAAAGAAACTTCAACGTCCACACCTCCTACTGCTTTCAAATTAAAATACCATATACTAATGAAACATAGGCCTTCCATACCGAATAGCATACAACATTGGTAGGTTTTTGACGATGATGAACAACTCCAGAAATTTTTAGAGACAGTAGATGACTTTGTCGAAAAGCATGCTGACCAAGAAAACCAGAATGACCCTATTTGGATCATGCAGGAGGGCGAAGACCCCCAAGAGTTTCAAGATAAAATCGCTAACCACTAGATGCTTGTTTTAAAAAATAACCAGATACCTAAGGGTTTGATCCCCTTGGAAAGGTTATTTAATCATTATGACATCCCTTTGAAGTCTACCTTATAGCCTCAGCCAGAGGAGGTTGAGGATTGCGATATTGGTACCAAAGAAAAACCTAGGTTGGTGAAATTGTCCAAATATCTGTCTTCCAAAATAAAAAGTAAGTATGATGAGTTGCTTAGACAATATAAAGATGTTTTCACTTAGTCTTATGACGAATTGAGAACTTATGTCGCTACTATAATGGAACATCAAATTCCTCTTAAACCAGGTGTCAAACCTTGCAAGAAAAAACTCAAACAAATTAACCCTATCCTACTACCGGTAATAGAAAAGGAAGTGAAAAAACTCTTGGACGCTAAAATCATTGTCCCACTAAGATATTCTGAGTGGGTAGCCAATTTAGTCCCAGTGAGAAAGAAAAACAGTGAGATTAGGCTATGTGTAGATTTTAGAAACCTCAATCAATCATCACTCAAGGACAATTACCCATTACCTAAGATGGACCATGTTTTAGAAAAAGTAGTTGGAGCTAACAGAATGTCTATGATTGATGGTATTTCAAGTTACAATCAAATTGCAGTACATCAAGATGACAAAGAAAAAATTGCATTCACTACCCCCTAGGGTACCTTTATGTATGAAAAAATGCCTTTTGGCATAATGAATGCAGGGGAAACTTTCCAACGAGCCATGGATATTGCTTTCATGGGAGAAAGAGATAAGTTCGTCATTATCTATCTTGATGATCTGATTGTTTTCTCTAAATCTGATGCAAAACATCTAACACACCTCAGACAAACTTTTGAGAAATGTCGCAAATTTGGTTTGTCACTTAATCCCAAGAAATCTCATTTTGCAATGCAAGAAGGTAAACTCTTGGGTCATATTGTGTCTAGAGATGAAATCAAAATCAATCCCAAAAGGGTCGACTTGATAGATACCATAAATATTCCTAGAAATGTAAAAGAAATTCAGTCTTTTTTAGGAAAAATAAACTTCTTGAGAATATTCATCCCTAACTTTTCCGAAATTGTAAAATTGATTACAGATATGCTTAAAAATAACAGTGAGGTGAAGTGGACAAATGAAGATAAAGCATCGTTTCAATGTATCAAGAAAGTAATAAGCGAAGCACCAGTCCTGGCAAGCCCGGATTACACAAAATATTTTTTGATTTTCTCTTTTGCCTCTGAACATACAATCACAGTTGTATCATTACAGAAAAATAATGAAGGTTTTGAGCGGCCTATTGCTTTTTTCAGCAGAAGCCTCAGAGACGCTAAGCTAAAATATGACATATTGGAAAAACAAGCTTATGCAATGGTAAAAGCTCTCAAGTCTTTCAGAACCTACGTATTGCATTCGAAGATCATTGCTTATGTGCCTTCAAGTTCTAGTAAAGATATATTGGTGCAGCCAGACAGTGATGGAAGAAGAGGCAGGTGGCTGGCTAAAATTCAGGAGTTCGACCTACAAGTCAAACCAACTAAAATTATCAAAGGTCAGAGTTTGGCCAAATTGCTCGCTGAATCAAATATAAAAGCACTTGGGATAAATCAGCTGCAAGAGGATGAGGGTTTTCTAGAAATAGATGAGCTTGATGTCACTACACCCACAACTGAGATTCAAGACAAGTTCTCTACTTCAGTCCTGTATCACGATATCGTTTCTTACCTATTGACCCTTCAATGTCCCAATGAGTTAAACCCATCTAAAACTAGGACACTAAAGTTACACGCTGTAAAATATTGTATCATAGATGGTAAATTGTATTGGAAAGACCCCATGGGTTTCCTATTGAGCTGCTTAGTCGAGGCTGAAACGGAAAGGGTTATAGACAAATTCCACGTGGGAGTGTGCGGAGGACACCATGCTTGGCGGGTAATGACTTAGAAAATATTAAGAGCTGTGTATTATTGGCCTAAAGTATTCACAAATGTAAACATTAAAGTTTGAACTTATACTCCTTGTTAGTTGTTAATAGGAAAACAAAAAGTCCCAGCTTTACCTTTAGTCCCGGTCAAAACCAAAGGTCCATTTTAGCAATGGGGTCTTGATTTCATTGTAGAAATTCATCCGCACTCCAGCGCACAATACAAGTGGATTCTAACTGCTATAGACTATTTCACTAAATGGGTGGAAGCTATTCCCACGAGAAATGCAATTGACTCAATAGTAATCAGTTTCCTAGAAGAAAATATTTTATCCAGGTTTGGTTGTCCCCGAAAAATAGTCATTGATAATGCCCAAGCGTTTAAGTCAATGGCCATGGTAAGATTCTGCCAAAAATACAACATCATATTAAGACACTCCACAGCTTACTATCCACAGGGTAATGGTCTAGCTGAATCGTCTAATAAAATTTTGATTACCGTGATAAAAAAGGTTTTGACTGAAAATAAGAAAGCATGGCATATCCATTTAAAATATGCTCTATGGGATAATAGGATAAGTACCAAAAGATCAATTGGTATTTCCCCTTTTCAGATGGTATATGGCACCGACGTCATTTTACCAATAAATCTTGCTTTGCCCATAATGAAACTTTGGCAAGATTCAAATGAAGAACCCAATGACATTACCAGGAGGATAAACCAACTGGTTGAAGTTCAGTAAAATTGGGCCGAAGTAAATGAAAGGTTATAGAGGTATCAGGATAACATGAAGGCCTTATTTGATCGAAAAGTTAAAGATACATATTTCCTCTCTAGCGATCTGGTCTTGAAATGGGAATCCAGGAGAGAAGACACTACTAAACATGGCAAGTTTGATCTGTTCTGGTTCGGCCCATATAAGATTTCAGCTTCTGAGGGAAAAAATGTTTTTTTATTGGAAAATATCAATGGAGACATTCTCAATGCCCCTGTAAATGGGTAGCATCTTAAACACTTCATGCAGTAATGTGTTTCTGAACTCTCATTGTACATATCAGTTTTTTTTCATGCTTACTTTAATGTTTCATTTCCTTTGATAAGTTTTTATATTCAAAAAAAAAAAATGATTCATGAGATTTCCTGACAATTAGTATGCTAATTTATTGTGCAAGAAAGTTGCTAACCAACCAAAAGACTAGAGATGCTAAAAAGGTGGCAGGCACAGATAAGTGTATTAAATGTCTTCCGATGAAAAAGGTAATAAATTAATAGCCTTTTTGGTCAGAAACATAGGAGTTACCAAGGTATGAGATTCTACTCTGAAAGTTCAAACTAAATTACCCCGAGAGATACAAATGAATAAATGATTAGTTCAATTTATGCTAATGTTATCACTGAAAATTTTCAAAATAAGGAAGTAAAAAAGAAGGGGGGACTTAAGGAAAAGTTATAAAAACTAACTAAGAAAGTCTTTAAGAGAGGTCATGTGTGCGGTAGTTTTTCTGAAACCCTTTACTTCCCCCTTAGTCACGGTAAATCCCGCTCCTCGCTTGACCCTGGATGTTTTATCACAAGTCCCTTGAGAAAATAAAGGTCTCACTTTGATTCTGAAAATTCTCAAACAAACCTTCAAAAAACGAGAATAGGTTGAGTTTATAGTTCTTTAACTTTAGCTGAACCAGAAGTATGTCTAGGTTAATCCTAACCTTATTGGCCTTCCTAACAGGAATAAATTGATTGGTTTTTCTCAAGGAAATTCCTTAAAAATATGTCAAGAAGTTTCCCTCAAGAATTTCCCTGAAGCCTATGATGTTTGAAGGCAAGAGAGAAGATTAGTCCAGAGCTTTTTAAGTAAGTTGGCAGGCCTCTGTTGTTAAAAATTTCAAGCAGATATCTTCTCGAGTATATTACATAGTGATTGATTTCCCCCACTTCATATTAAAAGAAAATATATATAGACAGATGGTGAAAAGAAATTCAATATTGATTTCCCCCATCTAGTCCAAAGAGATGAAGAAAGGAAAATCATTATATTGATTTCCCTCATCTCAACATTTAAATGCTAAAAAACAATGAAATGGTGAAAGGAAATTCAATATGGGAAGTCTTATAACTTCACCGGGGTACTAAACAGGCTCGCTGGCAGTGAAGCAATATATTTATATATGATGAGGTTGTTATACATGAATTGCAAGACGCTCTGGTAACTTTTCTTCTTTTAGCTGGATTCACATTATAGGTTTCTGGGATCCCCTAATTTGACACATTTAAATTTACTTTACCTTGATGCAAACGGAATCAGGTGAAACCTGGTAGAATGGTTAATTTGGTTTTGATTATCTTACACAGATCTGAGGTCAGTTTCAGAAAAGGAAATCTATTGAGAACCTAACTCGAGAAAATCAGATGTTTTGTTTTTGAAGAATTTTCAAAATCAAATGTAGAGATCCTAAAATCCTGTTTTGATTTCTCTCTTGGTCTATTTCACAAATTTAAATTATTGACCCCATTTACCCAATGAAGGCACTTGGTCTACATGTTCTTCTCATCCCACAAGGAAACGAGATCCCTAGATGGAGCCTAATGTTGACACGAAGTTTAATTTTTACCCTTTAAACCTAAAGCTTCGCTTTAGGTTAGTCATGGAGCCGCCCTTAGTCCTAAAAAAAGAGTCAAAAATCTTTCAATTTTTTGGGTTTCGGGATTTGGATTTCCACGAAGTATGATCTCTAGTTAGCAACTCCAGAGTCCCAGTGTTGAAATCCCAAAAAGGCTTTATATTAAAATAATAAAAGAGAGAAAATGATTTTTTTAAGTTCTGACGCGCTTTCCACAAAGTAACCTTAAATCGTGACCAATTAAACTCTTAAACACAAAAAACAATTCATTAATCTTTCGCGATTCAGGTTTTCCTATTTCAAAGTGATTTCAAAACCTTGACCCTTGAATGCTTGATCCCCAAATCTCCGAAAACAAGAAATTAATTACTAACCTCAATTATTTAAAGCATTAATACGAGGGATTAGCGCCTAAATTAATCCCATCATGATTTTGCGATTCGGGGTTTGCTTATGACATACTTCTTGGATACAGGATACCCAAAATTCTGAAATGCGAAATCGCAAATTTCTAACAAAGTTTAAAACAAATTAAGTTATTTTAAAATGGGATTAATAATGACTAAACTACTTTTCACGTTTTGCATTACAGGGTTTGTTGAAAGCAGTCCTTTCGAAGCTCCAGTTTGAAATTGTTGATATACCGTAATATCTATAACGGACGAATAGAGATATTTTTAACTTAACTGTGTATCTCTAGGCATTTCTTCCTCATTAAAACATTAAAGTTTTACCGCATGTCTCAGTACGTCCATCGTAAGAAGAGTTAAAGGTTAATAAAGGTTTGGTTTCTTCCAATTTTCATTCTTATTGTTTAGACTCAAAAGTGAATTGCATTCAGCAAACTTAAGCATTTTTCTCTGTGACAAGAATTCGTTCTAAACACAAACATTATGGCACCTAGAAATGCACCTAAGAAAAGCAAAGAAGTAGCTGAAAGCTCAAGCCCAAAAAGAGATGTCTTGTTTGATACTACATCGCATGCCATTGATTCCATCAAATCATGGAGGCAAATTTTTGAAACCTTGGACTACGAAATCAAGAATTTTCCTGATGATTCTGAAAACAAACTCTGGGACAGAGCAGAGTCTGAAATTCACAAAGTAGCCACGTGCCCACGACTCATGACATACAATGATATGATCAGTTGGGTTTTATAGAGGACAGACGTGTGGACGAGAAGAATTTCGAACAACCAAGGGGTCATCATCATCTCTTTCCGACCAGAGCATATACAAGTAATTACAAACTGTCTCCCCATTCTAATTACATTTATAATAAAGATTTTGTGAGCGGATTTCAAAGGAAAGAATGAATAGAGGCGGATCAAACATGCCCCAGCATAATCAAAGACTGGTGGAGACACCCAGCAAAGTTCAGGGGTGATACCCATAACATTTATGCTACAGCTTCATTGAATGAGTACATGGTCTATGTGGCTATGATGTTATGTAGACTTTTCGGGAAGAAAAGTCCTACCCATTTCCCTGTAGAATGGGTGCCCCTTTTACATGAAGCAGCCAAAGGGTATAGCTTCAACTAGAACAAAATTCTATTAGATAACCTAGCTAAGGAGGTTATGGAGTATCAAACCACAAGATCCAATGGTCGACCAGTTGCCTTTTACATGTCGACATATATCATGGATGCTATATGTTTCGTGACTCCTTTTCCTTTGATGAATTGGATTTGGAACCCAACATGCATTGAACCAATTCATGAATATCATTTTAAGTTGTGGGAAGAAAATTCTAAGGATTCTTTTTACAAAATTTTTCATTTCGTGGTGATATCAGTGCATTAGATGTTGTATGGATGTGCACCCCCCTGTATTTCAGAGTTGGTCATAGGAAACCTCAAGGAGGTCGTTGATTGGTTTATTGAGGAGAATTTCTCCCATATCGGGGTTTTTGGATGTTCTATCCCTCCTCATGCACTTCTGAAATTCCTCCCTGATAGACTGGTGTGTAGGGAGGTAGCTCATCATATAATAATAGTTGGTATTGGGATAGAACTAAAGATAGCTCAAAAGAAGTTTTGGCCAGTATTTCTCATGCAGATTGGAAGGTTTTCGCTACTCCACCTGGGCCATTCTAAATTTGAATCTATAGCTCTAGAGGAGGTCAAGTTGGTGAATCTCAACCATAGGAAACACTACCCTTACCAAACAGTGGGAAGCCACATGGCTCACTATGGCATGAAATCATTTGAACATGAGGAATCCCCTCGCGATGACATTTTCAAAGGGGTCAAAACCTACGAGGAGGTGTTAGATAGGGTACATACGTTATCATCCGACTTGCAAACTAGTCTTATAACCTTCCAGAGACATAGACGAAGCGGTTTGCCCAAGGTATTGTAGGGTGAAGCAACAACATCTCCTCTAGAACAAGAAAACATTCCCCCAAGCTTCAGACAAAAAGCATAAGATAAAGTAGACATCGAGGAAAATCCACAAGGGGCAGAAGGATATTCACAAAACAAAGAAGTCCCACAGTCAAAGAATCTAGGAGAAAAAATAGAAAGAAAGTCTAGGACACCTCCTGAGTCCAGTCAATATCCCTCGTCTTCATCATCTACTATTCATGTTGATACCCCCAAGACAGCAAGGGAAATAAAATCCACAAAGTTGGGTAATTGCATCACTTCCTTGACCCCTTTACAGTTTACTTTTGGGTTTCCTCTGGTAGGAATCATATATTCTAGTGACCTTGACCCTATCTCCAGAGAAGAAATACCTCCCTCTAATTACTTCTTCAGTAAAAAGAGGAAGGTTGTATT
Organism: Picea glauca; assembly: GCA_000966675.3. Lineage (NCBI taxonomy): Eukaryota > Viridiplantae > Streptophyta > Pinopsida > Pinales > Pinaceae > Picea > Picea glauca. The sequence continues at coordinate 75,368 of JZKD02S0170249.1, read as the reverse complement.
AAAGCAGGAGATGTATATGAGAGAAGGTGGTATGGTAAAGAAACACAGGGTACTGGTAGATGGGAAAAACTTGGAAGAGGGATATTTCTCTAGAGAAGTAGCAGGATCTATGGCAGCTCTGGCAACGGCAAATCTATTCACCGTTGACAATATGAGAACAAGGTTGAAACAGAGTAACCACAAGATAGTCCAATTGCAAAACCAACTAAAAGACACCAAGAAAAATATCAAAGCAGAAATAAACAAAGGTCTAGAGTAGGCCAAAGCTGCTGACAAGAAAGAAATTCAATCGCTTAAGTCAAGTCTAGACGAGATGAACGAGAAAATGCAGACTAGCCAAATACAGGCTATTTAGCAAGAAGAAGAAGACAACTACATGCTAAATTGAATTCAATAAAAGGCTAGGTTATAGACTTGAAATTTTATCAGGACCAATAATTGGAAATACATGCGAAGGTAGAAGCCGAGCAACAGAAAGTAATCTCCCAAGTAGAGATTATTCAGAATTGTTTTCAGGAAGCAAGCAATGCTCTTGATAATGTTATTTTTAAAGAAAAAGAAGCTAAAGCAATAAGGGACACTTTCCAAAAGGTAATTTTATGTTCTGAAATCGAAAAAGTACCGAAAATTCCAAAGCTTTCTGTCACAGATCAGATCAAAGGCGATATCATGCTCAAGGTATGGGAAAACAACAAAGCAGAAAATAAGAAAATAGCCAAAGAAATCAAAGATGATTGCGAAGAAATATTTGATTTGTTGGACAAGGGATCATTAGGTATTGGAAGAGACAATTGCACTGGGCAATTAGGAAAAATAAACATGGTAAGACACCAGTTGAATTTCAAAGAGGGTTTGAATGAAATTCAGATGGAAATTTCACAGTTAAAGGAAATGGATGTTACCCTAATAGGCAGGTGGCTAGTAAAGCCAAACTTGAAATTTCAATCAATTAAGTTTGTTGGTAAGGGGATCAAAGACCGGATAACAAAAATTCAAAGAAAAATTCATATATTCAAAACAAAGGATTTTCCAGAGCCTCCCAGAAATTTTGTACACTTTCTTGAAAAATGTATTGAATGTATTGGGTTGAAAGAAGGAGATACTTCAATAAAATAATGAGGTATCATTTTGAAAACTTATATCGTCAAGACGATAGGAAAATAAATGATAATCATGCAAACGGTTGAGGTTTTCATTTTTGTAAATGTTTGCCCCTAGGAAGTTAGGAGATCACCAACCAACAATCAGGAGTGATCCGATATAAGTATAATTTCAGAATACTAAAAGAGGGATTTTATGGGGCGCATTGTAAAGAAGAATTTGAAGATATTTTTTGAATTAATACAAATACCGATTGAAGATTCCAGATCTGGTCAAGTTTGAGTTATGTGTTTCTCCGTTATTTCATATTTTTCATATATCTCTTCAATGAATGCTTAACTACAATTTAGTACAACCTCTACTGTGGTAATTAATTATTCTTGCAATTTAATCATTTACAGCCTTTCCTATGTATTGTGTATTATCCCCCACCTCTTAGAGAGGTGAGGAGGAGACTCAGTGGCCTGGGCACCCCCACTAGGTCATAGTCTCACACTGAAGGGGGGGAAAGTCAAGAAGTTAAAAGTTATATTTTTAAGTTGACTTAAGAAAGGGAAAGGATAAAGGAGTAATAGATAACTCAACCGAAGAATAGAAGCTTAACCCTGGGAGTTAACCTAACTCAACAAAGAATTAGAAGGAAAAGTATAAGTAAGAGGTTGGGGTGCACCTATTATTCATTATGGTTTTGGATTAGCATTTGCTATTGCTCTTGAGCATTCAGTTTGGGGGTTTGTTGTACAAACCCTTGGGAGAAACTCAGTGGTGAAATATCCACTCACCTTGTTCCACAGCTTGGTCTCGGGGATGAAAGACTCATCCACACCATTCTAGTCTCGGGGCCAGTTTATCGAGGGAGGTTCGATCCAGCTTATCTTGAGGGCCTAGGGCCATTCCGATAGTTGGGTTTTGTTTGCAGGGGCATGACCATCAGTTTGAGGGATTTTCTAGAGGGTTATCATCATTCTACATTTTTCTGCAGATTGGGACGTCTCGGAGCCATAGAGGAGATCCTGTGATTCAGTAAAACTCAGATCTAGGGATATCTTCTTGAGATCTGAGCCTGAAACTTCTCCCATGAGATTCTCATAGCCCTATCTATATTCTTGGAGAGTTTCAGAGCATTTGGAGGTCTCCTTCATCAGGGCCGAACCAGCTAGGGTTTCAGTCATCCAGTGGGGCGCACCATTCAGTGGAGATTTAAGATCTACAACGATTGAGAGGGATCTTGGAGATTCGGGCAACTGGGTTGTTCTTACCATCACCCGATCTATATTCTTGGAGAGTTTCAGATCATTTGGAAATCTCCTTCATCAGGGTCAAACCAGCTAGGGTTTCAGTCATCCAGTGGGGCACACCATTCAGTGGAGA
>JZKD02S0170249.1:50516-72846 GCA_000966675.3 Picea glauca | reverse complement strand
ATTTGGAGATCTCCTTCATCAGGGTCAAACCAGCTAGGGTTTCAGTCATCCAGTGGGGCACACCATTCAGTGGAGAATTCAAATCTACGGAGTTCGAGAGTGGATTTGGGAATTTAGACATCTGGGTTTTCCTTGCAGTTGTCCGATCTATCATTTGGCATATTTCTCGAGATGATTGGACACTTTTGGTAGCAAGACAGAATTATTCAGGGCTTCAGCATTCTAGCAGGACGTGGCACTTTCCAGCTTGGAAGTTGAGCATTAGTACAGCTCATATCTGCTTGATTTAGTATTCATTGTATATCCATCCTTTGGAGGCTCATTTTGTATTATCGAGAGCATTTTATAGCAGCTCATATCTATTGCTTGTACGGACATCTGAGGTTTATGCCAGATCATCCATCTATTGTATTGATCTTACATTGCTCATAATAAAAAGGTCAGATCTTTGCTTGTGCTTCTACATCTTGAATATATTGTGATCTCCATGTGTTGATGAATCTTGTTTACACTTAAAAACTCAATAAAGTAGTAGTAGTTAGTGATTCCAAGAAAGAATTTGGCTTGGGATCATTACATATTGTCTATCAGCAGATACAAGACCTGTAGATGTTTTAGATTTCAATATCATATGTTTCATTAAGAGTTCTTCCTAACTAGTTTCTTCTTTTTTCACAAAGTGAGATTCCTCTTCAATTGATGCCTCACCTTGTTCGACAACTTTATGTTTTCTTTTCATTTCATGCATATTCCTTATTCGAAATTTAACTCAGATACCAAAAACGGCCTTTAGTTTAGTCATACTTTTAATTCAAGGTTTTAGAGTTCTTCTTACATGTTTTGAAGAAGAAATAGCTAACCCTTAAAAGAAAACACAAGATTTTATTCTTTTATTCTTTATCCCTCATGAATATTCTAGTTACAAGACGGCCTAATATCGAACATGGACTATCAAATCAAATGAGCATTGCTTTAAATTTATTCAACACCATCCTACAGATAGCAAATAACCTGGTTGAGTTAGAACGTTCATGGGTAGTAATTGAAAGAGACATTAGTATCCAGGAAAACTAGGAAGCTAGACAGAGACAGTTATGGAACCAGCAATAGCCCTTTTCATATAACTTACCTTTTTATCCTTAGCTTTCTCTATCTTGTCGGATGCCTTGACGGTGTACTTTAGAGCCTTAAAGTACAAACTCAGGAACAACAAAGGGAATGTAATCTATATAATATTCCATGGAATCCAACATTGAAGAGAAACATGAGGAAGAACATGAATATTCCAAGAAAGAAATAAAAGTCAAAACAACCAATTGAACTAGTTTGAACCCACTAGAAGCAATCAAGTAGAAGGAATGGAAGGAAATCTTGATGAAGAACAATGTATGTGAGAAATTTTGAAAAAGACTTAAGCATTTATAGATACAAGGAGAGACTTGGTGATAGAGGGTTCTGTTAGCACAATAATTTGTAGCTACAAGAGGCCTAACTATCAGAGTTTTGGGTTTTTTCTAAGTGCTAGTTTCCCCAGTGGTAAAAAGGCACTACCCATTGTACAGTCAAGGCACTTAATTGAAATGGTTTTGTCATCATGAAAGACCGCAAATTTCTCTGGACACTTTCAATATTGAAGGCACTGTGTTTTTGGCAATGCTACCTAATCTGCACACAGATGCAGCATAAGTGGCGCTACCTACATGTGCTACCTAATATTTCTGGCAGAAAACGAATTGTGCAGAGTTATTTTACCAATTTTTAGTGACTAACTTGAAACTTGGATTATGAACAATTGAAAATGTATTTTTGAAAAATGGAGGAGGCTTTTGTTCAGAACATTCCAAATAACAAAAACCTCTCTCAATTTTTTGAAATGTGTTATTTTTTGACAGATATTAGACATAGAAGTGGTGCTACCCACCTGTTTTACAATGGCACTGCCTAATTTCCTGTAGCGGTCACGGTTTTGATATTCGCCTTGTTGGGAGGTTGCCACATGTCAAGGAGGATTCGAATGGCTTCTCAAGGATCAATTAGATGTCAAGGGAAACCTACACCTAATATTTATCTCCATCAAATGCCTCATGCATGAGGTGGAAACATTTTATTAATGACTTCCAACAAATTCCTAAAAATTAGCAGTTTGTTGGATTTTTGTCTCTTTGATTGTTGCCACCTATCTCCAAGGTTTAGAATCCAATGGAGGAGATGGAATTCGACCTCCTAAGGTTATGAGGATGATATTTTCTATTTGAGGAAGGAAATATCACTTGGAGAGGGGGATTCATGAGCCAAGAGAGGCCGAGAGGCTCTGTTTTTGTACTTTGACAGATCAATTTGAAGATAGCCTATCTTATCATTTTCTATGTTAAGAATTCATTTGCAGAAGGAAGTGATGTTTAGCTATGTTTTTTATTTGTTTTGACTCTTAAGATTTGTTCTTCTTCAACAGCAAGTGTGAGAGGGTTGCTTAGGAGGATCCTTTGATATCTTCTACCTTGTGTGTTGCTAAATCTCTTTTGAAAAAGATATTCAGATTATGATTCTTCTTCCATTGTATCAATAGTATTCTTAAAAGTATTTTCATGTCTTTTTGTTTTCAGTTCTATGTTTTCTCATAAAAGTCTTCCACCTGAAAGCCTTGAAAGGCTAAACATTGCTTTTGGATGATCTATTTTGCTGCATATGGAAGATGATTTGCAAGGATAAATTCATATGATTTGTCATGTCAAGCAGATAGCTTCAGCCCTACCTCTCTCATAATTTCAAAATCAAATTTGTTTTCATATTTCTTGATGTGTAAGGATTACCCCTATGCAGTCATGGGGTGACTCCTTGCGATAAAAATTTTGGTGCCATTGCCAAGGATGGATTTGAGCAAATTGAAAATCTCTCTGGGAAGAATGACATTGCACAGCTCCAGTTTTAGATGGTGACTGAAGTTGGACACCTTCAAGACTGCACATTCACCATGGTGACTCCATTGTTCAGAATATGTTGGTGACTCCATTGGAATGAGATCAATTAAATGCCTATGAAGGCTATCCTGGCCAAGAAGTTTGCCCCACTCAATTTTTCAGCTATAGAGGATTATCCACATCCTATTCCTCTTATTGATGAATGACAAGATCTGTTGCCCAGATTTTACAAAGGTAAGGATGACAGACCTGTTGAGTATGTTCATGAATTTCATAATTTGATGCAACATCTTGACATCCATCATGAAGATATATTGATGAAAATGTTCATGTATTCATTGGATGGGGATGCACGTAAATGGTATTTCTCGTTACCCCCTTCCAGCATTTCATCCATGAAGGATTTCCACAGAGTATTCAATGAACACTGCAAATGGTTTTATCCCTCTAAAAGTTTTTGTCATAACTATTGTGAGGGATATGTAGAATGTGCTCAAGATTTGTTAGATTTATCTTATGAATACAAAGATGAAAATGATTTATTTCACTATCCAAATGAAATCATAAAGAATACTCCTGTATTCAGAGAGTTCAACATTCATAACTTTGTTTCAGATGAAAATAATGTATATGAACAACTATAAGAAGCAATTATTGTTGTTCCTGAAATGGATATTTTTAACAATTATATTCTTGATGAAATTATTGTTTTAGAGGTCGATCATAGTTATGAAGTGCAACATGTTTTTGATGAATATTCTAGTGATGATGAGCAGCAATATTATCCTATATTTGATCACTATGAAGACAGGGAGTATGATGCAGAGGTTGGCCTTGTCACAGAAGACATAAACCAAATATTTGACCAGGATCAGCCCTTAGTTGAGGCACATGAAGAGATCATTTATACATAGCCAGAAGTAAATCAGCATTCATCAGTGGATCAAAAACCACCTACGTCAATCCTTCTTCCACTTGTACCACAGTTTACAGTAATCAACTTGAAGTGGAAAAAGAATTATGCTATCAGTCCCATGTGTTTTTTCACCATTTTTATGACTCTGTAGGGTGTATATGGAGTTGTATTTCTCAAATGTTTTGGAACCTATAAACTTTATTCTGTCAGCAACAGTCAGAGGAGATATAGAAAATGTTTTCAAACCATTTCCATATTCCTTTTGTCTGCTGTCAATCATTGGCATTATAAAGACTCGTGTCAGCAAGTTGCTTGAATGGATTTGGTGGAAGTTTGCCTTCACCTAGCCCATTGTAAAATTCAATTATCTTAGGTTTTGTATATAAATAAGCTCCATCAAGAGAAGGTGTGTTTTCTTTCTGTTTGAAAGTATATTAATATAAGTTGTCAATATGTTGTCTTCAGCACTATGCATCAAAGCATGACTCCACAAGCCCAAAGGATAAGGCACCGAAACTAAAAGAGTTCTTAGAGCCTCATAGGGAGGACTATATCCCCCATGGATCCTATGTCAGCACAAGAATTTGCAACTAGAAGAGGCCTTACTATCAGAGTTTTGGGTTTTTGCTAAGTGCTAGTTTCCCTAGTGGTAAAAAGGAACTACCCATTGTACAATCAAGGCACTTAATTGAAATGGTTTTGTCATCGTGAAAGACCGCAAATTGCTCTACACACTTTCAAGATTGAAGGCGCTGCATTTTTGGCATTGCTACCTAATCTGCACACAAACACAGCATAAGTGGCGCTACCTAATATTTCTGGCAAAAACCGAATTGTGCTGAGTTATTTTACCAGTTTTTAGTGACTAACTTGAAACTTGGATTATAAACAATTGAAAATGTATTTTTGAAAACTGGAGGAGGGTTTTGTTAAAAACGTTCCAAATAACAAAAACCTCTCTCAATTTTTTTAAATGTATTATGGTTTGAGAGATATTAGAAATTGAAGTGGCACTACACAATTGTTTTACAGCGGCGCTACCTAATTTCCTGTAGCGGTCACGATTTTGATATTCGCCTTGTTGGGAGGTTGCCACATGTCAAGGAGGATTCGAATGGATTATCAAGGATCATTTATATGTCAAGGGACACCTACACATAATATTTATCTCCATCAAAGGCCTCATGCATGAGGTGGAAACATTTTATTAATGACTTCCAACAAATTCCTGAAAATTAGCAGTTTGTTGGATTTTTGTCTCTTTGATTGTTCCCACCTATCTCCAAGGTTTAGAATCCAATGGAGGAGATGGGATTCAACCTCCTAAGGTTATTAAGATGTTATTTTATATTTAATGAAGGAAATATCTCTTGGAGAGGGGGATTCATGAGCCAAGGGAGGATGAGAGGATCTGTTTTTGTACTTTGACAAATTAATTTGAAGATAGCCTATCTTATCATTTTATGTGTTAAGAATTCATTTGTAGAAGGAAGTGATGTTTAGCTATGTTTTTTCTTTTTTTTGAATCTTAAGCTTTGTTCTTCTTCAACAGCAAGTGTGAGAGGGTTGCTTAGGAGGATCCTTTGAGATATTCTACCTTGTGTGTTGCTAAATCTCTTCTAAAAAGGATCTTCAGATTATGATTCTTCTTCTACTATATCAATAGTATTATTGGAAAGGATTTTCATGTCTTTTTGTTTGCATTTATATGTTTTCTCATAAAAGTCTTCCACCTGAAATCCTTGAAAGGATAAACATTTCTTTTGGATGATCTATTTTGCTGCATATGGAAGAAGATTTGCAGGGATAAATTCATATGATTTGTCAAGTCAAGCAGATAGCTTCATCCCTACCTCTCTCATAATTTCAAAATCAACTTTCTTTTTGTATTTCTTGATGTGTAAGGCTTACCCCTATGCAGTCATGGGGTGACTCCTTGCGATAACATTTTTGGCATCATTGTTGGGGATGGATTTGAGCAGCTTGAAAAGATCCCTAGGAAGAACAACATTGCATAGCTCCAGCTTTAGATGGTGACTAAAGTTGGACACCTTCAAGACTGCACATTCACCATGGCGACTCCATTGTTAAGAATATGTTGGTGACTCCACTGGAATGAGATGAATTAAATGGATATGAAGGTTATCCTAGCCAGGAGGTTTTCCCCACTCAATTTCTCAACTATATAGGATTATCTACACCATGTGCCTCTTATTGATGAATGGCAAGATCTGTTGCCCATATTTTATGAAGGTAAGGATGAAGGTTTTGTTGAGCATGTTCATGAATTTCATAATTTGATGCAACAGCTTGACATCCATCATGAAGATATATTGATGAAAATGTTCATGTATTCATTGGATGGGGATGCACGTAAATGGTATTTCTCGTTACCCCCTTCCAACATTTCATCCATGAAGGATTTCCATAGAGTATTCAATGAACACTGCAAAAGGTTTTATCCCTCTAAAAGTATTTGTCATAACTGTTGTGAGGGATATGTAGAATGTGCTCAAGATTTGTTAGATTTCTCTACTGAATATAAAGATGAAAATGATTTATTTCACTATCCAAATGAAAGCATAAAGAATACTACTGTATTCGGAGAGGACAACATTCATAACTTTGTTTTAGATGAAAATCATCTATATGAACAACTTGAAGCAGCAATTACTGTTGTTCCTGGAATGATTATTTTTAACAATTATATTCTTGATGAAATTATTGTTTTAGAGGTCGATCATAGGTATGAAGGGCAACCTATTTTTGATGAATATTCTAGTGATGATGAGTAGCAAGATTATCCTGTATTTGATCACTATGAAGACAGGGAGTATGATGCAGAGGTTGGCCTTGTCACAAAAGACATAACCCAAATATTTGACGAAGAGCAGCCCTTAGTTGAGGCACATGAAGAGATTGTTTATACACATCTATAAGTAAATCAACATTCATCAATGGATCAACAACCACCTATGTCAATCCTTTTTCCACTTGTACCCACAGTTTACAGTAATCAACTTGAAGTGGGAAAAGAATTATGCTATCAGTCCCATGTGTTTTGTCACCATTTTTATGACCCTGTAGGGGTGTATATGGAGTTGTATTTCTCAAATGTTTTGGAACTTGTAAACTTTATTGTGTCAGCAATAGTCAAAGGACATATAGGAAATGTTTTCAAACCATTTCCATATTCCTTTTGTCTATTGTCAATCATTGGCATTATAAAGACTCATGTCAGCAAGTTGCTTGAATGTCTTTGGTGGAAGTTTGCCTTCACCTATCCCATTGTAAAATTCTGTTAGCTTAGGTTTTGTACATAAATAAGCTCCATCAAGGGCAGGTGTGTTTTCTTTCTGTTTGAAAGTAGATTAATATAAGTTTTCAGTATGTTGTCTTCAGCACTATGCATCAGAGCATGACTCCACAAGCCCAAAGGATAAGGCACTGAAACTACAAGAGTTCTTAGAGCCTCAAAGGGAGGAATATTTCCCCCATGGAGCCTATGTTAGCACAAGAATTTGCAGCTAGAAGAGGCCTAACTATCAGAGTTTTGGGGTTTTGCTAAGTGCTAGTTTCCCCAGTGGTAAAAAGGCACTACCCATTGTACAGTAAAGGAACTTAATTGAAATGGTTTTGTCATCAGGAAAGAGCGCAAATTTCTATGCACACTTTCAAGATTGAAGGCATTGCATTTTTGGAAATGCTACCTAATCTGCACACAGATGTAGCATAAGTGGTGCTATCTAATATTTCTGGCAGAAAACGAATTGTGCAAAGTTATTTTACCAAGTTTTAGTGACTAACTTGAAACTTGGATTCTGAACAATTGAAAAGGTATTTTTTAAAACTGGAGCAGATTTTGGTTCATAACATACCAAATAACAAAAACCTCTCTCATTTATTCGAAATGTGTTATGGTTTGAGAGATATTAGACATAGAAATGGAGCTACCTAACTGTTTTACAGTGACGCTGCCTAATTTTTTGTAGCAGTCACGGTTTTGATATTCGCCTTGTTGGGAGGTTGACACATGTCAAGGAGGATTTGAATGGTTTCTCAAGGATATGTTAGATGTCAAGGGACACCTGCACCTAATATTTAGCTCCATCAAAGGCCTCATGCATGAGGTGGAAACATTTTATTAATGACTTCCAACAAATTCCTGAAAATTAGCAGTTTGTTGGATTTTTGTCTCTTTGATTGTTGCCACCTATCTCCAAGGTTTAGATTCCAATGGAGGAGATGGGATTCGACCTCTTAAGGTTATGAGGATGCTATTTTCTATTTAAGGAAGGAAAGATCTCTTGGAGAGGGGGATTCATGAGCCAAGGGAGGTCGAGAGGCTCTGTTTTTGTACTTTGACAGATTAATTTGAAGATAGCCTATCTTATCATTTTATGTGTTAAGAATTCATTTGCAGAAGCAAGTGATGTTTAGCTATGTTTTTTCTTTGTTTTGACTCTTAAGCTTTGTTCTTCTTCAACAACAAGTGTGAGAGGGTTGCTTAGGAGGATCCTTTGAGATCTTCTACCTTGTGTGTTGTTAAATCATTTCTGAAAAGGATCTTCAGATTATGATTCTTCTTCTACTGTATCAATAGTATTCTTGAAAAGGATTTTCACGTATTTTTGTTTGTGGTTCTATGTTTTCTCATAAAAGTCTTCCACCTGAAATCCTTGAAAAGATAAACATTGCTTTTGGATGATCTTTTTTGCTGCATATGGAAGAAGATTTGCAGGGATAAATTCATATGATTTACCAAGTCAAGCAGATAGCTTTAGCCCTACCTCTCTCATAATTTCAAAATCAACTTTCTTTTTGTATTTCTTGATGTGTAAGGCTTAGCCCTATGCAGTCATGGGGTGACTCCTTGCGATAACAGTTTTGGCACCGTTGTTGGGAACGGATTTGAGCAGATTGAAAAGCTCCCTAGGAAGAATGACATTGCACAACCCCAGCTTTAGATGGTGACTGAAGTTGGAAACATTCAAGACTGCACATTCACCATGTCGACTCCATTATTCAGAATATGTTGGTGACTCCACTGGAATGAGACCAATTAAATGGCTATGAAGGCTATCCTAGCCAAGAGGTTTGCCCCACTCGATTTCTCAACTATAGAGGATTATCCACATCCTGTGCCTCTTATTGATGAATGGCAAGATATGCTGCCCATATTTTATGAAGGTAAGGATGACAACCCTATTGAGCATGTTCATGAATTTCATAATTTGATGCAGCAGTGTGACATCCATCATGAAGATATATTGATGAAAATGTCCATGTATTCATTGGATGGGGATGCACGTAAATGGTATTTCTCGTTACCCCCTTCTAGCATGTCATCCATGAAGGATTTCCATAGAGTATTCAATGAACACTGCAAAAGGTTTTATCCCTCTGAAAGTATTTGTCATAACTGTTGTGAGGGATATGTAGAATCTACTCAATATTTGTTAGATTTCTCTGTTGAATATAAAGATGAAAATGATTTATTTCACTATCCAAATGAAAGCATAAAGAATACTCCTGTATTTGGAGAGTACAGCATTCATAACTTTGTTTCAGACGAAAATCATGCATATGAACAACTAGAAGCAGCAGTTACTGTTGTTCCTGAAATGGATATTTTTAACAATTACATTCTTGATGAAATTACTTTTTTAGAGGTCGATCATAGGTATGAAGGGCATGTTGTTTTGTATGAATATTCTAGTGATGATGAGTAGAAAGATTATCATATATTTGATCACTATGAAGATAGGGAGTATGATGCAGAGGCCGGACTTGTCACAGAAGACATAACCCAAATATTTGACCAGGAGTAGTCCTTAGTTGAGGCACATAAAGAGATCGTTTATACATAGCCAGAAGTAAATCAACATTCATCAGTGGATCAACAACCACCTATGTCAATCTGTCTTCCACTTGTACTGACAGTTTATAGTAATCAACTTGAAGTGGAAAAAGAATTATGTTATCAGTCTCATGTGTTTTGTCACCATTTTTATGACCTTGTAGGGATGTATATGGAGTTGTATTTCTCAAATGTTTTGTAACCTGTAAACTTTATTGTGTCAGCAATAGTCAAAGGAGATATAGGAAATGTTTTCAAACCATTGTCATATTCCTTTTGTCTGTTGTTAATCATTTGCATTATAAAGACTCATGTCAGCAAATTGCTTGAATGGATTTTGTGGAAGTTTGCCTTCACCTAGCCCATTGTAAAATTCAGTTAGCTTAGGTTTTCTACATAAATAAGCTCCATCAAGAGAAGTTGTGTTTGCTTTCTGTTTGAAAGTAGAGTAATATAAGTTTTCAGTATGTTGTCTTCAGCACTATGCATCAGAGCATGACTCCACAAGCCCAAAGGATAAGGCACTGAAACTACAAGAGTTCTTAGAGCCTCACAGGAAGGACTTTATCCCCCATGGAGCCTATGTTAGCACAAGAATTTGCAGCTAGAAGAGGCCTAACTATCAGAGTTTTGAGTTTTTGCTAAGGGCTAGTTTCCCCATTGGTAAAAAGGCACTACCCATTGTACAATCAAGGAACTTAATTGAAATGGTTTTGTCATTATGAAAGATCGCAAATTGCTCTGCACACTTTCAAGATTGAAGGCATTGCATTTTTGGCAATGCTACCTAATCTACACACAGACGTAGCATAAGTGGTGCTACCTAATATTTCTGGCAGAAAACGAATTGTGTAGAGTTATTTTACCAATTTTTAGTGACTAACTTGAAACTTGGATTATGAACAATTGAAAAGGTATTTTTGAACATGGGAGGATGTTTTTGTTCATCACATGCCAAATAACAAAAACCTCTCTCAGGTTTTCGAAACGTGTTATGGTTTGAGAGATATTATACATAGAAGTGGCGCTACCCAACTGTTATATAGGGGCACTGCCTAATTTCCTATAGCGGTCACGGTTTTGATATTCGCCTTGTTGGGAGGTTGCCACATGTCAAGGAGGATTTGAATGGCTTCTCAAGGATCAATTAGATGTCAATGGACACATGCACCTAAGATTTAGCTCCATCAAAGGCCTCATGCATGAGATGGAAACATTTTATTAATAACTTCCAACAAATTCCTGAAAATTAGCGGTTTGTTAGATTTTTGTCTCTTTGATTGTTGCCGCCTATCTCCAAGGTTTAGAATCCAATGGAGAAGATGGGATTCGACCTCCTAAGGTTATGAGGATGTTATTTTCTATTTAAGGAAGGAAAGTTCTCTTGGAGAGGGGGATTCATGAGCCAAGGGAGGCTAAGAGGCTCTATTTTTGTACTTTGACAAATTAATTTGAAGATAGCCTATCTTATCATTTTCTGTGTTAAGAATTCATTTCCAGAAGGAAGTGATGTTTAGCTATGTTTTTTCTTTGTTTTGACTCTTAAGCTTTTTTCTTATTCAACAGCAAGTGTGAGAGGGTTGCTTAGGAGGATCCTTTGAGATCTTCTACCTTGTGTGTTGCTAAATCTCTTCTGAAAAGGATCTTCAGATTATGATTCTTCTTCTACTGTATCAATAGTATTCTTTAAAAGGATTTTCACATCTTTTTGTTTGCATTTATATGTTTTCTCATAAAAGTCTTCCACTTGAAATCCTTGAAAGGATAAACATTGCTTTTGGATGATATGTTTTGCTGCATATGAAAGATGATTTGCAGGGATAAATTCATATGATTTGTCAAGTCAAGCAGATAGATTTATCCCTACCTCTCTCATATTTTCAAAATCAACTTTCTTTTCGTATTTCTTGATGTGTAAGGCTTACCCCTATGCAGTCATGGGGTGACTCCTTGGGATAACATTTTTGGCATCGTTGTCGGGGACGGATTTGAGTAGATTGAAAAGCTCCCTGGGAAGAACGACATTTCACAGCTCCAACTTTAGATGGTGACTAAAGTTGGACACCTTCAAGACTGCACATTCACCATGGCGACTCCATTGTTTAGAATATGTTGGTGACTCCACTAGAATGAGACCAATTAAATGGATATGAAGGCCATCCTGGACAGGAGGTTTTCCCCACTCGATTTCTCAGCTATAGAGGATTATCCACATCCCATGCCTCTTACTGATGAATGGCAAGATCTGCTACCCATATTTTATGAAGGTAAGGATGACAACCCTGTTGAGCATGTTCATGAATTTCATAATTTGATGCAGCAGCTTGACATCCATCATGAAGATATATTGATGAAAATGTTCATGTATTCATTGGATGGGGATGCACGTAAATGGGATTTCTCTTTATCTCCTTCCAACAATTCATCCATGAGGGATTTCCATAGAGTATTCAATGAACATTGAAAAAGGTTTTATCCCTCTGAAATTATTTGTCATAATTGTTGTGAGGGATATGTAGAATGTACTCAAGATTTGTTAGATTGCTTTGCTGAATATAAAGATGAAAATGATTTATTTTACTGTCCAAATGAAAGCATAAAGAATACTCCTGTATTCGGAGAGGATAGCATTCATAACTTTGTTTCAGATGAAAATCATGTATATGGACAACTAGAAGCAGCAATTACTGTTGTTCCTGAAATGGATATTTTTAACAATTATATTATTGATAAAATTACTTTTTTAGAGGTCAATCATAAGTATGAAGGGAAACTTGTTTTTGATGAATATTCTAGTGATTATGAGAAGCAAGATTATCCTATATTTGATCACTATGAAAATAGGGAGTATGATGCAGAGGTTGGCCTTGTCACAGAAGACATAACCCAAAGATTTGACCAAGAGCAAACCTTAGTTGAGCCACATGAAGAGATTGTTTATACATAACCAAAAGTAAATCAACATTCATCAGTGAATCAACAACCACCTACGTGAATCCTTCTTCCACTTGTACCCATAGTTTACAGTAATCAACTTGAAGTGGAAAAATAATTATGCTATCAGTCCCATGTGTTTTGTCACCATTTTTATGACCCTGTAGGGGTGTATATGGAGTTGTATTTCTCAAATGTTTTGGAACTTGTAAACTTTATTGTGTCAGCAATAGTCAGAGGAGATATAGGAAATGTTTTCAAACCATTTCCATATTCCTTTTGTCTGTTGTCAAACATTAGCATTATAAATACTCATGTCAGCAAGTTACTTGAACGGCTTTGGTGGAAGTTTGCCTTCACCTAGCCCATTGTAAAATTCTGTTAGCTTAGGTTTTGTACATAAATAAGCTCCATCAAGAGCAGGTGTTTTTGCTTTCTGTTTGAAAGTAGAGTAATATAAGTTGTCAGTATGTTGTCTTCAGCACTATGCATCAGAGCATGACTCCACAAGCCCAAAGGATAAGGCACTGAAACTACAAGATTTATTAGAGCCTCACAGGGAGGACTCTATCCCCCATGGAGCCTACGTTAGCACAAGAATTTGTAGCTAGAAGAATCCTAACTATCAGATTTTTGGGTTTTTGCTAAGTGCTAGTTTCCTCAATGGTAAAAAGGCACTACCCATTGTACATTCAAGGCACTTAATTGAAATGGTTTTGTCATCATGAAATACCACAAATTGCTCTGCACACTTTCAAGATTAAAGGCGTTGCGTTTTTGGCAATCCTACCTAATCTGCACACAGACGAAGCATAAGTGGTGCTACCTAATATTTCTGGTAGAAAACGAATTGTGGAGAGTTATTTTACCAGTTTTTAGTGACTAACTTGAAACTTGGATTCTGAACCATTAAAAAGGTATTTTTGAAAACTAGAGGAGGTTTTTGTTCATAAGATGACAAATAACAAAAACCTCTCTCAAGTTTTCAAAATGTGTTATGGTTTGAGAGATATTATACATAGAAATGGTGCTACCCAACTGTTTTACAGCGGCGCTGCCTAATTTCCTGTAGCGGACACGGTTTTGATATTTGCCTTGTTGGGAGGTTGCCACATGTCAAGGAGGATTCGAATGGTTTCTCAAGGATCTGTTAGATGTCAAGGGACACCTGCACCTAATATTTAGCTCCATCAAAGGCCTCATGCATGAGGTGGAAACATTTTATTAATGACTTCCAACAAATTCCTGAAAATTAGCAGTTTGTTGGATTTTTGTCTCTTTGATTGTTGCCACCTATCTCCAAGCTTTAGACTCCAATGGAGGAGATGGGATTCAACCTCCTAAGGTTATGAGGATGCTATTTTCTATATAAGTAAGGAAATATATCTTGGAGAGGGGGATTCATGAGCCAAGGGAGGTCGAGAGGCTCTATTTTTGTACTTTGAAAGATTAATTTGAAGATAGCCTATCTTATCATTTTATGTGTTAAGAATTCATTTGGAGAAGGAAGTGATGTTTAGCTATGTTTTTTCTTTTTTTTGACTCTTAACATTTGTTCTTCTTCAACAGCAAGTGTGAGATGGTTTCTTAGGAGGATCCTTTGAGATCTTCTACCTTGTGTGTTGCTAAATCTCTTCTGAAAAGGATCTTCAGATTATGACTCTTCTTCTACTGTATCAATAGTATTCTTGAAAAGAATTTTCATGTCTTTTTGTTTACAGTTCTATGTTTTCTCATAAAAGTATCCCACCTGAAAGCCTTGAAAGGATAAACATTACTTTTGGATGATCTATTTTGTTGCATATGGGAGATGATTTGTAGGGATAAATTCATATGATTTGTCAAGTCAAGTAGATAGCTTCAGCCCTACCTCTCTCATAATTTCAAAATCAACATTATTTTCATATTTCTTGATGTGTAAGGCTTACCCCTATGCAATCATGGGGTGACTCCTTGCGATAACAGGTTCTCCCAGTAGGAGGGAGAAGACTATGATGACACCTTGTTCTAGTAACCAGAAATACTTCTACATGAGCCATTATATCTCCTGCAGTATCCATGGGTTGGAATTTACATCAGATGGATGTAAAGATTGTTATTCTCAACAAAGTAATCGAAGAAGAAGTGTATGTAGAGAAACCTAAAGGTTTTGAAGTATACCAAAAAGTAATGGTCTAATAGATTGTTGATGTACCATTGACAACGATTCCCCTTGTGGCCAGTGTGGGGGAATGGTCTAGGACAATCATTCTTCTTGGTAGTCACTCTGAGTAGTTTTCAAGTAGATTGGTCCACCTCATCGGGAATTCATTCTTTCGAAGTTCATAGTTGTGAGCAATTTTGAAGAATGGTCCATTTTAGAGGTTGGTGCAGGACAACCGTTTCCAGAGTAAATGGTGTAGACAGTCATGCCCCGGGGAAGACTCATTCTCTCCAGGTTGTACTGTGATTATTTTTTAAGGAATGGCTCAGTTAGGTGAATGGTCCATGTTCAGCAATCAAAGATATACATTCCCTAGAGGCAGACTCATTCTCTCCAGGTTGCACTATGATTAGTGCTGAAGGAATGGCCCAATTAGATGAATGGTCTAGGATAAAAAAATCAGGGACAATTATTCTTGTATGCTTGGGAAGAATAGTCTAGATAGCCCATGGTTGATGTTTTACTTTTTGAGGGCAGATTCTCTTCTACGTCTCATAGATGTGAGTGGAAGAATGGCCCATATGACTCAGTTTGTATCATGATATTGTTTATGCAGGTTGATATCAAATGATATGATTGTTGTGGAGATGGAATGTCTCTGGAAAATAGTTGTATGATGTATTGGTGGATGTGATCCACTGATAGTGACTATGTGTCACTGGTTAGTAGTCGTGTGCTACTAGGATTATTTGTGTACCACTAGGTAGTAGTTATGTACTACTATGGTAGTTCTGTACTACTAAGGATAGACACAATTGTGTTCTATTGGATGGCATTGTTCTGATTACCATGGAGACTACCACTAGTGTTGGAGATGATTTCCAGCTAGATGGATAGTCAGTGTGTTGATGGATAGACATTCTCTAGGCAGAGAATGGTCCAAGCAGGACAGATTGTTGGTGGAAATACATCCTTCCTATGGAGGATGGTCCAGGTTGAAAGGTTGTTGGTAGAAAGACATTTTGCCTGTGGAGAATGGTCCAGGTTGATAGATTGTTGATGTACCATGGACAACTATTCTTCTAGGACATATGTCCAGATTAGAAGAATGGTTCATCTCCCTGAGTTCATAGTAGTGACCAGAGTGGAAATTTTGGTACAGGACAAACATTTTCCCTAAGTTCACAATAGTGGCCAAAGGGAAAATGATCCAAGAAAATCATTCTTCTCGGATGTATATCGAGATTAGAAGAATAGTTCTTGTATCACTCTGTGGAGTGAATTACTTATTGAACAACATGCCCTATCAATTAGATGGAGTATGGCTTCGAGAGATGATGCATCTGATGTTATCATTTGATACTGATAGTGATGATATTGCCTATGAGTTGATCTACATGATCATGAGATAAATTGTGTGGCTATGATGATGTTGCCAGTTGAATGGTTTGTTTGTGCTCAAGACCATTTCCTTTAATACCTCCCTAACTAGGAGGGAGTGTTGATATTATGGTAGATGTGGGAGGTATTAACCTCCATGTGTAACCTTTGACAAGACTATAATATTCAGGGAAGAAAGAGAAACCCTAAAATGTTGGGTAATAATTGTTGGGCGCGGGCCTATTTTGAGAAGGAAGGTTGTTTTGAGCCCAGGCCTAATTTGGGAAAAGAACAACTGTCAGGAAAAGTAGCATGCACGAGGAAAAGCAGCACACATGGGGAAAAGCAACATGCATGAAGAAAGCAGCATGCAAAAAAAGAAGGAAAAACAACATGCAAGAGGAAAAGCAACATGGCACGCAGGCAGGAAAACCTAACCATGTTAGGGTTAGGTTTTTTGATAAAGATCGTAATGGCTATAAGCCTAAAAACTAGTATAAATAAGAACCTAGGAGGTCTAGGTCAGGGTTTTTCAATAAGGGTTGGTTGAGCGATTGTAAGTTCATAATTTTTGAATAATTGTAAGTTCGAGTTGAGATCAAGGATTCAAGTAAGCTAGATTTTTAGATTTAGGTCACAATATGAGGATCATGGTGTGATATAGTCTACCTCACAGAGGTTCCTTAACCTCATAGTGTTTGTATGATTGGAGATGTAATGCGCGCAACACCATATTTTGCAGCAAACCTAATAAAAGAGCAGAGAAGCCAAATCTTTGTGGACGTAGCCCAGGAGGGGGTGAACCATGGTAAAACATGTGTTATATGTGACATTGATTGCATGGTTATGCTCTTTCCATGATTAGGTTATGAATGAATGGTTAAGCTAGATATACTAGAATGCATTCATGTATCTAAAAGATGAATGAATCCTAGGAATATTTGAATGAATAACATGATGAATGCATGAAGAAGGCAGAATAGACTCCCAGATCCCCACTCATTCCTAGACTGCAAGCACTTGAGCATTGCATTCACCCATAAATCTATCTTAGGTGAGACTATGCAGTGCACTCTGTGCATTGTGTTGCCTTATGGTTTACTAGGAGGGCCGACAGTTTTAGAGGGTTTTGTTGGAAAATTGTTGAGATTCAAACCTAGGTCAACCCTAGAAGTAGAAGTGAGAGAAGTATCCCACAGAATGAATAGTGGCGCCAATGGGCGAACAAAGGTTGTTAGGTTGATACCACAACCTGGGGCAGGTTTCATGCAGTAGCAGAAAGGAAAGGTTGAAGACATCATCAGGTTGTCGGAGTCAAGTGCGAAAGATAGAGATCCAAAGGTTGGGACCTCTAGCACGCCAGTAAGAATAAAGGGAAAAAAAACCCATCGCTTTGTCCCCACACAAGCATCCTAACACCTTAATTATATTACAACGCATTCCAAAGGGGGTGAGATCCAAGCCAACGTTATTGGGTTGCATGGAAAGGATGAGATACACAGACCATGATGTATCTGACACCGAAAAAATCCCTAAATTTGTGCAACAAGTGTACATGGAGAGCATAGGCACAAGACCATTTGGAGACCCCATGATATAGCCAAAGCAATGGGTGGAAGGCCTAGCAAACACAAGGATCCTGAACCTTGTAGAGATTCCCCACTTTGGCAAGGAGAAAGAATTGAATAATTGCGTCAAGAAGTTGATGGAAATCCTCTATGGAGGCTTCCTATGGATGGAAGAACCCGTCTCCATCTATGGAAAGCCTCCATCTATCACAAGTATGACATCAATGGGAGAGAGTCCCATGCAGTACCTGGATGAAAAAACTAAATAAAAATCCCTCGCTGAAGAGATGAATAAAACATATGGGACGGAGAGAGGCTCGCACGGAATCATCATCAAAATAATCAGCGATGCAACCACCGGGATGGCCACAAAACTAATGGCATGTAAATTGCTACGCAAATGTTGCAAGGAGGAGGTTCCTATAAAGGTGGTTGTAGCCATATCTCAGTGCACAAACAACACCATGCTCGGTTGGGCCCCATATTTATTGATCCTATTCTTAGACGACTACAAGGATGCATAGGATTTAGGAACAAAGTTCCACTATTCTTGGTTGTTGATCCTAATAGCTTTAATCGGGTGGAAGGAGCCTCCCTAATCCTAATTTTGTGATAGATTAGTCTGTTGTCATGCAGCACAATATACATCAATGGGAATCACCTTGAACCCCAAACAAAGAAGTGGCAACACCAACACATTTTCTCGATTTTCAGCAACATCTAGGAAAGCATAGTTAACACTTGGAGGATAACTTCGGAAGTAATCACGCAGTATCAAGGAGTAGCCAACTTTAGGGCTACGTGAAATAACATGTGGATCCAAGTGCGCAGGGATCCAATGAAAGAATGGTTGCAACTTCGATTCTACATCAATGTAGAGGAGGTCGAAATGGAAATACGAGACTGGCAAGATGACTGGAAGATCCCAATCATTACTAAGGAAATGCCAAAAGGGAAGGAGGTAGAAGCAGGGTCATCTAAGACACCTGCAGGAGACAATGCTACAACTAAAAATCCAACACAACAGGGGAAGCCTAGCCAAAATCCAATGCAACAGAAGAAGAGAAGTGCTCCAAAGAAGGACATGTATTCAATGAAGAAAGACATTATCCCGACATAGGAAGAACAAGGAAGGGGGGACACAATGACACAGGAAACCCCTTCTGCATCCACTCCACAAGAAATAGGGCCACCCAAGCATCCAATTATACATACAAGGGGGCTGGGCTAGAAGGCCAAGGATCATAAGTAGATACTTGAGTACACAATAACTGAGGAGGAAGTCGATCTTGTCGCAGAAAGAGTACACGATCGTGCAGCTGAGGAATTTGAAGAGGTCACGCACCAAAGAGGGAGGATATAGAATGAGTTGGTCAATATCAGGCAGGTCCTAGAACAAATAAAAGTAGTGTGAAGGCATGAAAGGGGAACAAAACCCTTCCGCTCAATGACAGAAGCAAAGGAAAGGAACACGTCAAGCGAAGAACACACCATCTAGACCATAGTGCAGGAGATTCCAAGCTTCCAAGTAACATCAAAGATGCTTTAGATGGATGAGGCCATAGCCCAGACACCACTTAAGTATATGGCATAGGTACAATTGGTACTAGCGCAGATAAAAATAAAGACATTGTACAAAATGTAAGTCATTGTCGCCCAGGAAGTGGAATCGTGTGCAAGGACAGATGCATCCAAATTGCAAGAAACTAAGAATGGAAAGGATGCCCTGAAATTGGTAGTCGAGCAGGTAAAGCTCGAGAAAAAATAGGAGAAACAATGTGTATACAAGTTAGAGCAGAAGTTGAAGGAAGTTTGTACAAGGATTCCAGACAACGCGTAGTCATCCATGAGCAATGTGAAAGAACAAATCCAAATCATCGTGTAGATGCTTGAGAACTACAAGAAGGATATCGAGGATCTTAAATAAAAACTAACCCCAACTACTCCTCCATAATTTATGGCTAAAAGGGAACAATAGACAGTTCTACAAGTGGAAGTGATGCAGAAAAAAGCTAAAAAGGTCACACAATTGTTTGATAAGACTGCGCAACTATGGACAATGCTGGAAGAAGATGATAGGGTCCAACAACTATATCAACAAGAGGAGTTAGTTAGCACTGCAATCCAGGAGCTGAAGCAGAGGAAAAATTCCATGAGCATCACAGGGAGAGTGAAGGGCATGCAAGAGATAAAGACCATGTAGGCATAACTGAAGACTATGCAGAATAACAAGCAGGCAAGGATAGCCCAATTAGAACCTCTCCAAGAGAAAGCAACACAAATTATTGTGAAACTGGAGAAGGAAAAGATGAGAATGGCTTAGGATCATGTTGAGAGTGCAGAATCTCTCAAGGAGTAAATCAAAACGTAGAGGGTAGAAGAGATCACAGAGTGTTATGAGGAAAATCTCTTTATGGCTAGGGGTAAACCACAACAAACGGAAATGACTGCAGAAATTAACTATATTCTCAAGCATGCTATATAAACAAATATGCTAGAAAGACAAGATAAAATGCCTACCTCATCTAGGTGTTCGATGAAGTCCACCGTTGAGCACTTGACCCAAAGCAATATACCTACAACTAGTCCTCAACAACCAAGCAAAGAAAGCATATGGTGATAATACATGATGTTAGCAAATTCAATAGCATAATCCATTAATATACATAACAAATACACCCATGGAATGATAATTCAAATATTTTCAAGATATCAATTAGACAGGAAAAGAGTATTTCTATTAATATATGATCAGCAGAAGTGAAAAAGTTACAGACTTTCATGTCGGCATGGTTCGGAACTGAGAAACTAAGTTCCTTCCTACTGGGTCTCCACCACTTCAATCCTCCACCACAGGCAAGCTCATAGAAGAGAGACAATGAATTTCTCAATCAATAAGGGTAGTGCTTGAGGGTTGAACATTGTTTTCACACTTAAAGGACAAAGGGATGTAGAATCAATATGAAGTGAATAATTTCTCCAAAGTAAATTTGCTCTCAAAGTTGAATTCTTTCTCCTATTTTCTATAGCTAGAAATTCCCCCATTTATAGCCTTCAAATGGAATTGAAGGGTTGAGCTGGAACGTTTCCAGTATATGGAAGGCCAAGGATCATAGATCTCCTGTCGTGACATGGAAACCTGAAACCATTTTCACTTTTGGGCACAAATCCCGATGTACACGGGTTGTAGTGGTGCAGCCTACGTATACGCATGTTGTATAGTAGGCAAGGTGTGTACATGTGGAAAAAATGTATATTTTAGCTCTGGGATTTGCAAAAAGGGATGAAAATTTTGCATAGGGAAATGGAAAAAGGCCCTATGTGCAAGATTTCATAGGGTGAGGCAAATCTTTCTATAACAGATGCCCCCTAATGTGTGAGATTAGAGTGTTAAAATATTGTCGAACTGCAAAGAATATTCTTATCCCCTTTTGTGGATAAAGATAAAATATATTTATTATTGATTAGATCAACCCCTTTTGTGGATTGATCATGTCGGGTATTGTAAATGACCAAATCCCCTTTTGC
Source organism: Picea glauca (assembly GCA_000966675.3). Taxonomy (NCBI): domain Eukaryota; kingdom Viridiplantae; phylum Streptophyta; class Pinopsida; order Pinales; family Pinaceae; genus Picea; species Picea glauca. The sequence continues at coordinate 51,599 of JZKD02S0170249.1, read as the reverse complement.
AGATTGGTCAAATCCTAATCGTAATAGGCTAAATAAGAAGTCGGACCCAGAATATATTAAAGGTGGTTATTGTTAATATTATGGTAGCTGTGGGAGGTATTTACCTCCACGTGTGAACCTAACGAGAATAGAAGACTCTGGGAAGCAAGAGAAACCCTAATGAGTTGGCTAATAACCCTAGAAGCCTTGTCGGCTCAAGAAGATAATTTATATTAGGTTATTAGCCTCCAAGAGAAGAAGTCGGCTAGAAATAATAATAATATACTGAACAGACACTTATCCAGAAGGAGAAGTCGGCCCTAACAAAACTGGCAGAACCACTATAAATATAGGGTGCCATTTCTCATTTGTAGCATCTCATAATTGCAGTTCCCAGTCTAGTGCGCACTGCAGTTGCAGTCTTGTGCGCAGGTTTGGAGGAGAGTTGTTGGTGCAGCTGCAGCAGTGGCAAGTTTTCAATATTGGCTTGAATATCTCTTGGCTAGGGTTTGGGACTATCTGATCAGTCTTTTGTGTTGTGTTATCCTTGGAGAGAGGTGTGATACCCTGTGTTTGGATAGCTAGCCTAGGGTTTGCTTCCAGAGGAATTCTCAGTCAAGGTTAAGCTGCTCGGAGGGAGGCTTCGGCCTATGGTTGGGTGATGAAGGTATCGTCAATGGTAAAATGAGCATAGCATCTTATATATTCTAACAGGTTATGGGCCCACACCCCTTCAGTCAGCCTAAAATTCTGGAAGGAAACATAGCCGCTAAACATTGAGATCGTTGAGGAACTGTTGCTAGGTTACTGGCATGAGCAATTTCAGAAAGAACAGTAGCTAGGGTTACTAGCAGAAGCAGTTGCAGAAACCCTAAACCTCTTGTCAAGGCACCTTAAGTGACGAGATTGACCTAATCTTCGGATAGATCAGTGCACCCTAGCGCAGTGCATCTCCTGGTACTCTCAAAAGGCCAAGATGTGAATTTTGGATTTCTGGTCAAATCTAGGGTTTGACCAAGTCAAGCAAGCCATGACGAACTCTATGAAGTCTGAGAACAAGCTAGATGGAGCCTCTAATTTCAGAGCATGGAAGACAAGGATTGA
>JZKD02S0170249.1:33285-49331 GCA_000966675.3 Picea glauca | reverse complement strand
AAGTGGAATCTCTAGAACATGGAATCTACAAGAAACTCCATGAACCCAAGAACTAAAGAAAAACATGAAGAAGAACATAAGGATTCCAAGAAAGAAAGAGGAACCAAAACAACCAGTCATTTTATTAAGAATCAAAAGATTACTAGCCTGATATGAACTCACTAAAAACAATCAAGCAAAAGAACTGAAAGTCATGATGAAGAACAGTGTACGGAAAACTTATGAATGAAAGCATTGCAATATATAGAACCAGAGGTTCTCCCATATGGAGGGAGAAGACTATGATGATTGATTGTTCCAGTACACCAGACTTATCTCTATATAAGTCATTATATCATCTGCAACATCCATGAGTTGGAGTTCTACATCAGATGAATGCAAGGAATGTTCTCCAGAGAAATTGAATAAAGAGTGTATGAGGAGCAATCTCAAGACTTTGAGGCATACCAGAAAGAGACTCATGTATGCAGATAAGAAGAAGACAACTTGGTGGAGAACCTCCAGTGCACAACAGAAGCATGGTGAAGATTTCCTATATCATCAAGATGACTACTCAGAAGATCAGATCTCATGATGACAGAAGAAGTGCCACATGGATATGTTCCAGTTCTCCAACTATGATATACTCTATTGTTCAGATCTACATGAATCCTTCACAAGTGTTCCAGACTAAAGTACAAGTATTACATTATCCATGATGAAGTCTATAAAGGAGAAAGTGGTTCTCCAATATATATTCCCACTAATAAGCAGACAACAGATATCCTGACAAAACCCCTATCCAGAATCAAGTTTTCATATTTCTGAGAGAAGACAGGGATCGTGGAAATAACTCCCTTAGTTGAAAGGGGAGATTCTCCAAGCTAGAAGAAGGTACGAAAATATTCTTGAAAAACATTTATTTTTGTGATTTAAATAAATCTCTAGTTAGGAGGGAGCACTGAAAATATTATTTATTAATTGAAAATAGTTCAGATTGGACAGATGCTTTCATGTTCGGAAAGTGGATTGAGACTTCTGACAGACAGTGACTTCCCATTGTAGTTAACATGGGAGGCAGACAGATTGTTGATGTATCATAGACAACAACTTTCCATTGTGGTTAAAATGGGGAGTGGTCTAAGATAGTCATTCTTCTTAGCAGTCACTCTAAGTAGTGGTCAAGTAGAATGGTCCACCTCGTCGGGCAATCATTCTTTCGAAGTTCACAGTTGTGAGCAGTTTCGAAGAATGGTCCATTTTGGAGGTTGATGCAAGACATACATTCCTTAGGGAGAACTCATTCTCTCTAGGTTACACTTTGTTTAGTGTCGGAGGAATGGCCCAGGGTGGGGAATGGTCTGGATATTTATTCCTTAGGGCAGACTTATTCTCTCCAAGTTACACTTTGTTTAGTGTCGGAGGAATGGCCCAGGGTGGGGAATAGTCTAGGCTCAGCAATCAAGGACAGTCATGCATTAGGGTTTATACATTCTCTCTAGGGTGCACTTTAATTAGTGTAGGAGGAATGGCCTAGGGTGGGGAATGGTCCAAATATTTCTTAGGTTTTATACATTCTGTCCAGGGTGCACTTTGATTAGTGTAGGAAGAATGGCCCAGGGTGATAAATGGTCCAGGCTCATAAATCAGAGACAATCCTTCTTCCTTGTTTGTGAATAATAGGGTAGATAGCCCATTGCTGATGAGGGCAAATATTCCTTCAGATCTCACAAACGTGAGTGAAAGATTGGCCCAGAGGATTCAGTTTATCTTTAACAATATTTTTCTATGCAGGATGGCATCAGATGATTGTTATGGAGACTACCTGTCTCCAAACAGTAGAGATATACTACTGTGGTGGATATGTTCCATTGTTCGTGTGGCAGATATTCTTTCAGAGCTCATAGATGTGAGTGAAAGATTGGACCAGACAAATCAGTTTATATCATAACATTGTTTCTATGCAGGATGCTATCAGATGTTTGTTATGAAGACTGTATGACAGTAGATGAGGACTACTGTGGTGAATATGTTTCACTATTCGCAACCATACGTTGTTGATCAAGTACTTATGTGTTACTTGATGTGGTAGTGAACCACTGGATTGTAGTTATGTACTAATATGAATAGACACAGTTGTGCTCTATCCTTGTTCTAATTGCCTTGAAGACTATCAATCGTTTATTGGAGATAATGATCATTCAGATGGATACAGAGTTTTTCCAAACGGAAAATAGTTCAGAACTTTTACTCCTCTTGTATCACTCTATGGTGAGAGTGATTTATCCAGCATCATATCTAATTACTCAGATGAAGTATGGTTTTGAGATTTGATGCAGCTAATGGTGATGGTGATGCTCATGATCTAGTCATGAAATAGTCTAAATGACTATATTGATGCTACCGGGTAAATGGTGTGTTTTTGTGCTCAAGTCCATTACCTATAAATACCTCTCTAGCTAGGAGGGAGTGTTAATATTATGGTAGCTGCAGGAGGTATTTACCTCCACGTGTGAACCTGACAAGAATAGAAGACTCTGGGAAGCAAGAGAAACCCTAATGAGTTGGCTAATAACCCTAGAAGCCTTGTCGGCTCAAGAAGATAATTTATATTAGGTTATTAGCCTCCAAGAGAAGAAGTTGGCCAGAAATAATAATAATATACTGAACAGACACTTATCTAGAAGGAGAAGTCAGCCCCAACAAAACTAGCAGAACCACTATAAATACAGGGCGCTAGTTCTCATTTGTAGCATCTCAGAATTATAGTTCCCAGTTTGGTGCACACTGTAGTTGCAGTCTTGTTCACGGGTTTGGAGGAGAGCTGTTGGTGCAGTTGCAACAGCAACAAGTTTTCAATATTGGATTGAATATCTCTTGGCTAGGGTTTGGGACTATCTAATCAGTCTTTTGTGTTGCGCTATCCTTGGAGAGAGGTGCACTACCCTTTGTTTGGCTATCTATCCTAGGGTTTGCTTCCAGAGGAATTCTCAGTCAAGGTTAAGGTGCTCGGAGGGAGGCTTCGGCCTATGGTTGGGTGACGAGGGTATCATCAATGGTAAAACAAGCACACCATCTTCTATATTCTAACAGTTATAACCACCCAGAAGAAGAATCCGGCCCTGTCAGTTAAGAGACACTTCCACATGTGCCAGAATTGTATAAATAAGAGAGGTTAGCACCTCATTTACACACACACTCAACTCACTCATCTAGTGTGCAAGTATTGAAGGAAGCTACAATTACCAGTTGTCGGAAGAAGGAAGACAGAGAGAGGCACATCCTTGGGAGAGGAATTTTTTTGTTATTTGGTTCATTATCTTGGCATTGTATTGCCTATCTATATTAAGGAAGTTTTGTTGGGTTTTCTTCCCCTTGAGGGTTTCCCAGGATAAATGCTTTTGTACTCTTGTGATTGTGTTTCTCTCAATGATCATGTCTATGCTATTGTTATCTAGTAAATATAAAGGTAACCTAATAATAACTTAAATTTTAACACGGAGGAGTATCTGTGATGGCCGAAATACATTATAAAAATCCAGAAGTGGAGTGATGGGGAACAACCTGGAAGAACTAGTTGCTCATTATATTCTACACTGACTCTGCATACATGGATGCCAATTTTAATTACATTGCATATCCATGTGAAAATATACCAAACAATTGTCTGTGGCCATGAATAGGAAAATACAAATGCGGTTACATGCCAAAGGTTGTCATAGTCATGAACAAGGCCCAGTAGAACCAGTCTCAAAATCAAACTGAAGATATATGTATACAATGGAGTATAATCTGATCTCCCATGATCACTGAAGTCATATAGGTATTGGTCCAATGAAAAGGAAGCAACAACTTAGGAAAGTTGTGGCCACATACTGATTTCTTCAATTCTTCTACAAAATCCGCCAAAGGTGCAAGTCTACATCATGTGAATAAAGGAGTTGAGGTCGAACAAAATGAGACATCGTATGATTATCGGTCATTGAGGTATACCATTAAAAAATGCGAGACATCCTACCGATAATGAAAGTAGGTATCAAGGCACCAAGTACATTCTTACAAGTGTAAATAAAGGGGTTGGGGTTGAACACTTGAAGAATCCATCAATCAGAAGACATTGATGTATTCCCAACTGTCGATGGCGAGAAAACTTGCCACTAATGATTACAAGACTCAAGGTACTCATAAGACTCTAAGTCTCATTTCCAGAATAGATGAGTTGAATTCGATGGAAGGAGACCTATTAAAAGCAGATCATTAAGGCATCTCTCATCATTCAGCACGAGGTACAAAGTAGGAGCTTCATGATTTGGAGGAAATCAGACAAAGAACATGTTCACAAACCAACAAACTTGTGCATCTTTCACGTGTGCCAAGTGCAAGTGGTACACGAAAAAGACCCTCTGAATAGCAGCCAATGAGGAAAATTGTTGACAAAGGTGAGGAAACCACCAATAAGGCTAATGGAATCCAAGACATTGCATGAATCCTAATGTGTGAATAGATGTCTTGCCGTCGAACACAAGGAAAACCACCCAGTCAACAACCAATGATGAAATATCGAATGTTGGGTTCAAGGTTACCTACCAATGATGAAAGTAGGACCAGGGTGCGTGATAGGACTACAATATCATGTGATTCTAAGACAAACTAAGGGTATGGCCAACATGCAAAGTCAAGAGTTCTGAGGAATGTCCGACACAGGTTCATAAACTTCCTTTGAACAAGAGCATGAGACATATGGAAGACTCCGACAGCATTGACTCAATGATGAAATCATGGGATGCAGGAGGCATCAATGAAATTATCCATAGGGACTGGAAGAGTAACCAGTCGGTGGAGAAAACTCTTTGTAACAAGCTCAGCTTCCTAAGGCCATGCTAAACCCAAAATTATGATGAAAAATGGACTCAATAATTGTGTGCTATGTTCAAAGGCGACACGATTGCTTCCAATAGAAGATAATACTCTCTTCCCACCCGTCTTTTTTTTTGTTTTCATAGACAAATGAATGTTATGATACAGAGGAGGAAACGAGTGTCGCAAGTAAGAAAAACTAGTTCCAACACTGGAACATACCTATGCTCAATGCAAGAAGATGCATGCGGGAGATGGAAACTCGAGGGAATGTTCCCTACTGGGTATAGGGTTTCAAATTGCAAAGGATATAAACAAGGCTCTCCTTGGTTGAGGATGCAAAAACGTTTAGGCAAATGGTTTATAACGCAAAGCGAGAACTGGCTATAGGCTCAAAACTACAAGCAAGGGCATGAGATGTAATCACAACTTAACATCAAAAAAAATGTCCTTTTTCATGATATTTAGTCTACTTGGTGTGAAAAGGGGATAAACTTGTACCAAATAAGACATCCTTTCAAATCCAATTTACAAGTGTGGAAGAGACAAGTTCACTCGGAAATCTTTTCAAATTTTGAAGACGATTTGGAAAAGAGCTTAACTAGGACTCACAACCTTTCAAGTCCAACTTAACGAGTGTGAAAGGGACAAATCACTCGACAATCTTTTCATTTTTTAGACGAGTCAGAAAAGATATTAAATCAGACTCGGTTGTGAGTTTCTAGGCGGCAGGTCACAGGGGAGGCCAAGGCTTCCGTGTTGGACTTTTGTGGAATGTCAGTATCTTACAAATATCCGACATAAGCTTGGGAAAACCCAAATATCTCCAAGTTGAGGAGGATAAAGTGCCAGCGGAGGTTATCGTCTTCGTGATATATTAGATAATATCTCTTACCGGAAAGGAGGGCATTGAATACTCCATAAGACCATCCTAATCGAAGGGAACTTCTACAGGACCTGAAGGGAGAGTACTCGACTGTAATATCCGTCGGTAGAGCCCCAGTTGTAATTATGAATTGTAAACATATTTGATAGGCTGGTGAGCTGAGTTATAATAATCTAGGAGGCTTATGTGGTGATTAGGCCAGAGAGCCTAGGATGCTAAGGCTAGGATTCTGTTTTGTATATGTAATTATGAAAAATCGTTAATAAAAATATACACATCGTTGTGTGTAGACCGACCACAAAGAAAGAGTGATGGGGGACTAAGATTCCACAAAGCTGGGAAAGGGAGGGGGCTAAGTGTTTGGGCCTAGGGGCTAAGCTAGAGGGATTACCTCTAAAGGAATCATATTTTAATTTTATTTCCTAAAGGCTAAGGTGCACATGTTGAATGTTGTTCTAAGTTCCTGGAAAAAGGAATGTATGTTAAGTGGAGTGCATGCGACTGCAGGAAGAAAGGTGTCAACCTAGGCGCATGCAGTTATAGCTAGGAAAGCCAGCATTGTTGGGCCCGCTTCCCATTTTGTCATCCTCCACCTGAGTTCCTTGGGATCGAGGGACATAGGAACCAGTTTTGCCTCTACGTCTGCATTTTCATACCCATGCACAGCGAAGGAAACCCTCACGAGAAGGTGGTTCGTTCTGTCCATTCTTCCATCTGGGATTCGGAACCTGAAACCTCTATGATCAACCTCTGCATTGTTTCCTGGTCACGCATCCTGAACTCAGTGGGAAAACTCGTGGTATGATCCATAGTCTATCCTTCTTTCTCTATGATTGACCTCTGTGTTGATTCCTTGTCACACAACCTGAAACTAGTGGAAAACCCATGGACTGAGTTGTGTCTTTTCTGAAGCCTGAACATTTTGTAAATGTCTATGACATGTGTATTATAATTGTGGGCTATTGTGGCCATGCGGTTCCTTGGATGAGTGTGGCTTGTTGTCATCGTTTGTTCCTTGTTGAGCCTTGTAGTTGTCCTCCTTATGCTGGAATAGAATTGAAGAAGTAGGTTGTCAGGCCTGTGTGCAACACTCTATCCAAGTGAGAGAGGTGGTTGTGGTTGAAGAAGTAGGTTGTCAGGCCTGTGAGAGGCTCTCTCCAAGTGAGAGAGTGCATGGAGGAAATGAGAACTCCAGGAAGGGGTCCTGTAGCTCCCACAAATCTCGTATAATTCTGGTCTGGCCTGTTGTTGAAGCCCAAGGCAAGGGAGGTTTAGTAGCCAAAGGACTGTCCAATGTGACAGTGAAGGTGTATACTCCTGGGGTGGGACATGCATGTGGGGAATGAGAGTCTGTGAGTAGTGGGCGTAAGTGGCTTTTGGGAGAGAATCCATCCTCATAAATTGTGTGTCTTCTCGTTGACCTTACCTAGCCTAGGATTCCCTTGCCCAATGGAGCTTAGTCCCAGCTCGGGGGTGACCTACTGCTGAGAGTGATGAGAAATGTGGTCTATGGCTGGGAAGTTCATGGAAATTTTGCACACAGTTGGTGGTGTTATTCTAGTTGAAAGATAAGTATAATTTATCTACTTAATTTTATGTTATGCATAATGATGGAATGTTATCATGTGTTTCGTTGCATGTATGGATTGTTGTTAATTCTATTTAAATCTGAATGGAAACAGTAACTCTATGTTAAAATGTGTTAATTTGATTTAATGCATATTATATTTATATGTGAATATTCCACAGTAGTGGCATTTCTTGGTCTCTGTGGAAGGTCGGGGATGTTACAATTTGGTATCACAACTAAGTCAGAGCTTAGTAGTGGCATTGCCTGGGCTTGTTGATGGTTGGGGATGTTACAAATTGGTATCAGAGCATGGTTACAACACTCAGCCTGGATGGGCCATTTTAGTGGCTAACAAGACAAAGATTTCAGAGTGAATTGTTGTTGAAAGGGACAAAATTCAAGGTTCAGAGTGTCTTTGGGTGCAAGGAGGGCATCAACGGAGTCTTTGACTCAAAAAGCTCAGGAGAAATAGATTGAGTTTTCTCATAAAGGGACATGAATATTTGTTTCAAGGAGTACACATATCCAGAAGTCGACTAAGTGTCGAAGCAACCCTCTAAGGAGAAAGGGGTTCGAGAAACGAAGCCCAGGAGGAGTAGTGGTATCGTAAAACTGCAACTTATGTGGTATTTGGCCACAGGGAGAGAGGTCACAACACTGGTGGTGTTGGGAATGTAGGATCTGTTCGAAAGGAAGGGCAAGCCTTTACGACCATTAGATCTAGAGAAGGTGTAGAAGGGTTATCTTGGAAGCCCTTCGGACTTCATGACTTCGGTGAAGTTGATGCAAACTAAGAGAAAGGTCGAAGCCCAAAACTTCGAAGTCCAGAGGAGAGATCTACATCGTAGATCAGGGGAGAAGTCTTACCGTTAGATCAAACCAAGAGCGAAAGATAAAGAAGTTCATAATTTTGGATTTTGGAAGATTGTAAGGAAGCAAGCGTAAGAACTTCTGAAGTCCGAAACTCTGAAGTGACGTGGCATGGTGATGTCACTTGGTTTGGCGTGGACACATGGGTTGTGCACCCCGTGTCAGTGTGTTTTGAACTCGTAGAAGTTTGAAATGTTGTTTGGAATGTGACGCATGTCACCCATCTAGATCAGCCACATATCAGCCACTAGTATGTTGCCTTGTGGCATCCTTTATGAGAAGGGTTAGTGGGGCCCGAGGTTACGTAACGTAGTTAAAGGTCGGAGGACCCACAGTGGCGTTAATCAAAATACATCAAGGTCAACGGCCAGAAGGCATTGCGGGGACCCAAGTTGCACAAAAACTAATTCTCCAAGGTAGTCTCGCAATCCAAACCGTGGTTTCACTGAGGGGTTATGTGCCAGCGTCAGAAGAATTGTGGGATAAAAGGCGAGTTACTCCAAAACCACCGTTGCATGCCCCCGCAATTGGGAAAATGTTAAGTGATGTAACGTAATGATGTCACAAAAGGTGATTGGGAATGTTTGAAGATTAACAGTTCAGAATGTGTTGATGCACAAACTTCCAAAGCTCCTAAGTCCTGAAGCTTCGATGACATAAGTTCCACAGTGAGTGTCAACCATTGGATGTTGATTAGACGTGGACCATTGATCCACCCTACTTCGCGAGTTTGGTAACTCGAAACTCTGAGAGAGTGTTGTGTTGTTCTTTAAAAACTTCCAAATTCGAAGACCTGGGTAAGCACCTATTGATCTAGCACTTGATCATGGCCCATGGTCACGTGGGTTGAGGGTTGAGAGAACAGGGAATAGTGCCCGGAAAATGTGTTAAAGAAGGGAAAAGGGTTAGGAAGGAAGCATGTGGGTTTTATCTGGTTCGAACCCGCATCAAAAGAATATTGAAGACATGGAACTTTGTGATAGGGTCCAACAAATATCTAAGAGCCATTAGCTCATAGAAAAGAGATCGTTGCACAATAAGTGCATCGGAGAAGAAGCACAAGTTTTAAAGGATCATATCTTTCCGCTCAAGGCTCAGAATTGAGCAAGGAAACTATGATTGGGAAGGTCTCGGAAAGACGAATCCAGATGTAATGGTTACATTAAAACATAAAAATGCTAGAGATGTCTTTAGATAGAAGAAAGCAGGCAAGAGAGAGACTTCTTGGTCTTTAGACGAATTTTCATTGTAATGTGCCTGTGAAAGACATGAGTTGTAATCATGTTTTTTTTTTCTAAAACGAATAGAACAAAGAAAATTGATCCAATTGTACAGTGTTGATACTATTTCATAGTTTGTTGTTATTATGTGTTTTGTGAATGTATGATGTTCTTGGTGAGTGAATGATTTTGCGAAGAAATTGAATAAGTTTCAAGTGTTCTCTTTTGTAATATATGCAAGGAGTGCATACTGAGTGCAAGGAGTGTGCGTGAGAGAGTCTTTTTCGACTCAAAGCTCAGAAGAGATAGCGTAGAAATTTTGTATGCAAAGTGTGCATATCAAGCACAAGGAGTGCGTATAGAGGGAACTTGTTTTAAGTTCGAAGGGCTCAAGAAGACGAGCATAGAGTGTGCGAGGAGGGCACCAGAAAGTCTTTTGGAAGATGCAGAAGGGCCGAGTCCCTTTGAGACTGAGTAAGTTAAAATCTCAGGGAGAAACAGTGCAAGTTCACACGCAGAATGCAAGTGTGCACCAGGGTGAAGTTAAAATTTCATTAACAGAAGCTCGAGAGGGAAAACACCGTCGAAGCCTTCGAAATATTTGAAATCCTTCAAGTTAGGGAGGAGGTCAAGTCTAGAAGAATTGATGCCAATATCTTTGGCAAGAAGTCATTGAGAACCTGAATGGACGGTAGGAATCCTTGGAGGGATAAGCATCAATAGCCATGCATCATTAGATCAAAAGAAACTACGAGGAGGATAACGTTGGGAGTCATTCAGCACTCGAAATCTCAGGAGAGGTAGTGAAACAACGATCTCAAGGAAGATCGAACCGTTGATTCCTTTCCTCGAAAAATCAAAAATTGGGAGTTGGGAGAATGGAGGAAGTTGCTCTTGAAAATCCTGAAACGCGAACATCTAATTCAAGAGGAGAGATATAGACCATTGAATCACGGTGAGTGTGAGTCGTTTATCTGACGCACTTGAATTCCGTGAAGTTGGAAGTTGGAAAGGGGAAGAGAATTGTTTTCTGATTTCCCGAACTGCTAAGTCCTGATTCACGAGAAAGGATCCACGTCGTTGGATTATGAGGAGCTGTGAGTTTTTTTATCTGACTCATGTGGATTTCGGAAAACTAGAGATCGGAAGAAAAGAGGGGAACAATTTTTCGAAACACCGAAACGCGAATTGTTTATTCGCAAGGAATTGATCTGGACTGTCGAACCTAGAAAGTTGTGGACCGTTGATCTGAGGTGAACGAGGTTCGGGAGTTCGGACCTCGAAAGAAAGGAGGAGAGATAATCCTCTAAGTTTGTGAAGGGTAAAGTCCCATAGCGCTCGGAAGATGGTTCCTAGGTCATAGCTAGAGGTCACGCTAGTGGAAGTTGAGAGAAGAGCTAGCACACGCTAAAATCTTATTTCAAATTTCGGGGATAGAGAGAGTCGAGGGTGAATCATATTGAAACATACGGTACGTGAAATCTCGAAACACCTTCTGGATAGGTGCATGGTCATAGCCGGTGTTCACGTAGAGGAAGCTTCTGCCCACCGCTAGTTCTCGCAGGTGAGGTTTCGTGCAAGGCCTCTGGATTTTTTTCATTGAGGTTTTAGTAGGGAGCCGAAGAGTTGCCCCAGCTCTGATAGTTGAAGATCCATTCACCGGGAGGTTAGCAGACCCCGCTGAGGTGGGGGCACTGCGTCGAAAGTGCTCAGGGTAGGAATAATCATGCATAGTGATTACAGTGGGAGAACAATAAGATTCAGGAATCTAGGATGAATTGAATACTTCTGGGATCAGCAAGAAAAAAATTTATAGGGAGAAAGAAGTTGCTGCAATTTTTGTGGCAGCAAGTATGTTATGGCTCGTTGGGTCAGCCAGAGGAAAGAATGCTTGCATGTTTGCAAGTATTGTTGGTGATGTTGTTCCATAAGGAAGAAGCAACAGAGGGCTGAAGTGTTGGTTATAATTTTGATAAAAGAAGCATGAAAGATTCTACCGCCATCAGATATTCGGGTAGTATAAAAATTTATTAATGGCAGTCATGCAGGAATGAGTTTTTATCACTCTTTTTGCATAATTGTTGAAAGGAAATTTTGGTAAGAATTTCCTTAGCCGGAGTTATTTTATAAAATCACATGATTATATTATTGAACGCATACCACTGGATGTGGTAAAGGCTAGAGGCATGTATTAATTCAAAGCTTTTTAGCTTTTGAATGCACACACTGACATAGTAGAATGACACATTAATTTGGTTATGGGGTAATAACCAAAGAATTAAAGATAAGAACTGGTTATAGGAATAAATGTCAGTAAGCTAGTCATGTATGAGACCAAGACCTGGTTGGATATGGCAAGGTATGGATATGGAAAGGTTATGAGCCACACAGGTACTAAAAGATTCGTACTTTTTAATAAAACTTGGGCTGCAACCTTTTTGCTAACACTAATGAACACCATAGAATTATATTCTTGGTGTAGTGTTAAGGTCGAAAAGGAAGGCATCCAATTAATTGGGAAGACAATAGGAAGTGTGTGGAGAATGTGTCAACACATTGGCTAGAATTCCAACTTATGGATGGTGAGATACATGACTGAGATAAAGAGCATTATGTAATTCAATGCAGGGTGCACTGAATAAGAATGCATTGTGAATGGCACTCATGCATATTAAGTGATAGAATTGTATACTAAATGCAATGGTTGAATGTGTTTTGTAAGTACATGAATATATATTATTGCATGGAAATAATTGTTACTAACAGTTGAAATGTTGTTAACTCGTGAAGTTGAGGACATTTCAGGGAGGTGTTAGAGATTGCAACAGGAAAGTTGCAAGTCAAGTAGTCACATGAGTATTGACTACATGAAATTTTCTTGTTCAGAAAAAGAAGTAATGAACTTACAGATATTACTGTGAGCATCCATATGCATAGAATGACGAGTCGTTCTAGTTTAGTAATTGTTGGGTAATTGTGATTGAATTGTTAAGTGCAGGAAATTCTAAGACCACTGCATAAGATTCTATACATGTTGCAATTGAATTATGATGTACAGGAAATACTGAAAAATTGTTGGCAGTATGCAAGATGAAGTCTTCCAGGAAAATAGTATGCAATTTGGTGCCTGTGGAAAATCACAAGGATGGTTGCAATCATAATATGGCAACAACCAAGATGAATTATGAAATAGAATTTCACGTTTTGGGCGAAAAAGTTGAATTCCTTTTTGAACTAAGTTGGAGTTCCTAAATGAATTCTTTTACGTTTTCTCTTGATAATTGCATGTGGGTGATGCAGATGAGATGATGTTGACAAAAGTTAGAATGTTGACTACAAAGAGTAGCTCGAGAAGATGTTGATTGGAGACATCTGAGGGTAGTTGGAACTCCTTAATCCACGGTGCTCTGAGACTTCTGGTCCAGCCTATTGTTGAAGCCCAAGGAAAGGGAGGTGTAGCAGTCGATGGACTGTGTGACAGTGAAGGTGTACACTCCTGGGGTGGGATAGGCATGTGGGGAATGAGAGACCGATGGTTGGAGTGTTGGTGGGGTTTGGATAGTTGGAGTGTTGCTGAGGTTTGGTACCTTGGCCTAAACCATGTTGATATGGAATTCTTCTAAATCAAAATATAAGTATCAATTCTTTATTCATTGTATGCTATGTATCTCGTAATTTGTATACAGATTATAATGTTATTATAATTGCTTGTATATATATCGCATCTATGTTCTAATGTGGCTTCTGAATGAATAGGTATATGAGCAGAGTGTTTACGTCTATGGAGTCATAGCACTACTGAGATTTTATCAATGGATGGAACATCGTGGATCTATAGCCATTCAATGCTTTCAATGAGGTTTAATTGAAGCATGTAACAAGGAACAATACGTTGAATACTTTCCTAAAAAAACTCTATGGAATAGAGAAATCGAGTTTCAACTGCAATATGGATACCAGAATTGGTACTTGAAATTAAAGCACCAGGTGGATAATGGGCTTCCAATAGCTAAATCTTGGATCTTTTGAAGAATTTTTGAATAATATATGTATAAACAAGTTGCACTAAGGACAGTGCAAAAATACAGGGAGGGGATTGTAATATCCCCCGGTAGAGCCCCAGTTGTAATTATGAATTATAAACATATTTTATAAGCTTGTGAGATGACTATAATAAGCTAGGAGGATTATGTGGTGATTAGGCCAAAGAGCCTAGGATGTTAAGGCCAGGAGCCAGTTTTATATATGTAATTATGAAAAATCATTAATAAAAATATACACTTCGCTACGTGTAGACTGACCACGAAGAAAGAGTGATGGGGGACTAAGCTTCCACAAGGCTAGGCAAGGGAGGGGGCTAAGTGTTAGGGCCTAGGGGCTAATCTAGGGGGCTTACCTCTAAAGGAAGAATATTTTAATATTAATTCCTGAAGGCTAAGGTGGACATGTTGAGGGTTGTCCTAAGTTCCTGGAAAAGGAATTTATGCTAAGTGGAGTGCAAGCGACCGCAGGAAGACAGGTGTCAACCTGGGCGTATGTAGTTATAGTTGGGAAAGCTAGCGTTGTTGGGTTCGCTTCCCATTCTTTCATTCTCCGCCTAAGTTCGCTGGGATCGGGGAACATCTGAACTAGTTTTGCCTCTACATCTACATTTGCATACCCACGCACAACGAAGGAAACCCTCACGGAAAGGTGGTTCGTTCTGTCCATTCTTCCATCTAGGAGTCGGAACCCAAAAAATTTGTGATCGGCCTCTACATTGTTTCCTGGTCACGCATCCTGAACTCAATGGGAATACCTATGGTCTGATCTATTATCTATCGTGTTTTCTCTATGATCGACCCTTGCATTGATTCCTTGTCACGCACTCTGAAACCAGTGGAAAACCCGTGGACTGAGCCACGTCTTCTATGAAGCCTGAACATTCCATAAATGTCTATGTTGTGTGTGTTATAACTGTGGGCTTTTGTGGCCATGCAGTTCCTTGGTTGAGTGTGGCTTGCTTTCATCGTGTGTTCCTTGTTGAGCCTTGCAGTTGTCCTCCTTGTGCTGGAATGGAGTTGAAGAAGCAAGTTGTCATGCCTGTGTGCAACACTATCTCCAGTTGAGAGAGGTGGTTGTGGTTGAAGAAGCAGGTTTTTAGGCCTGGGAGAGACTCTCTCCAGGTGAGAGAGTGCATGGAGGAAATGAGAACTCCAAGAAGGGATCCTGTAGCTGCCATAGATCTCGCATAATTCCGATACGGCTTATTGTTGAAGCCCAAGGCAAGGGAGGTTTGGCAGCCGAAGGACTGTAAGGTGTGACAGTGAAGGTGTGTACTCTTGGGGTGGGACATGCATATGGGGAATGAGAGTCTATGAGTAGTGGGCATAAGTGGCTCTTAGGAGAGAATCCATCCTCATAAACTGTGTGTCTTCTCATTGACCTTACCTAGCCTAAGATTTCCTTGCCCGATGGAACTTAGTCCCATCTCGGGGGTGACCTACTGCTGAGAGTGATGAGAAATGTGGTCTATGGTTGGGAGGTTCATGGAATTTCTGCATGCAGTTGGTGGTGTTATTCCAATTGAAAGATAAGTATAATTTATCTGCTTAATTTTATGTTATGCATAATGATGGAATGTTATCATGTGTTCTGTTGCATGTATGAATTGTTGTTAATTCTATTTAAATCTTAATGGTAACAGTAACTCTATGTTAAAATGTGTTAATTTGATATAATGCATATTATATTTATATGTGAATATTCCGTAGTAGTCACATTGCCCGGTCTCTGTGGAAGGTCGGGGATGCTACAGTTTGGTATCGCAACTAAGTCAGAGCTGAGTAGTGGCATTGCCCAGGCTTGTTGATGGTTGGGGATGTTAAAAATTGGTATCAGAGCATGGTTACAACACTCAGACTGGATGGGGAATGTTAGTGACTAACAAGACAAAGAATTCAGAGTGAATTGTTGTCGAAAGGGACAAAATTTGAGGTTTAGAGTGTCTCTGGGTGCAAGGAGTGCATCAACAGAGTCTTTGACTCAAAAAGCTTGGGAGAAATAGATTGAGTTTTCTCATAAAGGGACATGAATATTTGTTTCAAGGAGTGCACATATCCAAAAGTCGACTAAGTGTTGAATCAACCCTCTAAGGAGAAAGGGGTTCGAGAAACGAATCCTGGGAGGAGTAGCGGTATCGTAAAACCACAACTTACATGGTATTTGACCATAGGGAGAGAGATCACAACATTGTTGGTGTTGGGACTATAGGATCTATTCGGAAGGAAGGGAAGGCCTTTACGACCATCAGCTCTAGAGAAGGTGTAGAAGGGTTATCTTGGAAGCCCTTTGGACTTCGCGACTTCGGTGAAGTTGATGCAAACTAAGAGAAAGGTCGAAGCCCAAAACTTCGAAGTCCAGAGGAGAGATATACATCATAGATGTGGGAGAATTCTTATTGTTAGATCAAACCAAGAGCAGAAGATAAAGAGGTTCGTAATTTCAAATTTTGGAAGATTGGAAGGAAGCAAGCGTAAGAACTTTCAAAGTCCGAAACTCTGAAGTGACATGGCATGGTGATGTCACTTGGTTTGGCATGGACACATGGGTTGTGCGCCCTGTGTCAATGTGTTTTGAACCCGTAGAAGTTTGAAATGTTGTTTGGAATGTGACGCATGTCACC
>JZKD02S0170249.1:4480-14632 GCA_000966675.3 Picea glauca | reverse complement strand
TAGGGAAGGCGACATTGTCGACTGACGCGGAGGTCCCGTCCTTGGTGCAACCACCTGATGGTGTATGGTTGTGGGTGTGCTGTGGTCGGCAAGCCCAACCGCTTCACGACCTCTATCGAGATGAGGTTCTTCTGGCTCCCGCTGTCGACAATGAATTGCAACGGGGAACCCTTTACCCACATCTTGGAATGGAAGAGACGCTCTGATCATGATCATGTTGCTCCTTCTGAGATTGTTTTGACGTGGAGGAATGGTCGTGCAGGGGTGGATAGTATTGCAAAAAGACTTGATAGGATATATATTGCAAAGGATATCTTGGCTACTACTTAGAGGTACATGACTTGTATTCAATATATGTTTCTGTCATACCATGCTCCAGTGTTTCTAGAGTTTGGAGTTGGGATCCTGAGGGTGGTGTATCCTTTTAAACTAAACCCGGTGTATATTGGGGAAGAGTCCTTTGAGATAATGGTAAAGAATTTCTAAGTGGATCTCGGTCTTCTAAATATTATAGGTGCTCAAAGGAGATTGGTGGGGAAACTCACTTCTTTAAAATCGTGAGTCAAAAGTTGGGCAAAGGAAAAGCATCTTCAGAACATGAGGGACCTAAATATGATTGAAGAGACTCTTAATAAAAATTATGAGTTGATGAATAATGGAAACACTACTGAAAACTTTGACCAATCAGTTTTCAATCTAGAATCTAAGAGAAAGAAGCTATTGTTGGCAGAGGAAGAATGATGGGGTAGAAAAGTAGATCTTTATGGATCAAAAGCAGTGATAAGAACACCAAGTTCTTCCACAATTTTTCAAGTTACAGATGAAACAAAAAATTCGTATGGGAGATTACTGATGGCACAGGGGTTTGACATATGGGACAACAAGCTATTAAGGTTGAAGCAATTAAGTTATTTAAATATTTCTTTAATGATACAGGAACAAACACCATTGTAAATCAGATCAATTCAGTCATATTGTTTCCTAGCATCATGTGGGAGGAGGATTTAAGACACTTGGAAAAAGATGTTACAAAGGATGAAATTCTTGAGACTCTAAGGGGCTTTGCAAAGGACAAAAGTCTTGGTCCAGACGGATGGACTGTGGATTTTTTCTTACACTTCTTCGAGTTGATTGGACAAGACTTATTAGATATGGTGGAAGAATCTAGAATTAGAGGGGAAGTAATCAACACGATTAACTCAACCTTTCTCGCACTGATCCCCAAAGAAAATAATCCCACAGAGTTCAGTGATTTTCGACCGATAGCCTTATGTAATTTGTGTTATAAGATAATAGAAAAAGTGATTGCTAAGAGAATAAGACCAATTATGTCCAGATCTTTATCAGAAGAACAATTGGGTTTTCTTAAAGTTAGGCAAATTCTTGATGCAATTAGATCGACACAAGAACGTTTACATAGTATTAAAAGCAAAAAACTACAAGCTATAATCCTGAAACTTGATTTTAAAAAGGTGTATGATTGTACAAACTTAGATTATCTAAGGTTAATTCTGCTATAGAGTGGTTTTGGTATTCCAACTATGTTGGCCCTTGACCAAGTTTTGGAGAACCTTGGTCATGCTTGACCATTTTGGGACTTCGACACGCTGGTCAAAGGCGAAGCGGAGATTGCAGGATCTCAACCCCTTTTTAGGGATTTTTGGGTTTAGGGTTTATGTAATGGGTATGGGATGTCGGCCCATGGGTTTACCCATGTTTAGGCCCCTTTTTGTAAAGTATAAATAGAAAGTTAGGCGATGTAAGTAGGGGGTAATGAGGCCAATGTGCTAAGTGTGAGTAGTAGTGAATGTTTGTGGCTTAGTGTGGAGCTAGAGGCTTTGTGCATACTTTGTGTTAAGATTTACAGAGCTAAGTGCTAGTGATTGTAAGAAGCTGGTGTGTAGACTGTGTAAGAAGGCTTTGTGTTGTGACCTAACTTAGGGAAGTAGGATTTGGCGAGGTGCGTGCAGATCTCATGTCCTATGCGAAGTGAGTCTTGTGGCTCTGTGCATTGAACGAAGATAATAAAGAGAAGAAGAGTTGGTGGACGTAGCCCCACGCTGGGGGTGAACCACGTATATCTTGTGTTGTGATTTCTTTGTGTCATTGATGTGATTTATGCTTAGTGTTGAATATTTATGTATGTTAGATGCATCTGATATAGTAGCTTAGTGATTAGTGATGTGAATGAATGCTAGATATGTTCTATTTCTATATGCTAAGTGCTTGGATGTGTTGGATCTTGTTGAATACTGCATTGTTCTGTAGTTAGGATTTTCTCCTGCGAAGTGGATAAGAGTTAAATATTAATGGATGTTAACTGCTAAGTGCTCTGTTAAGTACTATGATCACAAATCTATGTCCCAGCTAGGTTGTAGACACCTAAGTCCTACAACCACCCCTACCTCTACCTCGGGTGAGACTTCATCTGCTTCGCAGGTGTTGCCGAAAGGGTCGGTAGTTAAGGTTTTGTTGGTGCATTATTGAAGCGTTGAACCCTGGATCTGCCCCTGTGCCAACAAATGGTTTTGTTGCCTTGTTTGACAGGATCAAAGTAGAGCTTAAAGGAGTACAACATGCTCTTTATTCGAGCTGCGCAATGTCTACTGTGCCACCACCACCAGAAGGAGAAGAGTTGGGAGATGATACTCCCAGCTACGCAGATTAGCAGACTCGACAGAAGCTCACCTTCATCGTGTCTAGGAGGAAAAAGAGCAGGCCATAGAGGCATTGAAGAAAGAAAAAGAGGAAGCCATAGAGCAATGTCGGGTTGCGCAGCAAGAAAAAGACGACCTCCAAGAAAATTTTGCAAAGGATAGAGTGCAGATCCAGAAGGAGAAAGAATAGTTGCTCGCAGAGCAGATTGAAGTTAAAGAAGTAGTCACTAGAGCACTTCGCTCGGTGATGGGCTTAGAACAGATGGAAGAACACCCAGTGGAGAGTCAAGTGGGAAATCTTGTTGAATCCATTCAACAGCTCCAACAAAGAGTAGCGGAACTAGAATTACAAGCTATTCCAAGCACTCTGCAGGAAGTGTGAGACCAAAGGGAAGAAACTGCCCAGAGCGTAGTCCAAAGAATCAAGGCATTGGCCTTAGAATGAAAAAATCTTAACAGTCAAAGTGCGCAGACTTACGAGCGCCTTGCAGAGGACCCTGAACTAAGGACACTGGAGTCATAGTTACAGGAGGAAAAGAAGCAGGCAACAACAATGCAAGCGTAGTTGAAGCCATCATCCGCGGTCAAGAGGATGAAAAGGTCCCAAGAACAGCGCATGGTTCAAAAATAGTTCCATGTCATCCAGAGAAAGGTCATGGAAGTGACCCAGAGGCTCCAGCCAGTGCAGGATGAAGCTTGCACGCTTTTTGAGAAAATTGAAGGACGAGGTGCAGAACTAGAGCAAGTGGTCACCACAGTAAAACAACACTTGGAAGGACCTGTGAAGGAGAAGGTTATTCAGGAGTTCGTCGAGTAGGAGGCTCTGGCGAAGCAACATGTTGAGGCAGCTTGAGCCAAGCTCGAGGCCTTCAAGGCAGAGTTACCTAGATCATAGTGACTTGGGACGAGTCACAGGTGAGTGTTGGGGGCATGTTGGCCCTTGACCAAGTTTTGGAGAACCTTGGTCATGTTTGACCATTTTGGGACTTCGACAGGCTGGTCGAAGGTGGAGCGCAAGGCGAAGCATAGATTGCTGGATCTTGGCACCTTTTTAGGGATTTTTGGGTTTATGGTTTATGTAACGGGTATGGGATGTCATCTCATGGGTTTACCCATGTTTAGGCCCCTTTTTGTAAAGTATAAATAGAAATCTAGGCAATGTAAGTAGGGGGTAATGAGGCCAATGTGCTAAGTGCGAGTAGTAGTGAATGTTTGTGGCTTAGTGCAGAGCTAGAGGATTTGTGCATACTTTGTGTTAATATTTGCAGAGCTAAGTGCCAGTGATTGTAAGAAGCTGGTGTGCAGACTGTGTAAGAAGGCTTTGTGTTGTGACCTAACTCAGGGAAGGAGGATCTGGCGAGTTGCGTGCAGATCTCCTGTCCTATGCGGAGTGAGTCTTGTGGCTCTGTGCATTGAATGAAGATAATAAAGAGAAGAAGAGTTGGTGGACGTAGCCCCACGCTGGGGGTGAACCACATATATCATGTGTTGTGATTTCTTTGTGTCATTGATGTGATTTATGCTTAGTGATGAATCTTTATGTGTGTTAGATGCATATGATATAGTAGCTTAGTTCTTAGTGATGTGAATGAATGCTAGATCTGATCTATTTCTATATGCTAAGTGCTTGGATGTGTTGGATCTTGTTGAATACTGCATTGTTCTGTAATTAGGGTTTTCTCTTGCGAAGTGGATAAGAGTTAAATATTAATGGATGTTAACTGCTAAGTGCTTTGTTAAGTACTGTGATCACATATCTGTGTTCCAGCTAGGTTGTAGACACCTGAGTCTTGCAACCACCCCTGCCTCTACCTCAAGTGAGACTTCATCTGCTTCACAGATGTTGCCAAAAGGGTCGGTAGTTAGGGTTTTGTTGGTGTGTTGTTGAAGCGTTGAACCCTAGGTCTGCCCCTGTGCCAACAAACTACCACTTGGCTTATGGCATGTGTCTCATCTACAAATTATGCCATTCTGATTAACAAAGAGTCCACAAACTTTTTTAAAAGCTTCAGAGGTCTCAGACAAGGTTGCCCAATGTCGCCTCTTCTTTTTATTTTGGTTATGGAAGGTCTAAGCCTGGCTCTCAAAAAAGCAAAAGACGAAGGTACAATCTCAAAAATTAAGGTATATAGATTTATTAAAGTGCTTCATCTTTTATTTGTAGATGATATTCTAATAACGATTGGAGCGACTCTTTCGGAGTGGGAGGTTATTCAGGATATTCTTCAAAAATTATGTTGTGCCTCAGGTTTGATTATCAACCCTAAGAAGTTTGTCTTACTCCACTCGAGGGTCCATTTGGAAACTCTTAGGTCTTTAAAGGAATTTCTCCTCTTCCCCACTAAATATTTGGCATTAGGTTTCAAATATCTAGGGTATATGTTAAAATCTGACAGTTATAAAGAAGAAGACTGACAATGGTTACTTGATAAGTATGAGTCTCAGATAACTCACTGGAGTAATAAGTGGTTGTCCCTTGGGGGACGTTATGTTATGATAAAGGCAGTCTTGGAGAGCCAACCAGTTTACTAGTTGGCCCTAGCTCACATTCTGATTGTTGTTCTTCAAATAATCTGTAAGATGTGTTTCAATTTCCTCTGGTCTGGAAACACTCATAGTAACATGTATCATTTAAGTAACTGGCAGTCAATTGCAAGACCTAAAAAATATGGAGGCTGGGGCATCCGAAATATTTTCATATTCTATAGAGCATTGGTTACAAACACAATGTGGAGAGATTTCATGAGACGTGGAATTTGGCAAAATATCCTCAAGGATAAGTACTTTCCGCATGTCTCATTTTTTACTTGGCTCCGATCGGCGGAACCGATTCATCCTTTTGGATCACAGACGTGGAAAAATCTTTGTAATACTTTTCCAATCATTATTCATTGGTTGGCCTGGAAGCCAGGCTCTGGTCTCTCAATTCAAGTTGGAAAGGATGTGATTTTAGGCCTGGGACAGGAAGCCATTATGTCAAGGGAATTGGTGACTAGTCTCAATCAAAAGGATATTTATCTCTTATATCAAGCGAACCGACTGAGGATTGGGAGAGCGACATGTACAAGCTGGATTAGTAGCATTGAGTTGGGTCTGGATGAGCCTCTAGCTGAGGAATGGGATCGCTACACACATTCATCGATGGATTCTAGCATAGCGTTAGTTGATAAACAATATGAATTGATTTGGATGGGAGGAGATAAGTCTGGATATATCTCTGCCAAAAACATTTACGAAGCATTATCAAAATATCTGTGGAATTACAATCTTGGGGGATGGAAGAGAAAATTATGGAAGTGGGAATGGCCATTGAAGATAAATATTTTCATTTGGCTATTAGCAGAAAATAAAATATTTTCCTGGAAAAATCTACAAAAGCGAGGATGGAAAGGGCCAGACATTTGCTATTTATGCAAAACAAAAAGAGAATCTACAAAACATATTTTTGTAAATTGCTCCTTTACCCGGATAGTTTGGGAGGAAATCAAAAAGGATTTGAACTTAGCTTATGGATGGAATGGAAACACAGTGACAGAATCCTTAAAAAATTGGGCTATTCGAAATTCAAATATGAAAGCTTTGTCGGTATATATCTGTTGGTTTATATGGATAGATAGGAATAAGTCTATCTTTGAAGAAAAGCCACCATCAATTCAAAGAATAGTGTATCTAGCAAGGAGTGTTATGGGTGTATCAAAGAATTCACATCAAGATAACATTCCTCGGTTCATTGATTATTCCTATCCTGTAGATAAAACACTTGCTTGGTTTGATGGGGCTGCTCAACACAATGGTCTTCTAAGTGGAGTGGGTGGTGTCATAAAGATTGATGATTTTAGAGAGTACAAATGGATACTAAACTGTGGGAATGGAACAAATACCAGAGCGGAACTTATGGGAGCATGGGCTACTCTATCTCTTGCAGTTAGACTGTCAATATCTGCTTTACATGTTTTTGGGGACTCTAGGATAGTTATTGACTGGCCAATAGGAAAGGTGAACTAAGGGTGGCAAATCTGGATGCGTGGAAGGAAAGAATTAAATAAATCTGTCCACTATTTAGATCTATTTCCTTCGAGCACATATACAGGGAAGCAAACAAACAAGCAGATCATCTATCAAAGAAGGCTCTCCACAGCTTCCAAGGGAGAATTGCATATAAATTATGGGTGGAGGGATATGAGGGATCATCTCAGTTCTTAAATCTGTAGTTCTTTTTTCAAGTTGTTTCTCTCTTTGTCGCTATACTTTTTAGGGTCTTTTTGTTATATCCACCTCTATGATAGAGGGTCTTTATTGTGATGGAATTATAGTCATTTTTTGTTTTTTTCTTAGATGAGATAAGGATTGTCAGCTATGATCATTGACTGGCCAGAGTGGACTAGATGCCACGTCAACGAAGAAACAATATATATAAAAAGATTATATTCTTATCAATATAATGTGCAATTTTCTATTGGAAAAAGTAAGGGAAAAAAATTAATCATATTGGTAAGAGTGATAATTAGTTTATTGCATATAAAATATAAGATATATTATTATTTAAGTATTTATGAAAAGTTATTATTATATTAAAAAATAATGTGGAAGGATTGAAAATAATTATAATAAAGACACTATTTTAATTAACATGTTTCTCTATTGTATTTGAAGTTTCTTTAATAGTTAGATGATTGGAAATCTTAGAATAAAGGTTGAGAATAATGTTTTGTTTATGTTTTTTAACATTTTAATTAATGTTTGATGCATGAGTAAGATTGATTAATCAAAGTTTTTCAGGTGTAGGATAATAGGTGACGAAGTGTGTTTTTAAGGCACTTCGTGATGTTAAGTTATTGGTTTGAAACCTGTAGGGACAAAAAATCCAGCCATGTTAAGGGTTGGTGTGGCTCATGTCGGCTTAGATGCCCCTGAGTCACTATTTCTCAGCCACAAGCTAATCTAATCCCACAACACTATTTCTCAGCCACAAGCTAATCTAATCCCACAATTCACGATCAAACTAGCAAACAAAAAAAAGATTGATTAATCAAAATTACAAATTATAAAAAAATGTAATAAAACTAAATAAATTTATTTAATTTGATTTTAACAATTTAGAATATTTATGCAAAAAGTTTAAATAAAAAAAATGTAAAATTTTTATTAAATTATTAGCAAGAAAAATAATTCATAAAAAATTAATGAAATCTAGTTGAGACTATAAGTTTAAGCAATTCCTTCCAGATTCTCAAAGCTAAATTTCAATATTCAAATTTATAAATTTCTCTTTAGCAACATGAATTAAAATTTCATCATCATTAATATTAAATAGAGTGAATATATATTATATACATTAATATTATATTACATAATATCAATTTTTAATTTCTCTTTCTAAATCAAAGGAAATAAAATTTTATAATTAATATTAAAGGACATGAATATATATCCACAATGTATAATAATATAATATAAAACAAAAATTGCTCTATAGATTAAATAAAACCATGTTTGTAAGGTCAAAATCATAGTAGGTTATTTCTCAATAAAAAAAAAAAATATTAAGAAAATTTCTCCACATCATACATCATGTTGAAGGTTTCCTCTATAAAACCAACCATAAAAAACATTCAAATTGGACAAAACTGTTCAATTTGAATGTCAAACCCACCCTTGATTGATATAACAATTTTCTTGTTTGGGGCAATGGTGATTTCTTTCCCTTAAAAAAAATTAAGCTAAATAAAATTCAAAATGCATGGAAATTGCCAACTATCTTAGTACATAAATATGAGCCTTGAATATAATGAAATGCTGGTTGAGATGGTTTCTCCTCCAAACAACACCCTACACAAATTTCAATAAAAATATGAGTATTGAATACAATGATATGATAGTTGAGGACATTGTTACTCCAAACATTGAGATGGCATGCACAAAGTTCATCTTAAATTAAATCATATTGGAGAAATGTTAAGTTTTGTAGATTTCATTTCAAATAAGAATTAGTTGGTTTAGGTTCAATCTCTTTTGTCTTGGTTCATCCCTTGTTCATAGATTTTTTTAGCGTGATCTCTATTCACATTTGTTGGGAGACAACAATACAACATCCATGGCAAGGTGTTGGTGACTTATATGTGCATTATTATTTTGAGTTTCTTACTTTCTTTCCATACAAAATTGATTTGCTCAATCTCCTAGTTTCCATTACAGTTTCTCATCTTATGTAATAGATGGTATGTAGTTCTTTGGGTTTCTATTGTTTATAAGTGCACTATCCCTATTGTTGTCTTCTTTTCTCAAACTCAAGGAAGCTATGATTACATACTCCATCTCATGTTCTATGTAGAGTTTCATGTTTGTTTCCTCTAAGTTTCTTGTTAACCTTCCTTCTATGACCATCCCTTTGTTTCTTCATGAGGTTTTGCTAAATTATAGTTAGCATGCTCAAGGTTAGTAGTTTAAGTTCTTGGAGATTCATTGGTGAACTGTGCACATTGAGAAACTTTTCATTATGATTTATCGTGTGCTATCCAAGAGGTTCATTGTTTGATTTCCTTTTCTTGCTTGCTTCATAACATTGTGGTGTCGACTCTTTTTTGGTTCCATGACTCAATGATTTACTTGTTTTGAGAAAATACGGGTAAGGACTCAACTACATTATTCAGGTTATTTTAAGAATTCAAATATTATATGAAGTATAGTATTCTAGGTGACTATTTTGGTTTGAAAAAATCGTACATATTGATATGTAGGTGAATATTCAATAAAAAGACATAATTTACTATTCAAAATTGTAAATTTTGGCGAATATTACCAATATGAACATGTTTTATGTAAAAAGCATGCGAATTTTGAAAGAGAAAATGACCAATTAATGAATATAAACATTTTTTTAAAGGCCAAACTATAGCCAATTGACAAATATTGACCACTAAAAAATACCCTGACATTATTTCTCTTGTTTCTTTTCAATGAGGTTTTTTCGGTTTTTATGGTATGGTATACGTTACAACATCCCTTTGATTCCATGAGATTAACTAATCACTGAAGTGAGTTGAGGATTTTTCCTTTGGGATTCATAGTGGGAATTTTCATGGCTTCACTTCAATTCTCTATCACAACAAAGGTTGTCTTAACTTGTTAACTAAATGATGAAAAATCACCTCACATGGGTTTTGGTTTTGATGGAACAATGGTAGGGTTCATTGATTTAAATGCAAGAAAATTGTTTGCTTTGGTGAGAAAGAAAACAAACATGGCCCAAAATTTTGTTCAACTAACCCTTAGGGTATTCTTTTGTTTCGCTGTTTTGCATTGGTTATGTTTGTTAGTGAGTTTTACTTGTGCTTGTTCTACCATTATTTGCCTCCTTGTTTTCAATACTGAAACCTAGCCATTATGAACACATGGTGGTTCATATAGTCATTTTTTGTAGTGCAGTGGTACCTAAATTCTTCATAAGTGGTTACTTCTCTTGATTAGGTTGTAGGGTTTTTTTTTTTTTTTTTTT
>JZKD02S0170238.1:11011-23115 GCA_000966675.3 Picea glauca | reverse complement strand
ACTGTGGTGGATATGTTCCACTGTTCCTGAGGCAGATATTCTTTCAGAGCTCACAGATGTGAGTGAAAGATTGGCCCAGATGATTCAGTTTATATCATAACATTGTTTCTATGCAAGGTGTTATCGGATGTTTGTTATGAAGACTGTATGACAGTAGATGAAGACTACTGTGGTGGATATATTCCACTGTTCGTAACTATACGTTGTTGATCAAGTACTTGTGTGTTACTTGGTGTGGTAGTGAACCACTGGATTGTAGTTATGTACTACTATGGATAGACATAGTTGTGTTCTATTTTTGTTCTAATTGCCTCGAAGACTATCAGCAGTTTATTGGAGATAATCATCATCCAGACGAATGATGAACAGAGATTTTTCCAGATGGAAAATAGTTTAGAGCATTTACTCTTCTAGATTATAAGAATGACTCTTGTATCACTCTATGGTGTGAGTGACTTATCTAGCATCATGTCTAATTACTCAAATGAAGTATGGTTTCGAGAGATGATGCAGCTGATGATGATGGTGATGCTCATGATCTAGTCATGAGATAGTCTAGACGACTATATTGATGCTACCGGGTAAATGGTATGTTTTTGTGCTCAAGACCATTACATGTAATACCTCCCTAGCTAAGAGGGAGTGTTAATATGATGGTAGCTATGGGATGTATTTACCTCCACGTGTAAACTTGACGAGAATAGAAGACTCCGGAAAGCAAGAGAAAACCCTAATGAGTTGGCTAATAACCCTAGAAGTCTTGTCAGCTCAAGAAGATAATTTATATTAGGCTATTAGCCTCCAAGAGAAGATGTCGACCAGAAATAATAATAATATACTGAACAGGCATGTACCCAGAAGGAGAAGTCGGCCCCAGCAAAACTGGCAGAACCACTATAAATACAGGGCGCCAATTCTCATTTGACACATCTCAGAATTGCAGAGAGCAACTGGTGTGCACTGCAGTTCCCTGTTTTGGTGCGCACCTGTGGAGGAGAGCTGCAGGTGTAGCTGCTACAGCAACCAGTCTTGGGTGTGGGCTTGGACTATCTTTTGGCTAGGGTTTGGACTATCTGATCAGCTATTGTTGGTGTGTTATCCTTAGAGGAAGATGCACTACACCTTGTTTGGCTATCTAGCCTAGGGTTTGCTTCCGGAGTAATTCTTAGTCAAGGTTAAGGTGCTCGGAGGGTGGCTTCGGCCTATGGTTGGGTGACGAGGGTATCGTCAATGGTAAAACGAGCACACAATCTTCTATATTCTAACACCTTCAACTTTGAACAACAATAATCGTCGTAATAATTCGCTTGCATGTAAAGGTAAACGTTTTATTGCATGACATGAAGGGGCCGCATATCCCTTCATGCACTAGTCCCCCCAAGGTTAATAAAACATAATTAGCTAATAATCAAGGACATAATCAAGTTTTATAAGAGTTTGGGTTAGCTCGCTTACTAAGCCCCCTTGTCTTTCCCTTCTTTCGAAGTCATAGTCTCCCTTCTTTTTGTCCTCCTCTTCTATAGCCGTTGATGTACTTTTTATTAACTTTCAATGTTTGATTTCAAATTACGTTTTTTAGCTTCTAGCCATTCATCATGTATATACACAACATTGAATTGGGGATCAAATTGGGGTATTATATTCCCCTCCCCCTAGATTTTGTACCATCCTTGGTGCACATCGCCATTATATACAGTTACAACAAAGTTTTTACATCAAAATTTTCAAAATAATTGCAGATATGCCTCCAGTATTACCTCCTCTAGCTCCCACATTGCTTCTTCAGGACTATAGTGGGTCCATTGGACCTTTACCTATCCTATGACTCTGTTCCTAAATATAGCGACCTTTCTATCCAATATGCATATTGGTTGTACATGCAAGTCTCCTTCTAGTTCCCCTTCAATCAAAGTCCAATCAATGACATGGTAGGGTCATGCACATACTTTTTCAACAATTACACATGAAACATATTATGCACTTTTATGGCAACAGACAATGCACACATGTATGCAACAGGTCCTATCCTATCCAGGATCTCAAAAGGACCACAATATCTGGCTGCCAATTTACTCCTGCTCCCTAATTTTAACGCACTTTTTCTTTGGTTTCACTTTCAAAAACACATGCTCCCCAACTTTAAATTCCCTTGGTATTCTGCCTTTATCTGCATAACTCTTTTTCCTATCGCATGCCGCCTTTATATTTTTTATTAATTGGACCATTTTCTCTTTTCTTTCTTTGAGCAATTCTAGCCCAAGTACCACTCAGTTTGCTAGATTGTCCCAACTAACTGGAGTATTACACTTTCTTCCATACAATTCCTCAAGTGGACTCATCTTCATTGAAGCTTGATATCCATTGTTGTAGGCAAATTCTACTAAATGCAAGTAATCCTCCCACTTCAATGGCTTATCCATCACATACATTCTTAACATGTCTCCAATTACTTGATTGACTCTCTTTGTTTGTGGATGATAGGCTTTACTAAAGTTCAGATTTGTACCATAACCCTTGAATAATCCTTTTCAAAATTTTGAGGTAAAATTTGGATCTTTGTTCGAAATAATTGTCCTATTAGATATTTTGTGCAACCTGGCAATCTCCTTCAAGTAAATCTCTACTATATTAGTTTCCTTATGATCCAACTTTAACTGGAATTAAGCGAGCAACTTTGGTTGATTTGTCCACCACTACCATTAATGAATCATGTTGCCTTGCTGTCTTGGGCAACTTGGTGATGAAATCAATAGTTACCACTTCCCATTTCCACTCTTGAAATGGTAATGGTCGTAGCAAACCTGTTGGATGTCTACGTTCGGCCTTTAGTCCTTGACATTCCATGCACTTGCCTATATAGTCAGCCACATCCTTCTTCATTCCTGGCCAAAAATATTGACTTCTTACTGCTACAACTATCTTCTAATAACTAGGATGTCTAGCATATGGAACATTATGCATTTATTTTAATACAAGTTTCCTTAATTCATAAGAATTAAGAACATACACTCCATCTTTATGCATAAGAATTCCATTCTCTTCTGGCTTATAACACTCATACTTCTACTATACATTCGCCTGCTTTGATCTGAAGATGACACACATCAGAGGTAACAACCTCAAGCATTTTGTTCCTCAAATCAAATTTGCACATACTAATGGTTGTAGCATGCATTACATGTACTCTTATAATTAGGGCATCAACAACCTTGTTCTCCTTCCATCTAATATGTTTAACATCAAAGTCATATTCATTGAGAAATTCCAGCCATCTTGTTTGCCTAGCATTTAAAGTCTGTTGTTCAAACAAATATTTCAGACCATTGTGGTATGTTCTTAACTTGAACTTTCTCCCCATCAAGTAATGTATCCACATCTTTAGTGCATGAACTATTGCAACGAATTCTAAGTCATGTGTGACATAGTTATTTTCATGCTCCTTAAGCTTCTTGGATTCATAACAAATTACACACCATTCTAAGTAAGCACTCTAGCCAATCCTTCTTTGCAAGCACTTGTACATACCGCAAAATATTCATTTGGGTCAACAATCTTAAGAATGGGCACACTATTTAGCAATTCCTTCAACAATTTGAAGCTTTCTTCATGCTTTGGTGTCCATTCAAATTTAATTCCCTTCTTATGTAAATATGTAATGGGATGAACAATCTTGGAAAATCCTTCTATGAATCTTCTGTAGTATCCAGCAAGCCCCATCAATGACCTTACATCGGATATGTTCTTAAGTGTAAGCCAATCCCTAATAGCTTCAATCTTCTCTGGATCTATTGTTTTTCCTTCCTCAAAGATGATGTGTCCCAAGTAATGAATTTGCCTCTCTAGTAAAAGGAGCACTTGCTTAACTTAGCATACAACTAATGCTCTCTTAGTACTTGTAGTACTAACCTCAAGTGCTCTTCATGCTGAGTAAATAAGAATGTCATCTAGGAACACAATGACAAACTTATCCAAGTAATTTCTAAACATTCCATTCATTAAGCACATGAAGGTAACTAGTGCATTTGTCAGCCCAAAAGGCACCACTACAAATTCATTGTGCCCATACTTGGTTACAAAAACTATTTTATTGATGTCTTCATCCTTTATCCTTAACTAATGGTAGCCCAACCTCAAATCTATCTTTGAAAATATCTTTTCTCCTCTCAGTTGATCAAATAGATCATAAATTCTTGATAAAGGATATTTATTTCTCACAATGAATTTGTCCAGTTGAGTAAAATCAATGCATAGTTGCAAAGTCCCATCTTTCTTCATAAAGAGTACTGGTGCTCCCCAAGGAGAGACACTTGGGCGTATATGCCCCTTCTTTAACATTTCTTCTAATTGCATTTGCAACTCCTTCGATTCGAGTGTACTCATTATATATGGAGTCTTAGATATTGGAGCATCTTTAGGCATCAAATCAATATCTCTTTTTCTTGGTAAACCTAGTATCTCCCCAAATACATCTACATACTCCCGCAACACTAGAAAGTCCTCAAGATTTGGGCTTATAGACTTTCCTAGCTCTTCCACATGAGCTGCATAAAATTGACACCCTTTCTTGAAGCATCTCTTTAGTTGTAAGGATGAAATCTCCCTTATAGAAATGGGTTTGGGAATGCCTTTCGTTGTCCTCCACTTTCTTTCATCATCAAGACAAGTGAAAGTCTTGTTATGACAATCTAGGACAACATGATGCGCATCCAACCAATCCATTCCATTAAGAACATCATGTGAGCCAAGTGGTAATATGTTCAGGTCTACAACAATGTTGACACCATCCATATCTAATGGGCAACCTTTAACAATCTCATTAATTTTACGTTTAGTTCCAATAGTCAATTGAACCAACCATGATTTCTCATGCTTCTTTTCAAACAAAATCTTCAACCAAATCAGGGGCAATGTAACTATGACTTGCCCCTGAATCAATTAAAATTGCAATAGGTTGATTGGTAGTCTTACCTTCAACTTCAATCATGTTTGATTGATGGTCTACTTGTTGATTTTCCAGGGCGACATATATTCTTCGGATGTTCCTACCCACATCTTCCACTGTGGTTGCCTCCTGTATGTTGTGCACATTCCTTATTTTGCCTTCCTTTCGAGGGAAATCTTTGTACAAAAGGTTTCTTTCACATCTCCAACATTTTATTGGTTACCTTGCCCTTTTTCCCAAGGCATCTGGCATCTTATATCCACTTTGAGTTGGCTAGCTCTGCTAATATGCATTAGGACTATTCCTGGAGAAAGGAGGATGAAATCCCTTCGTCCTCTGTTGTTGCTTGTCCTTTTTCTCATCTCTTCAAGATTTCTAAAAATCTGCTCAGCCTTTGCTCTAGTCATACAATTATTTAGCCTTCCCAATAATCTCTTTAAGAGTTTTGGATTCCTCAAACTAAATTTTATCTTTGTAGAATGCAAAAAATCCACTTAGGAACCTTTGTATCTTCACCTTCTCTTTAATATAGCCCACATATCTCAGCAATTCCAAAAACTTCTTCTCATATTCTTCCATAGTCATATTTCCCAAGTTTGAAAAAATACTGAATTTTCTTGTCATAGAAGGTTTGAAAAGATACTTCTGCTGGAAATACTTCTTGAACTATTTCCAGGAAATTCTCCTCTCATCGATGTGCTTAACTTGCATCAATTGGTTCCACCAAATAGAAGCTTTCCCTTGTAGGTTGTATATAGCAATTTTGGCTTCTAGATTGGATAAGTAGTTGTGTAGTTGAAAGCACTCCCTTATACCTCACAACCCTTCAACATCCTCTCCCATCTTGTTTTCACCATCAAAAGTTGGTGGCTTTATCTTCCTAAGCTATCCTTGCAATTGGTTTTGCACATATCTTCTCCTTTGATATTTGTATGGAGACACTTATGGGTTGCTCTATGATTTTTCGAATGCATACAACTTCCTCACTGAATGTGCCAGTGAGTAATGATGTCTTCGAGTCCTGGTAGCACTTCTTGAGTGTCGGGATCTTCCATGGTTTTCTCTTCTTGAATGGAGAACATGCCTTCTTCTTCATTGTAATGTTCCCAAGCCAAGATGCCAAGAACATTGCGTTTTTCATTGATTTTTATGTGTTTTCTAGTTGTGGCATTTCGTCAAACACTTTGCAAACTTAAGTCTCATGAGTTGGGCTAGGGTTTAATGTGTGATTGCAACCAATAATCAAAGAAGATACAACAATGGAATGTACTCAACGAGATGCAAGATCAACAACACAAGAAATAACCATAAATACCTCAGATCTGATTTATTAATAATAGATCTCTGACCTCATACAAAATGGTGCATATTTGGAATACATATAAGTGAATAGAGTGTTGGGTTGATCAAGCCTCCAAGATACAAGATACAAGAAGATCTAGGCTTCCAAAAGCCTCTCCAAGATGAAGTCCAAGTAACACTGCAATCCAATGGATACCCTCTACTATATGTGATGCCCTCTCTCTCACGATGCGCATTTCCTAACTGGAATGGCCCAAAGGAAGTACGGCCTCAAAGCAATGCAAAACTCCATGGGAAGGTAGATTTGATGATGGCAAGAAGGTATGAGAAGTCTTGGAGCAATAGATCAACTAGAAGACCCCCAAACCATAGTGTCTCCAATGACAGATGCGCCCTCCTAGCTGAAACAAGACAATAATTCGGGATCCAAGAATATAGCTGCCAAACTGCTGAACCCCACTGCCAAACTGTAGATCGGGTGATAGGAAACCACTATGCCAAAGCTCCAAGTTGTTGGGAATGTTGTTCCCCTCCAAAACACAGTATCTCAAATGAACAGTGCACCCTCCTCTAGGGAAAACTCGCCCTCCTGAATGAAAGAGTGAGTGGGTTGAAGTATACCCTCTAATACTGATGCAGATAGGTGTTATGGTGATGACAATCAATCCAGGAGTAGATCTACTGTGGATTTAGCTTTCCCAAGCCAAATCAAATCTTCCTCCCACAAGTGAAGCACCCCTCCTGCTGGAAACCCCCAATGTTGCGCACCTCCTCTCTCTGAACCTGTAGAATCCACCTGTAACTGGGATAGAACTGATGTAGAATGGTGAGGGAGGAATGTTTCACCTCCGTGACCAAGCTTGGACTAGGTTGGGTGGAATCTTTCACCACCGAGCTGATCTCTAGGGTTTGTTCAGTCAAAACCCTCAAAACCCCCAAGTGCATGGGCTCACTAGCACGAAGCCAGATATCAAACTGATAAACAACATAATGAGAGAATAGAGGCCCCTATCTCTCTTTTATCCTCCCTGATCACCTTGTCCCTCCAAGTGACTTTTACTTTAATTTATTATTAATTAATTAAATCACTTTAATTAATTAATTAACCATTTKACCTCTAAAAAGTGATTTATTCCTCCTTATRGCTTCTCTGGCCACTGAAAGTCRCTTCTCATCATCCTATCTTGTAGTGYTATTCCTCCCGATTCCGATGAGCTATTACACCAAGAGGTTCCTCCAAGTATTATGCCCAATATGACCTTCTTAGTGAATTTRATTAACATATAGCCCATAATAACTCAAAATTACRGAAATCRTCGGAATGYAATGGAACCAAAGYCAAGYTGTGCGGAATGGATCAWSATGATGAAATAATATGAGCGATGCAATTCGKACCCCATAAAACCCCTCAATAGCTCATGTACTCACTATCACCTCCATCTGGCTACTCTRGTCATCATAACACTCTGTAATATAATGATGTCCSAAAGTGGGGACATTACATTCATACCTTGAGCCTGATCCATTCCTCATTTGCATTTGAAAATGATTKAAGTGTAAAACTAAAAGAAAAAAACACACATTGAATATGGAAYAGAACAGTTACTCTCTTCATAACACAAGATGAGATGCATAAGGAAGATTTTATTTTTATTTAACCAAAAATACAAGGCAAATATAAACTTCTTAYARTCCTGTCAAACACGGTATGGATCCGTACTCCTRTAGCTTGTACGGATTGATATTAAACTGATACGGATAGGGTCTCTCTTTTTTCCTGCCCGATATGGCCCTAACTCGACTTTTCYTTKTTGTCTTTGCTTATCATTAAATGAAAGTSGCCCTACTCGGCCGGTATCTCTGTATTCTTGTATGGTTGTGCYRCCTCTAGTCAATCATACCARGTRCRGGTTATATAGAGCCACACTGGCTCRTCTTCCTCTGTCTTCCCAACAGTSGCGCCTCCTCTTTGTCTCTATTGCTAAGRCTCTAGGTATTTTTTCTTTTTACCTTTGCTCAGGGTTCATGTGGGCCCTTACCCGTAGGAGATCCCAACCATTAGATCTTTTACTAGATCAATGGTTGGGACTTAATCTCTTATTAGGACAACTTAGTACTTCACATTTTCTTGTGAAGGTAAAACTATTCCTCACTATTTCCTTAACACTCCCTCTTAGTGAGGAATGGGTTTTCTACAACACCCAATTTTTCTCGAAAATATTCAAACTTTCCCTTTGGCAGTCCTTTGGTCAGAATGTCTGCAACTTGTTCATTAGTGGGGACATACTAAAGTTTTACTACCCCTTTTTGTACTCTTGCCCCGATGAAATGGTATTTGATTTCAATGTGCTTAGATCTATCATGGAAGATTGGATTTTCAGATAACTTAATACAACTTTGATTCACAGTATATTGTGGTGGGATCCAAGTTTGTGTCAAACAGATCCACAAGAATCTTTCGAAGCCAAATGGCTTCACAGCTTGCTTGACTGGCTTCCATGTACTCGACTTCTGCTGAACTGTGTGCAACTAATTTTTGTTTTTTGTTGTACCACGATATCATGCCTGATCCTAAACTGAAGCAACAACCAGAGGTACTCTTCCTATCAGCTATACTCTAGCCCAATCTGAATCAGAATAACCCACTAGTTTGACTTGGTCTCCCTGTAAATACTGAAGTCCACATTCTATTGTACCCTTTAGATACCTCAATATGTGTTTTGCTGCAAGCCAATGTACTTTTCTGGGGTCCACCATATGTTGACTAAGTGTGTTGACAAGAAAACATATATCAAGCCTAGTATTAGTCAAATACATCAAGTATCCAATTAATTGTCTGTAGATGGTAGGATTCACCTTTTCTGACTCAGATGAATTTAACTTCTTGAGATTAGTAATCATGGGAGTGGCYATGGGTTTACAGTCCTCCATCCCAAATCTTTTGAGGATCTCAACTGCATACTTTCCTTGACCTAGGAAAGCTKMACCCTCTTGCTRCCAGATCTCAAACCCAAGAAAGTATTGCATTAGGCCTAGATCCTTCATCTCAAATTCCTTAGCCARATCTTGCTTGYAGGTTGCTATTAGAGTTTCTGCTACTGTTAGAAAGARATCATCCACATAGMGTACAAGAATGATAATGTCTCCTCCTTTTATAAGGAGGTATAGGTTTGGGTCGGCATCACTCTTGATAAATCCAATACTTTGTAAATAGCAGTCGACTCTGGAGTACCAAGCTCTAGGTGCTTGTTTGAGGCCATACAGGGCCTTCTTTAGACAAAAAACATGACTCTCTTTGTCGTGAACTTCAAATCCCTTTAGTTGTTCCAAATAGACCTCCTCTTCAATGTTCCCATTGAGAAATGCAGTTTTAACGTCCATTTGATGTATTCTCCACCCCATCTGGGTGGCAATAGAAATAATCGTACGAATGGAGGTGTCTCGAGCTACTGGGGCAAATGTCTCTTCATAATCCACTCCTTCCTTCTGAGAGAAGCCCCGAGCAACAAATCTGGCCTTGTGTTTGTCAATGCTTCCATCCGCTGCATGTTTTATTTTGTATATCCACTTGGAGCTGACTACCGATTTTTTTTGTGGTCTGGGTACAATTTCCCACACATCATTCTTTATTATGGAGGTATATTCCTCCATCATGGAATCCCTCCAGGACTGCCTTTCAATAGCTTCTTCAAAGCAGGTTGGTTCTGATTTGATCATACTACTCATGAGGGCAACATATCCTGAATACCTCTAAGGAGGTATACTTGTTCTAACTAAGGTCTTTGGTGACTCTACTTGTTCGTTGGCTTCCTTCAACAGTTGCTTGGCCCACTTTGGTTTCCTTTTCTTGGAGATGGTCAGTTGTTCTTTCTCTTGCTGTTCCATTGTGGGAAGATCTGCCCCTTCTATTGAGGGCTTCTCCTCTTGATTGGGGACTTCAGTTTCTGAAATGTCATGTCTTGACATGAATTCTGGAGGGCACTTTCTTCTTCAAACTTTACATCTATGCGTAAGACAGTTTTCCTGGTCGAGGGAATGTATATTCTGTAGGATTTGGAGGTCTCATTGTATCCAACCAAAATCCCCTTCTTGGTTGTAGGATCTAACTTAGTCCTTTTCTCAGTAGGAATATGGCAGTAGGCAACACAACCAAAGATGCGGAGATGACTGATGTTTGGTTTCCTTCCAATAAAGGCTTCTTCAGGTGTCGCATTTCCTAGAACTTTGTGAGGGCTTCTGTTTTGAAGGTATACTATAGTGTTACAATCCTCTACCTAGAGAAACTTAGGAAGATTTTGATCATGCCGCATTGCTTTTGCTACACCAACAATAGCTCTATTCTTTCTCTCTGAAACCCCATTCTGTTGAGGGGTATAAGGAACTGTCAATTCTCTTTTGATCCCAGCCTCAGCACAAAACCTCTTGAAGGCATGTGAAGTGTATTCCCCCCCATTATCAGACCTGAGGACTCTTATCCTCTTTCTTGTTTGAGTTTCAACAAAAAATTTGAATTCTTGAAATTTCTTGAGTACCTCTTCTGAGTTTTTTCCTGTCAAGAATTAGATCCAGGCTTTCTAAAGAAGTCATCTATGAAGGTGTTGTAGTATCTGAACTTCCCTCCTATGGATAATGAGGACATGGGGCCACAGATATCAGTGTGAATTAATTCCAGAATTCCCTTGGACCTTCAATCGCTCTTGGGGAAGGGTGCCCGTACATATTTGCCTAGAACACACCCTTTACACACTTCATGGTGTTCTATAGTGAATGAAGGCATCCCTGTCACAATATTACCCAGAATTCTGAGAGCACCATGTTCGAGATGAGCTACATGCATGTGCCATAGTTCACAGTCTCTGATGTTGTTGCTGCTTGCTAGTGCATAGTGAGAGTCAAACTGCAATTTATACAACTTGTCCTTTCTTACTCCAATGACTTGTTCAGATCCCTCACTCAACCCTCTAGGTTTAATGTAGGCCCTTCTATCCTTGAAGGAGACTTCATAACCCTTGTCTTCTAGAGCTGACACTGAGACCATATTCTTCTTTAGTCCTGGAACATAGAGGACACCTGACAAATGGAGAGGCTTACCAGACTCCCTCTCTAACTTTACAGTTCTGACTTCTTTTGGATGATAAGCATAGTCATCACCAAGCAAAATCTCGAACCCAAATTCCTTTTCGCTTAGGCTATTGAAGTAGTGTTTGTGATCATATGACTGGATGCTCCATTGTCTATATACCAGACATCACTAGTTCAGGTGGAAGAGAGACAAGTCGTTCAACCATCCTCTGCCATTTCATTTGGTGAGGGCTGTTCCATTTAGCCTGTGCTCCGATACCATGTAAAACTAAAAGAAAAATACACACATCGAATATGGAACAAAACAATCACTCTCTTCATAACACAAGATGAGATGGATAAGGAAGATTTTATTTTTATTTAACCAAAAATACAAGGCAAATATAAACTTTTTATAGTCTTGTCAAACACGGTATGGATCCGTACTCCTGTAGCTCGTTTGAACTGATATTAAACTGATACGGGTCGAGTCTCTCCTTTTGCCAGCCCGATATGGCCCTAACTCGACTTTTCTTTATTGTCTTTGCTTATCATTAGGTGACAGTGGCCCTACTCGGCCTGTATCTCTATATTCTTGTGTGGTTGTGCCGCCTCTAGTCAATCATACCAGGTGCAGGTTATATAGAGCCACACTGGCTCGTATTCCTTTGTCTTCCCAACAACCGCGCCTCCTCTCGATCTCTATTGCTAAGACTCTAGGTATTTTTTTCTTTTTACCTTTGCTTAGGGTTTGTTATCGCACAGTTTGTAGCTAGGTCAAAAGGCTAGAAGATAGAGG
>JZKD02S0170227.1:0-14475 GCA_000966675.3 Picea glauca | reverse complement strand
GATACTCAACTGATGAGGAAGCCTAAATCTCCTTGTATGATTTGTGAGGAATACCACTACATGAAAGACTACCCTCATCATGAGGTTGTTGCTAAATATTTGAAGGGTACCTCCCAACATGTTCAACAACAACACTTGGTTTCAAAAATCTTGCCCCTCCGCAAGGGGGCAATGAAGGTCATTCCCACCATGGGGATGCTTCCAGATGTGCCTCTGAGGTGCACATGTATAAGATGGTTAAAGTCATGACTCATGCAAATACCTATGACACTCCTCCAAGTGATCATACTAAACGGAAGGCTATCGATCAACCCTCTAGTTACACTCCTCCTCCATCTTCTAATCCTCTTCAGATTGAGAAACCGATTTCCAACGTAGCATTACACCCTCCCAAGAACGTAATTCGAAAATAAACATTTATTCGTAATTCCCACGCTTCCAAAAAATACAACATATTTTAAGATTTGGTGTAATCCCCTTGTGCTATGTCTACCCTCGAAATTCTACAACACTGTCCAAGTCAACATAGAACACTTTTGTCAGCCATTGGAGCCATCGATCTTGAGGAGTCAAACCTGATTACATTTAATATAGATTATATTAAGGTTACTGATTACAATTTTATCTATTTTTTAGACTCATAAAAGATATACAAAAAATGAACTCTTTGGAGACTCCTTTAAGCTCTTTTTAGACTCCCTAAACATGAAAATATTTATGAGTGATATTGCTTCCTTTCACACTCGTTAAAATATTTGAAAGGGAGTCTTTCGAGTGGTAGTTTATCTCTTTTTCGGCCTCGCGAGACTAATTATGAAAAATGAATACTCTAATCAAGAATGATTAGAAGAGTTATCCCCTGTATTGTTTTACAATTTTTTTGGGGCTTGGGATATTAAACGTACAAAAAAGTCATCCATGGAGTCATCTTTAAGTTCATTTCAAACTCTCTAAACATGAAAAACCACTGGCTCGTAAAACTATACATTGAAGGACCTATGTCAGTCTGATATCCATGACCCATACAATATCAAAACCTTCCTTCCTTAGGTTCGAGAAATATATGTCGAGGGACTCATCTGAAGGATGAGCTATACTGAGCATCTGTTACTGATCCAGATTATTTTCGGCACGAAATGAGAGTGGAGATATCATAAATAAATGCATAGAGATATCATGGATATCCAATAATATAACAAAAATGTATCATATATGCAACCATAAACACAGAGATACAATAATACATGATTTCTCTTAATGAAAGAAATGTACAGAGACTGTAAAAATACAGAGTGAAAGACTCGCTAGAATGGTGGCAGCTTATATTTGAGAAGAGATGTGACAACTACTTGCATTCACAAGAAGATGATTACAATGAGGTTCTGAAGGCCTTTTTATAATAAACAGGAATGCCAAAAACCCTAGACATCCAAAAACCTAACCCTAGGAGATGAAGCGCCAAAATTCATATGGGCCCAGTTCGGGTAAGTTAGTACTTCAACTTCCCGTGGTCGTAACTTTTGCATACAATCTCCGTTTTAGGCGCATGGTAGCCCTTTATAAAGGTATCATCGAGGAGATTCATTTTGGGGGCAATATCGAAGGAAATTCTATATTGCTCCCCGTTTTCCCAAAAAATGTCGTTTAGGGCCTGAAAACGGCTCCGAAAGTTTCAGGACCCAAAAAACTGCTAAAAATAGTAAATTACCAAAATTGCCAGAAAACGGTTTTGAGCCAGTTGGAACAGGTGGGTGGTCACCGATATCCACCTGGATCAATCCTCCCTCTTTAGGAAGCAATGGTCTCCATTGCGTTGAGTTCCCAGGGGAGAGGGAAAAACGTTTGCTAAATTTGCATCTTGATGAGCTGCTTGCCTTGTTGGAGAAGTTGGGTTGCTTAGCTTGTGGAAGATTGTCACGAACTTATTGTTGGTGGAGTTGAATCTTTTCAACCAGTTAGGCTATTTGAGATGACTGTGTGCAGAAGGAATCTTTGTTTTTTGCTGCAATCTTGTCGACCTGCTTCTGTTAGATAGAAGGTGCTTGGGTCGAGGCTGTAGTGGTTGCAATATCCTTTTGTTCACCTTTTGAACATATTGTGAAGAAGCTGACTTTTGTAGTATGAGATACTACCTTGTGACATTGTTTAGGTGGAACAATAGTCGGAACTACCTCTGGTATTTTGTAGAGATGCTCCCCTAGAGAAACAATGAAACTGTGGGGTCAATACTCATAAACATCATGGCATCTCCACATATATGGCTGGCCCAAGAGAAAATCATAGAAATCAGGTGGGGAAACATCACATAATACCTCATCCTTGAAGGGATAGATGCCGTATGATAATAGAAATTTTTGGATGACACGAAGATCTCGTCCTTAGCGAAGCCACCTGATATTGTATGGTTGTGGGTGTGGTGTTGTCGACAATCCCAACTGTTTGATGACCTATGCTGAGATGGGGTTCTTCTGGCTTCCACTATCAATAATAAAATGTAGTGGTGTCCCCTTCACCCACATCTGTGAATGAAAAAGGCGCTCCCCCTCTTCAGGATCTATTGGTTCTTCTGGTTGAATTGTTGTGGTCACGACAATAGCAGTGGGGTCTGTGTCAGTGATATATCCTTTACCAGTATTTTCATAATCAGATTTTGAATCAGGGTTCGGCTCCTTGTCTTTGATATCGACCACCGATGACTATTTTGAGAGACATTCATTAGTGTTGTGCCAAGAGATTTTGTGGAAATCACACCATTTTCCAGTGTCCTTCTTTGTCTTCCCGTGACCCTTCTTTGCCTGTGTCTTGGATTGGTTTTTGGGAGACTATTTTTTAGGGCCGTCTTTTTCATACTTTGGTTGTTACAGATTTGCAGACCTGAAATCTCATTTGTTCTAGTGGTTAAATTTCTACTCGATTTTAAAAACATATCGATAAGTAGCACCGATTGATGAGATATTCAGAAAATCCATTTCAGTTTGGATGTATCTGTGTAGAGCCCCACGATATTTTATAACCAAATGTCGTTCGGAGTCTTTGATACCCAGCTTGGTGTGTAAGGTATGGAAGGTATTGGTGAACTCTAGAACTACTTGTCCTCTCTCTTTCCGTAGTGTGGTCCATCTCATGTATTGGTCCTCATAGTTTCCAACAGGGTAATATTGTTCCTTTACCACATCCACAAAAAAATCCCAAGTGGGCTCGGCCCCATATATTCTAGACTCCTCTATGGAACTTTTCTCCCAGTAAGTTTCCCACTAATTTTTGACACGGGGGAGATATTTAAGGAGCGCGAAGGTGATCTTTTCCCTGTCAAAAAAATTATGAACAGAGAAATAACCTTCTAACAGATTTAACCATTTGTCTAGGGCATCCGCATATATCTGACCTTCAAATACAGGAATATCAAAATTAACCTGTACCTTGAAAGGAGAGGTGCTTCCAAAGTGGTTGTTTGATGAAGATGCACTTGTTTCTATCGGTGGGCATTGAAGAATGTGGGAAAAATTCTCCATCATTTCGTCCCTCTGTCACGTGAGAGCTTGCTCAAGCAATAGATTGATAGGATCGTCTGCTCCGTCGCTTTTATTTTCTTATGTCATGGAGGGTTTCTTGGGTATGTGAGAGATATTGTCTTCAAGAGAGAAAATATCTAGACCCAACTTTATATACTCGAACCTCGTCGGGGACATGCACTGAAAAATGATCAAGAGCATCCTTCTCTGATACCATTGATCTGGATAATTTTTAGCACAAAATGAGAGTGGAGATATAATAAATAAA
This sequence comes from Picea glauca, assembly GCA_000966675.3. Taxonomy (NCBI): domain Eukaryota; kingdom Viridiplantae; phylum Streptophyta; class Pinopsida; order Pinales; family Pinaceae; genus Picea; species Picea glauca. The sequence goes on along the minus strand of JZKD02S0170227.1, from coordinate 10,695 downwards.
TGCACAGAGATATCACAAATATCCAATAATATAATAAAAATGTATCATAGATGCAACCATAAACACAGAGATACAGTAATACACGATTTCTATTAATGAAAGAAATGTACAGAGACTGTAAAAATACAGATTGAAAGACTCGTTAGAATGGTGGCAACTTATCTCTAAGAAGAGATGTGACGGATACTCGCATTCACAAGAATATGATTACAGTGAGGCTCTGAAGGCCTTTTTACAATAATCAAGAATTCCAAAAACCTAACCCTAGGAGATGAAGCGCCAAAAGTCACGTGGGCCCTTTTTGGGTAAGTTAGTACATCAACTTCCCGGAGTTGTAACTTTTGCATACAATCTATGTTTTAGGTGCATGATATATTGTTGGAAAGGTATCGTTGAGGAGATTCATTTTGGACACAATATCAAAGGAACTTTCATATTGCTCCCTGTTTTCCCAAAAACGTTGTTTAGGGCCTCAAAATGGCCCCGGAAGTTAAAAACTGCTAAAAATAGTAAATTACCAAAATTGCTAGAAAATTGTTTTGAGCCAGTTGGAAAAGGTGGGTGGCCACCGATACCCACCTGGATTAGTTACCTTCCTTAAAATCGTTAATAAAATAAAGAGGTACACACATATCTGGGTGGGGGAAAATTGAAGGAATTGGGTCAAGTTTTTTGAAATTCTTTATGGCAATTATTGTTTCCCTTTAACATGGCACTTTTTTGCATCTTGTCTTATAGTTGGGTAATCTGCATGTCTCTGAGTCATACCAATTCCACATGTCTCCGTAATTTTTCATCCTAGTCGAAGAGTGTTCATATTTTTGCCACATTACGTTCTTGGTACTCGTCAAGTCAATGCTTCCAAGTTAGTCATCGTGCTTCATACTGTTCAAGGGAAGTTTCACTTTGAACCATCCATTTTTAGTATTACTATTTTCCATTTCCCATGTCAGTCCATACTCATTCGAATCACCATCTCACATCACTTTCCCGTGTCATTTTCATGTCAATTATGGGGGATACATCAAGGCCCTCCTTCGACGATTCTTTTCCCGTCGACTTCCACACATTGTCCAGGAATTAGAATTAGAAACTAGTTAGTACCTTGGGACCTGCATGCCTCAATGGCAGGTCTCCTTGCTTTCGAAAGTAGGTTAACATAATTGAACTCTGATCGGATGATTCCACAAATGTTTGACCTGAACTCATTTATTCACATTTTATAGAATGTACTAGGGTACCTTGAGAGTCATTGAAATCATTGGTGATTTCCCTCGCACTTGTTAATGATTTACATCAATGACTGGTAATAAAGTGGTTTCTACCATGTTCGATATCAAGTCATCTATTCACACGGATAGATCTGTACCACATCGGGATAGGGATGAAGACCCTGGGTTGGGTTCTCACTCTGTTATCTGCTTTACCTAGGCTATGATGGATATCATTTGAGCATGTTGATATATATACTGTCACAAAGATACACTTTGTATTGATCCGTGGCTATGCTTTTTCATCTTGTATCTCCACTGTGTATTTTTGGTGGCTGCAATCAGTTCATGTTATGGAGGTATGGATATAGATTGTATCTCTGGTAGCCAAATCCTTAGTTAGTGTTCTCATGGATCTACAGTGTGTTGGTCAACGATCGTGCTTTGAGTCATCTTATATTTTGAGCATAGGTATGTCTTCCTAGGAAATGGACCATATATTAATACTGTTTGATGATTGTTTGTAACTTCTTCTAAGATATCCCACTCCAACACCCTTGTATTGAATAATTTTTAAAGTGTTTTGATCATCGGTTTCTCTTCTAACCTCACACTTTATGGGACATCTGTTAAACATCAAAATGCCACATTTGTGCTTCCCACCCTAAGTGTCGCAAAGTGACATATGCACCTCAGTAAGTGTTGCATTCACTATCACAAGTTTTGTATGCACCTTCCCAAGTGTCAAATTCATTTTTTTAGGTGTCGACACCCATTGACACCATTAAAACAATTTTTCATGGCCCCTAAGTCATATGGGAGAGGAAAACCATCATTTCTAGGTCAAAACACACTTTTTTCTTGGAAAATTCGACCCTTTTTTGAGCATTTATGAATGGTGGTTCCCCCCTTCCCATACTGGGGGTGGTCACATGGAAATCCCTTTGGCACTATAGGGGAGCTCCATTTCTAGGGTTGTGTTGTATCTCTTAGAGAACGGGGGGATCTCCTCCACCTTAATCTATGGTCCAACTCCTTCAGATTGGGTTAGTTATGTTCGACCCTCATGCTTGGGCTTCACTTTAGGATTTGATCCAAGCATAAAAGATCCATATCCTCAACCATATCCCTCATTTTCTCATGGTAGTTATACCTCTCAAGCCTATATATTTAGGGATTTCCAAGGTGAAAAGGAGGAAGATTTCAGGTATCAGATCGTTGATCTTGGTATATTTGTGCAAGGGATGGATGAGGAGGGCTTGGAGAAGTGTTGCATCATCATCCATAGTTTGTAAGTATTATTTTTGGGTTCTCATTTGAATATACTTGGCCTATTTCCTTCAAGATTGTGTATTCTTGCATGTTCTTGTCTATTATCGCTTCAATCGTCTTAGATGAATTTGTTTGATCCAATCAACTAGAGTAGGAGATCTTTGTTTCTCTTTGGTTCCCATCACAGGTATCAATTTTTACCAGGGAGTTTGGAGATCAAGCTCAGATTGGAAGCAACGAGGACAAACTTCGAAACAAGGTGCATCACACTCTTTCTCTCTCTCCCTTTCTGATTAATTAAACTACATTCAAAGGGATGTTAGTGTCCACCTGTAGTGTTTTTTTCTTGGTATAGGGGTCTGTAATCCAAGGGAGGTTTCACTTGTCCGTAGGGGAAACATTCTGTAACACCTGACCACCACCAAGATGTGATTTATATGTTAAATAAAAAAAACATGTGAATGAATCTAGTTCATGGGCATCAATTGTAGGAACCATTAACATTTCATTGTAAAATTCCTTTCCAACAAGCTGAAACTACCAATGCCCCAAAACCCTAAACCCTGAATTTCCTAAGTGTAATGGGGAAAATAATCATTTGGAGAAACAATTTCATGAGGGGAGAGAGAGAAAAACTTTCTTGGGCATGTCACTGGTGGAGTTGAGGGTTGAACTGAGCAACCTCAACCTTGAATGAGAACATACTATGTGGAAGAGTGTTTGGAGGCCATGGTAACCTAGTGGTTGCAACAAAGTAAAGTGAAGGCAAACTAAGGATGAGCATGTTTCTAAAAAATGATGACAAGGAGGATGATTGAGTATGCCTTCATGGTCATCCTAGGCCATCAATGATTCAAATGAAGAAAATGTCTCATTCGAGGGCATAAGATTCATAACAAAAACATTAACCTACCCACCAATTGACCTAGTCAGGACAAATTTTCATTAGTTTGATAACCATTCAACCAATTGATGGACCTCCTCGTTGACTTTATAATGTCAATGAAAATATGCTCACTGGCATGAAATTCTTGGTCACTTCACCCAAGCATCCATTATAACAAGGAAAAATCCATATATTCCTTAAGGGATAAATATTTATTATTCATTGACATGTCATGAGATACAATGAGTGTGCATACAAATACACATAGGGGTGATCAATCATGTCCTTGGTAAAGGGAATGACTTATCATTATTACATATTAATTATACATTACATAATAATCATCCTATGACTATTATTACATGGTATTTATTTATTACATTATGATAATCAAAGTAATATACTTTAGGTATATTACAAGTCTCCCCCCCTTAAAAAGGCTTTGTCCTCGAAACATAGGCAATGAGAAACTATTTTGATAGAATGAACAATATTTTGTAACTTTCATCGATTAGATAAGTTTGAGGACATGGGGTGGTATGACATTATGATATTTGAACAATATTAGTGCATTGAGAAAGGATCAGTCCATCCAAACTCAATTGTTTTCGCTCTTAATCCTTGATGGTTGATTGTTGTGTTGTTCCTGAGATTAAACTTAAGGCTCAAAGAATAATGTCAGACATCACAAATATAAAGGAATGCTTTTAAAATGTGATTTTTATTCCGTTAGTTATATAATAATTAATCCTCAAATGAAACTAATGACAGAGCAGGACAGAGGCTGTGATTTGTTGTCTGAGTCGATTTATAAAATCAGATGATGTGGGAGAAACTTACAAAACTATGAAACAAAATGAGGCATCAATCGAATATGAATGTTAACCTATTCACAGTAGAAGAAAATAAAGAATGCACCATTGAAAGGATATGAGATGCAGTGAATCCAAGTAGCTCACAACTCTTGTATTTACTCATAGTGAATATAGAGGAAAAAATGCTTGCTTACCAAATGATCGGTTTAATGTGATTGCAATAGAAGTAGTACTAAATTGCAAACACTCACTTATCAAGGAATAACATACAAAAAGCTAGAGATATGAAATAGAGGAGAACAACATAAATCAAACTACACAAAAGTTGGAATCCCTGTCTGCACTTGTATTAATACTCACAAAATGAGAGTTTTCTCTATTACATCCGACAATAAGCCACCTGAAATAAGTCTTTGATTTATATATTTATACAAAATGGTCTCAACCTGAAACAGTCAGACTTCTCATGACCTAAATGATAAATATTACAATATGTAAACTGAAATGTCCCATAATCATTCACTCTGTCTCTTCGCCTACAGGTAGGGACGTTTCTTCTTCATATCTTCTAGCTCGGAGACAACTGGCATCTGATCATGACTCATGGAAATAGTAGGTGCAGGTTGTCTCATTTGTTTCCAGATGTTCTAGCTTTCCTATTTTCAACACACTAGACACATCTACTTACTAGATGCACTACTAACCTGGAAGGTTTTGTTTTGTCATTTGCCTCGAAAATATACAACTTATTTTCTATATGAGGCAACCTATCTTGTATCTTCCTTGCTTCCAATGATACAGTCTGTAGTTGTAAACTGGGATCCACTATCCACTTGTTAATCTAGATAAGTTCGATTTGTTTAAATTGTTGTATGGTCATCTGGGCCTATTCTATGATTGTCTTGGCAGTAAGTTTATTTTTTGCTATGTCAATATTCCCTAGAGTCCCAAAGATACTATCTCTTTCGAATTCCAGCTACCCCTTGTCGAGTGAAGACAACGCTTCCTCACAAGCCTTATTTACTTCCCTGGACAATCTCTTGCTTTCAACTAGATTTGTCTCCCATGTCTTCAGGATTATGTCACCTCGGGTTTTCTTTGAAAGAGATAATCGGGGGATATTTACCATTTCATCCCTTGGTTCGATTAAAATTTCTTTCTGGAACGTAGCTTGAGTTGCAGTGGCTTCTCTCTCCTTAATGTAAATGTTTTTTGGAGAAAGGTCTGCCACCCGATAACAACTTTGAACAACTTCTACTTTCATAAAAAGGTTTTCCTAGGATAATTCCATCTTCTCTTGCACCTCCAATGCCTGATCTTGGAAAGTGGCCACCTCCACTGCTGTAACTTCAGCTAAATATACCTTGTCCTGAAGTTGTTTGATCAATTATTCTTGCTGAGTTGATAATTCTCTATCAATCTGTGAATTCCTTTGGAACTCTTCACCGCTCGCTTGCAGCTACTGAATTTGATGCCTCTCGTAAGCTATGATTTGATCGAAATCCTGGTTCATCTTATTTTTTACACTATGTTCCACAATCATTATTTGGTTATGAAACTGTCTCACTAACATATTCTTTTGTTTCAGTTGTTCTGCTAGATTCCCTACTGAACATTGATTTGTTGTGGAAAACGCCCCCAGTGAGCCTGCCATTTCCATAGCGAAGTCTGCCTCGTCTAAATCTTGTCCATCATACAACATTTTGTGTATTTTTACAGTGACACCCTCCCTTTGGTGCATTTCTCTTTTAACTATAGCCCTCTTCTTTCTGAAAAATAAGTTGGAAGGGGGCATTTCTTCAGCCGAAATAGGAGTAAGATATTCTATAAATATGACTTTGGCATTTGGGTTCCCCTGACTGAATTGTAAAGGTGTAACTGACTTGATAGGACTTCCTGTCTTGGTGGATGGTTGTTGCCCTGCTGTGTTAGTAGTTGATTTATCTGGTGTGGACAGTGGTGTTTCCTGTCCCTTTTTTAACAAAGCTCAAATTTGAGCTCTAGTTTGATTACCAGGTGAATTTGGTAATAAGGTATTTTCTTTCTGTGTCAAAACATCAGTTTTCTCCAAACTCTTCTGAGTGTCTTGTCCACTGTAATTTTTTTTTTCTAAAACTTGAATCACAACTTCTTGTGTAGATAGAGGTGTCTGGGTTTCTCCCTGTAAGACTTTAGGTAAACTATTTCTCCCGTGTCTTTGGAAATTGTAGAACTCAACTAATTTATCTGGAGTCAGAGTTTGGACTCTGCTCAATACCTCCTGGTATGACCTTACTCCCCAAAATATTTCATCTTGAGGGGAATATTCATGCTTGTATCTCTTTAGGTTGTATAGAGCTAAGTGGTTTGACACGATCTTGTGGGGATCATGCTTCTTGAATTCAATATCAACCAGCTTGATTTATTCTAGGGCTGGGACCTCCACTTTCGAGTGGCCGAAATTAAACAATGAGAATGTACCAATTTGTAAAGGGAAGGTTGGACATACCTTTTTATGTACCTCTTTTATTTCTTTGTTGATTCCCCCCGTTACAGTTTGATTAGCTATCTCTTGGCACACTAGCCGATCCGACATAAACTTTGGTAAAGCATGTGGGGGAACTAAACACCCAAAAACTATGATGTAGGATAAATGTTCCTCAATGTACCAGTCCACTATTTTCCCTAGGTTGGTAATGATATTGTCTGAAATCCTAGGAGGTGGGAAACCATAGAGAGAAATATGCATCGACACCACCACATAATTACAGATTTCGTAGAAGAAATATTTTTCTTTATCCTCCCACAGCTTGGAGTGATAGAAATGTATGGGCTTAGCATTGGCAGGAGTCCAGCTCTAGCTCATCAAAGGAAACAGTGTCATAAAACAAATGGCATCCATAATGTATGTCGACATGTAGAAAGGGGCAGGTTTCCATTTGGCTTTTAACGACTGATATTCTGTGATTTCCTTGGCCAAACTGTATGATAATATCTTGGACGAATTGAAAGAAAAACCTTTTGCAACTTCATGCATGATTGGTACCCATGATAACAGGAAGTGAGAAAAGGTTTCTTTCCTGAAGAGTCTACATAGCATCATGGCAACATACATCATATGGGAATCTAATGATGCAGTGACATATATGCCATGGGTGTCTGCTCTGAACTTCTCAGGGCGTGCCCACAAATTCTTGATTAATTCAGAGTAATTCTCTCCACCTTGCGTGCACTCTTCTTCATCGAGCTCTGTTTAGAAAGTGAAATTGTAACTGTATTTGAAAGCTGGGGATAATTTGTACATCAACTGTATATGTTCCGGTCGAAAAGACCCAACAACAACTTTTTGTGAATTGTGGATGCTGCTGGTTGAGACGTCAACGTTCTCTAGGGCCCAGCCTATCATGCCGTTATACGGCATGAGTCTCATCCACGTGGCTATTTTATGTAGCTCTGATTGAGCTATGTATTTGAGCTTCGTCACCTAAGTTTTGGTCACCTCATATCTCTACTCTTCTCGGCAGCTGATCAACTCGTATTGTAGGATATCAAACACCTACGCCCAAGTTTTCATGGTATCTACAACTCTTGGCGATGTGTGCGAGAGGACATCTGTGTTCTGGCTCGTTCTTTTAGCAATCACTTTAGCCATTTTTCGCATAGCTTGGAACTGTGCTACCTATTATAGGGAAACGCATAAACCTCTTAGTCTGTTCAAGCTCGTTGTTCTGTGAAAACACAAATGGAATTCAAATTTCAATATATTTTTTCACCTGAAGTGTATCAATTTACAAATATCTTTACTAACAATGTATTCGTTCACTTTAATGAAAAAGCTAGGCGGTGATCCATGATCTTATTCTAAATCATTGCCATTGATCCACAATTAATGCCATTAGTATTTGGGGGTTTGCAACTGGTAGCTTGGAAATTTGGATAAATAAGATTTGAAACTTTCTGAAATTCGGTTTAGTGCACATTCAATTGTGAGATAATCTTGTTAACCCATTAATTAATAATGTTTATCATTAAGTGCTTTTCAGGTTTTTGAAATTTAGGATTTTGATAGTAGCTCGAGATAAGATTTCTAAAACTCGAAATCGTAAAGCAATTAATCATTTTCTAATTTTATTTAATCTTTAATTAACCCTTCTTAGTTTCTACAGTATTTTGGGAGTCAGACTTCGTGAATCTAGAGTGGGATGAATGGTGAATATCCAAACTCCAGATGCGCAAAGCTTACCTTTTCGACCAACCATTACCCATAATGATGTGTCAAAGATTATTTGGGGTACACATGTATTGGGACTAGGATCTTTAGAACACTTTTTGAACATCGGGATGTTGGAGTTTCTACATGGTTAAAATCTTGAAGCGCAAAACTCCGAAGCCAGAAAATCCAAAGCAATCTCTAGAGGCTTGACCTTTTTAACAATCAAGCGGCTCCAAAAAAATTAGGAAAAAGGGGGTGGTTTGATCGAAGGGGAAATTTAATCGATGGTGGACCTTGTACGTGCCTTAACGATTAACATTTTAAAAGTGTTCCAACATAGGCTCCATCTGGGGTTCGCATCTCCCTGCGAGGCGTGGAAGAATAGTAGACCAAGTGCCTCTATTGGGTTAATGGAGTCATCACTGGGTTTCCAGGAAACACCTTTGAAAAATCACACAGAAATAAATTAGACTTCATCCTGGTCTCATAAAACTTTGAAAAATGTAATCATTCACCGATMTTGAGTTTAGGTTATTAATAATTGCTCTTTTTTGAAACTGATTTCRGATTTGTTTAAGATAATCAAAACAACCTTAACCGATCTATCAGACTTTGGTTGATTTTGTTCGCATCAAGGCAAAGTAAATTTAAYGATTTAGTTTCGGGAGTCCCCCATTGGTTTAGGATGTAAATCTTATCAAAAAGAGGACTAGCTACCAGAGTACATTATATACATGTATAAAAACCTTGCAKATATCATAGACATTGCTTCAYTACCAACGAGCATTTTCAGTACCTCGGTGAAKTTATYKACATTTCCCATTGAATTTCCTTTCACCACTTCAATTTGTACTTTGTTGAGATGAGATAAATAATTTAAATGAATTTCCTTTCATCATATCTTTTGGACAAGATGGGGGCAATCGAATTTCGAATTTTCTTTCACCATCTGTATTATATTTTAATATTTCAGAAGTGGGGGAAATCAATTTGTATGTATCACTAAAGGTCTTTCAACTCACTTTGATTTACTCTGGACTAATCCTCTCCTAACCTTCAAAACACCCTATCCTACAGGGAAGTTATCATGGGGAGTTTTTATTTTCCATGGATTTTCCTTGAGTGAAACTAATCAGTTTAAATCTGCTAGAAGGGATAAAGTAGTTAGGATTAACCTAGACATACTTTCTTTCAGTCAACATCAGAGGAATCATAAATATTTTCGCCCATTCTCGTTTTGAAGGTTTGGTTTTTTAGGCTTCCTCAGTCAAGGCGAAATCTTTCTTACTATGAAGATTTAAGATACGATAGTGAAAATTGGGATAGAATAAAAAATTTTGGGTGTGCTAGAAGGAAACAGAACGAGGAGTCAGAGGTTTTGAAAGGGATCTCATTTTCACTCCAACCTACTTCTTGATTAGTGGGATTCTTTTATTTTTATTTTTATTTTCCTTTTACCTTCTTATTATTTTCATTTCATTTGGAAAATTTAGAATCTTGGATTTTTCTAATCCTTGATTAGGTGATCATTTTTACATTAGTACAACCTTATTTAGGTTTTATAATATTTCTTTTAGCATTCTTTTTTGAACAACAATAAGCATAGAATTTCATACCTTGGATTTCATTTGTATTTTCAACAAAAAACATTATTAATTTTTCACTTGTTTTGCGAGAAATCCAACCATTCTGAAAAGTGAGTGTCGGTTTCTGATACATCCTTATTTCTCGACTATCGATAAGTATTCTGCTTGAAAACAAACATGAGAATGTCAGAACCTTTGTAGAAAATGCAACGATATGTGTTACTTGTTTTTATACTTTTTGTTTTTATGAAAACAACAAAACTAGTCCTATTTACAATAAAAGTAAAAACTTACCAAAGAAACGAAAAACTGCAAATCAAAACATGAAAATAAATCAAGTATGTACAATTGGAAATTTGGAATTTGATTATTGCATGAAGTGTTTCAATTAACGCCTGTTGATAGGGGAGTTAATGATTTTTCCATCAAGGTTTTCTAATAAGAATGAATTCTTTCCCTCAGAAGCTACCATCCTAAAAGGTCCAAACCAAATGTGATCAAACTTGTCGTGCTTTCCTATGTCTTCTTTTCTAGTGTCCCACTTCAAAACTAGGTCATCAGGGAGAAATTCCCTATCTTTAGTTTTTTTTATCAAACATGGCTTTCATATTATCTTGATATCTTTGAAGTTTCTCATCCACCTCAGCCCTATTTTGTTGGAATTCAATTATTTGGTCTATTCTTCTAGTAACATCATTCGGTTTTTCCTTCACATCTTGCCAAAGCTTCATCA
>JZKD02S0170183.1:10822-23117 GCA_000966675.3 Picea glauca | reverse complement strand
AGCCTAGTTAGACCTATGTCATATATCATGAATATTGAGGGAACATTGAAAAATTAATTGTAAGGTTGTCTAAAGTTTGTGTTCATTTTCATTGGGTACATAACTTCTTGTTTTAGTTGTGATGTTGCGAATCCATAGGTATTGAACTACCTTACCTTGGTTGCAAATTCCAACAAATGCCATAAATTAGAAGCCACTATATTTATGTTTTTACTTAATCTCATCTACCATGTTATTCACTGATATTTGTGGCATCATTTCTCAATATACGAACCTATGAATGGATATGACAAGAACACTTGAAATTTCTCAAAACATAGTGATGGGCAACACATAGATGCTTTATTAGTCTAAAGAGCAGAATAATTATGTTCACAAACTTGTTCATAGCATAATCAACTATGCATATATATCAATAAATATTGACTTCAATTGGGTGTATGGTTACTCAATAACCCCTCTATATGGCCAAAAGTCTCCTCCGCCCATTTTTTCTATCATCAACTACTCTCCTGCTACCACTTAACAAAAAATTATAACTATTTTCATGATCAATTGAGTGATTATTTTATTAGAATGTCAGAAGCATACTCACAAACATACTCACATATGGGTGAAGAATGGGTGGTAAATGTGCATGTGGTTGTACACTATTCTCTTATAGGTATACTATATATTTAAGAATAGGAAGAGTTATTTAACCAATTTAATGTAAAACATACTCACATAGGTGAAGAATGGGTGGTAAATGTGCATGTGGTTGTACACTATTCTCTTATAGGTATACTATATATTTAAGGATAGGAAGAATTATTTAACCAATTTAATGTAAAGTTTAGGTATATTTTTTTTTAAAGTTGGTAGGGTGTTTTTTTTATAATTACCGTTAGCATTTTTGACATTTTTTTCAGTAGCCATATTGATATATCATAAAATTAGTACAATCATGTCTTCAAAGAATAACATATGAACTCAATAAATATAAACAAAAGTATTCTATGCAGCAAACGAAGGGAAAAATACTACAAAGGAGTACTATGTAAATATCTACATCAAGCATCTCATAACTATTTTCTTTACATCCATAAACCCCATGGTACTCATGCCTCTTTTTGTTATAAGTTTTGGATCTTCCTATTGAGAATCACATGGACTACTTTGAACATCTTGTGTTTAGTCTAAGTAATGTAATTTCAAGAGTAGAACGTGTTCACTCTTCACTATAGTTAAATACAAATAAATATTTTGTATTCTATGCATCCAACTTAGAATACCGTGAGATAAAAAATTGTCCCATTTTTTTTTATGAGAGAATGACATCCATCTAAATTCAACCCATCAATCAACTAGATTCTATGTACTTACTAGTTCACAACAACAAGGTTTGTCCATAGTGTAATTACACTATCTGAGGGCACCGATAAATTGTAGCAATTGTAGAAAACTATTCTGAATAATAGCCATGGGAAGGATTAAAAACTTTAAGCATGTTTATGGTGGAACAACACTATCCTAGAGCCCGAATTGTGCACAACACACAACAATATCAAGAGAGAGTGTGACTTAGGGCATTGGAAACTATATATGTATTCTAAGGATGTGGACATGGGAATAAAAAACTGAGAGAAATATTTGAAATAAAGGAAGAAGAGATTTAGAAGATGAAGGCTTTACTGTAGAGGAACTACACTGCCCAAAGCCTGAACTAAGCTTGAACTGGCACATTAAATTTCATTGATGGGTAGAATTATAGTGCTTTACATGCACTTAAATTGTTGAATAAGTACTCCCAACCTACACCAATAATATCTACTAAAAATTCTGATCCCATTGTCTTTAGAAGTGTTGATGTTTTCATCAATCCTGAGCACTCACTAAAAGGAAGTTGCCTTTATTAAATCTAGTACAAGAAGTCTAGTTTATAGGTTCTAATATTACTCATTCAGGTATGAGTGCTAACACAGTGTATATTATATATAAAAGTGACGAGAAATATACTAATATGGCAATGAGACAATCAATGAGAATAAGAGTTGAATTGGAAACTGTGCCAGAAACAGGTCTCCTGGTGAGGTTTCGTGTAAAATCGTTTTACATATATAACCTAGTTTTATACATACAACCTTATTCAATTATTTTTTTATAAGTATATGAATATTCCAATAACTTATTTGCAACCTTCAATTTCACAGGATCTTATGTAGTCACAAGCAAGTTCAAGGGCATAACCTCTGGAGGTATGCTAAATAAAAACCATGGAGGTATGCTAAATAAAAACCATAAACAAATAATGTTACAAAAGATTCATCTATATCTAACTAATTTGAATTTCAACATGAAACACGGTGTCCTTATCCCTTGAGAGAAAAATCATAAAATATGACAAAACTGGCAACAAGACCAACAATCATTTTCAAGGCCATATAATCATATAATGGAAGTTTGTTCATTATATGCGTTTATTAAAATTGAATGAAATGCATAGTGGATGCAAATATGTAAATGTTCTCCCTACAGGAAAATTATGACAATGTCGATGGTTAGCCATTTAACCACTTGAATGTTCCATGTTCCATGGATCAATTTCCTTGATACTAATACTTGTTTAAAATTTGGAATTCAACATCTCATACCAATCTTCTTTCTCTTTGAGAATTATGAAAGTAGAGCATGGTTTTAGCTCACCACTATTTAGATTCTTTGGAATACCAATAACACTTCATAAAATACATAGAAATTTCAAAAATCTCAAGGAAAACACATAATTTTGTTCTTACTCCACACTATGTACAAACAATATTTTATAGGTTTTATTACTACTCAAAGATGAATGACATTCACTTCCATGTGCACAATACTACAATATGCATCTTTTCATGGTTAAATTACTTGTAAAATGTAAGCTAAGGATTTCTGGAAATATGTTATTGCAAACAAACACATAACCAAAAAGATCAAACCTCTGAAATAATGAGTTGGTATATAACTAAAGAAGGGATTGACCCAATATTGAGACATTGGACCCGAGCAATTAAGTAACATAAATGGGAATGTGTCTTTGGGTTGGAATCTTGTACAATGCAATTACATATGATCCACACCCTATAATATTACTTCAAACTATATGCTCTATTAACCTCTGGTTAAACCCTACTTAAACTTCAATTACCTAATGATCTATTATTTTAAATGTGGAACTCTGTTGTGGAACCCAAAAATACGGTTAACGGGTTGGCGAAGATCTGGATTAATACCTTTTTATAGGAAACCCAGATGCCGGATGGTGGAACCTTCACAAAATGGAACCTTGTAAGGATATAGGTTGGAAGAGTAAACAAATATAGGATGCCAAATATCACTTGTAATATAACTTAAATTTATAAGAGAACCACGATAATGGAACCGTCAATCAGGGTCGTGGAAATCTGATCATTCCTTTTAAAATATTTTTAAACAAGAGTGGGATCTGAATATCACTTATAACATCACTTACTTTATAATGGATCCTCAACTATGTGGAACCTTCAATATGGGAATCCATATTCTTGAAATAACTTTCCTTAAACTTAAATGAAGGTCTAGATGAGGATTTCTGGTAGTCTGGTTAGGATAGATTTCAAACTTGTCTTCTTCTCGATTTAGACTGAATCGATAACATATCCCCACAATTGCACCACTAACACTCTGATTTTTGACCTTACAACACCAGTTCACCAAACACACATAGATTTACAAGGGTTTTCACTGATTTCATGCTTAATACAACCATTCAACACTCAAAATTGGTTTTCTTTCTTGTATTCTAGTTCAATACAAATTAATCACGAAAAAGGAGAAAATTTACATAGAAAATTTACAATTTGTAATTTTATTAATAAACCCTAAAATTTCCTTTTATGATACAATTTCTCTCTCTCTCTCCACACTTCACACTAGCATACCCCTGCATTTTCATGCTAGTGTAGGGATACATGAAATGAGGAATATTTGTGAACCTGAAAGGATTTGGTTCATATCTTCTTATTATTGGAAAATAATAAAAATGACTCTACTATCTAACCTTTTCTAGCTATATGCTAATAATAAGAATTTTTAGTTACATTACATGGCATTGAGGAAAACAAATTCCTTCCTACATAAACAAACCCAGAAACCTATAGAACTATTATAAACTTAGAAAAAATAAATACATTTTGATGATGCTCCTGCATGATAATCAGAAGTGAAATGAATTGATGGCCACACCTCAACAAGGTAGTACAAAATGTGAACATAATTGAATATGGGAACAACTATTAGATGGAAGGTTCTCATGCCTGTTGAGAATTGAAAGAGATAGTAGATGTCTAATGATCCATGTTTTTAATCCCCCCATCATAGTAGGACATGCCCCAAGTAATATGCCAATGCTGGTATCTGATAAAAGATTTGGGATAAGGCATTGCGCAAGTTTTATTTTCCAATACATAGGTGCTTATGGAAAAAATTAAAACCATGGATTTATTACCAGAGTATAGAATAGGAAAGCTCCTATGGAAGACTACAACCATATTCCATGGCAAATTTGATCGATTGAATACTACAATTAATTTCCATTACTTAAATGACAACAAGAGATTTATAGTCACACAATATGATATATTGTTCTAGACTATGGAAAAATAACGTGGGACAAATTATATTTTTCTTTGTAGTTTACACAATGCTACAAAATATGCTACACTCTCTAGATTATGTACAAACAATGTTTTATAGGTTTTACTACTACTCTAGGATGAATAACAATTGCTTCCATGTGAATAATGCTACAAGATGCAACTTGTCATGGTAAAACTACTTGTGGAAATGTAAGATAAGGATTGATGGAAATATGTTAGTGCAAACACACATATAACTAAAGAGATCAAACTTTGGAAATAATGAGTTCATATATCACTGAAGAAGGGATTGACCCAATAGTGAGACATTGGATTTGGGAAATTAAGTAACATGAATGGGAATGCGTTCCTGGGTTAGAATTAGAAGTGAAATGAATTACTAGCCACACCTCAATAAGGTAGGACAAAGTGTGAAAAGACTTGAATATGGGCACAACTATAAAAGAGACTTGGGAACAAGTTCCATGTGCACAATTTTACAATTACATCTTGTTATGAGCTACTCTATTTATTTGATGACCAACATTGTGTCTAGATTATTTTGGTTCCAAGTGACGTTATACTCCATTGTAGATCAAATCCAAATCAATCAAGCCACTATATAAAATTTCATCATATGATCTGTATATATTGTAGGACTTTATTGCTATACACAATAGGCAATAGATAATAATGATTTCTATTTGTATTCGTCAAAACTTGAAATTTCTCAATATCTGAATCTATGAATGGATATGACAAGAACACTTGAAATTTCTCAATATCCGAACCTGTAGGGATTTGGGTTTTCTAGATAATTTGGGGTATTCAAATTCCTAAGATAATATTTCAATTGAACTATTCATGGGATACTAATATACAAGTGTTGTTGCCTAATTTTTGATATTTAACAAGAAATCAATGAGATATCGCCTAAGATAAATGATTTTTTTTTAAAGAAATATGATTTGGTCACCAAATACTCCAATAAGCTATGATTTATATGGTTTGAAAAAAAAACATTGGAAGTAACACCTTCTGCCAATAAATTCAAGGGTTG
The DNA here is from genome assembly GCA_000966675.3 of Picea glauca. NCBI lineage: Eukaryota > Viridiplantae > Streptophyta > Pinopsida > Pinales > Pinaceae > Picea > Picea glauca. The sequence continues at coordinate 17,420 of JZKD02S0170183.1, read as the reverse complement.
TAATCTAAAGGGACACACTGAAAAGGACTATTGGAAATTACACCTTGAGAAGCACACCGAACATTTTCAGAAAAAGAAGAAGAAAACATTGATAATAGTGGATGCTAAGGAAAGGGTGGAAAACACATTAGAATTGAAGGGGAAGATTAGTTGCACTAATATGCAAAAGGAGGTGGCATTATTTGGTTGTGGTCACAAGGAGGAGAAGGATATGAACACATTATTCTACATTAAAATCCACATGAAATAGAGAAAGGTGGATCTTTTGTTTGACCATGGTTTACAATCCAACTCGATATCAAAAAAATTGGTTGAGAAGCTTGTTATAGAGACACATGATCATCCATATCCATACCCTTTGTGTTGGGTAAGGAAACATGTTTAATTGAAACTGAAGAAGAAATGCAAATTCAAGTTCACCATCAACTAGAACTTTGTTGATGAAGTGGTCATAGATGTGGTTCCTTTGGATGTATTTGGAGTCATCTTGGGAAGTCCAAACTTGTGCCTAATATATGCCATCTTCATGAGTAGAGAAACCCAGTCTAGGATAGTCAAGGATGGAAAGGCATATGACATAAATGCACACAAGGAAAAAACCAATCACTCTTTGATCAATGCTCACCAAGTGACAAGAATCATGGGAATATTGAAGAAGTTTTTATTGTTGTTTTTGAGAGAAGGAAAGTGACAAGGAGAAGGAAAAAAGTTGGAGATGAAGGAATCCTTGTAAGGATGTAGTGGCAAGTAGTTCCAACAACTATAACAACTAATTAAGTCCTACAAGGAAGTGTTTCAAGAGCCTCAGGGACCGCCGCCCAAGCGAGAGGTTGAGCATGAGATTCAGTTGTTGTCGAGGTCATGACTGCCTAACATTGGGATATATGTTGAGATTTTACTTAAGTAGTTAACAATATACAAACTTCTTTAATTATTTATCACATTAACTGCATATAGGATCACTGAAAGAGAGACAATCATAGTAAGGACAATAAACACAGATTTATCCTTGGAAACCCTCCCGGGGGAGAAAAAAAGAGAGTAAACATAGATTTATCCTTGGAAACCCTCTCGAGGGATAAAACCCAATAAATTCTTTAGTATAGATTCATCAACCAAGTACAATGCTAGAAAACAGATAAACAAATAACCCTAGCTGCTGCATCTCCTCCTCCTCCAAGGATATCAAACTTTTCCTTGTGTTATGAGTGTGAGATGTGTGTGTCTCCAAATGAGGTGTATGGACTCCTATTTATACAATATGAACCTCCCTCTTAACATGTTAGGGATGACTTGTATAAAAGTCACTTTTCTACTAATACATTAGCCACAATGGGGATGGATTTAAAAATGCAATTTAATATTATTCTTTTAGGGTTTTTACGTGATCAAATACAATAGGAAGAATATCTTCCACATCTACACAAACTTCAACACTCCCTCTTAGCAAGGAAGGTATTCTTCTAGCACGTATGTACACTTTGACCATTGACTTGTTGAATTTCATGATTCTATGCATCATAAGAAGTTCAACGACCACAACATGCATCCATGGAATTATCACATGTAGCATCTCTCTAGTGGGAACAACATTACAAGAATTTCAAATAGCTCACATAGGGTTATCTAGCTCACACAAAATCTGGATCAATGACCGCTCACCAACTCACTTATGTAGAACTAGACAACTAGCCTAAAGATATCCCTTCTAGTTGGCACACTGGGAATCCAACTCACATAGATCTTGGGCATCTAACCATGAGGGTTAAGTTATGTAGTGTGCACACACTACCCATCTAGTTCACATAGAACTAGGAATCCTCCAAGCACACTGTTGGTCCACTATCTCAAAATCTAGGTAACTACCAGCCCAAAAGGCTCGATATACTACTGACCTTGTGCAAGGTCATGCTGACTGGTGCCATAGCCAGTAACTTATCTGAATATTGTTGGAGGTGCACTGATGGAGTCCGTACACTCCTATACAATTTTTATCCCTAGCGTCCAAGTTTAAGGTGCTAAAGGAGGTTCATACATATTTTATGGAAACCCTAGGAGGGTCGTACAGTTTTGAAAAAGTGAGAGGATGACTGGTAGATGCTTGTGCAATGGGTTCTTCAAGAACTATGCTCTTATTCCATGTTGAATTTTCACTATGCTAGGCTCAAGCATGAGGTTTATTTCAATTTTATCATTTACTTGAACCATAGACAAATGCAACTACACCATTAACAATTGCTACAATTAACCAAGATCACAAGAAGAAATTCCATGCACAAGAAGACAATAAATATCCTGGGAAAAACTTCTCAACAAGGGAAGCAAACCCATCAATCCTTTGCTATAGTCTCAAGAGAAAGACTTCCCACACCATAGACCTAGCACACAAAAGGGTGCTCTCCAAAACCAAGAAGCCTAGCGCCCAAGAGAGGTGTGAACTTCAACCCTAGAATATTTACTTGCTGAAATTTCCAAGATCACTTGTGTGTTATGTTTCCTCAATGGGGAAATCACCTTTATTTATATTAGACTGGACACATCAAAAGTGGTGTCTATTGGCACAACATGGCCGACCTCAATAACTCAAAATATAGTTAATAATTACCACATTAATTATCTCTTACACTAATTATCTTTTACATTAATTATCTTTCACTTTATGGTGGGGCCGACTTGTACCCTTTACATCACAATCAGGCTTACAGGTAAATATAACTCTTAGACAATATAGAAAGGGATCTCACACACCCACTAGTGCTCAACCACTAGGGGCACACTCCCCTGTTCTCAGCCACAGAGACATCAAACTCAACATATCTACATCTCACTGAGTCTCATAGGAGAATCATCTGGACACACACTCACTAGTGCTCAACCATTAGGATCATGTCCACCTATGCTCAACCACAGGGACGTCATACTCAATAGATATCTATCTCACCGAGTCTCATAGGAGAATCATCTAGAGTACCACATCGTCTCAACTCTCTACACAGAGGAGAACAATAAACCCATCACATGGGATCCTTCACCCCTCATAGGGGTACACCTCATTTCATCTCAAATGACACACCCATCTCATGGGCATCTTCCCTACAAAGGGGAACACAACGTTACATCTCCATCTCAGAGAGGAATGACACATCCATCTCATGGGAATCCTCCCCACACAAGGGAACACAACATTCCATATCCTTCTCAGAGAAGAACGACACACCCATCTCATGGGCACACCCAACTCATGGGATCTCTCACAGGCCAACTCACTCATTCTGTGTCCTGGAGGATTTCTCACACAACTGTAATCATCAACATTTCATCTCGAACTCTGCAAAAAGATTCCTCTTGGAATCAATGATGAGCTTCTCATCCCCTGCTAGAAATAGGTCATGCACATATAACAATAATATCACTGGACCACTGTCCAAAACCTTGTAGTAAAGGTTGGGATATGCTTTACTCTTGGTAAAGGCCAATCTCATCAGGAAACTATCAATTATTCTGTACCATGCCTTGGGTGCTTGTTTCAATCCACATAAGGCTTTCTTAAATATGCACACATGTGACTACTTGTCATGTGTCTCGAAACCTTTAGGTTGATCCACATACACTTCCTCTTCTATTACACCATTTATGAAATCTGTCTTCATGTCCATCTAGTGTATCTTCCACTTAATTACTGTAGCTATAGCAAGTATGGTTTTGATTGAAGTGTATCTCGCCACATGAGAAAATGTGTCCTCATATTCTATTCCTTCTTTATGGGAGAAACCACGAGCCACAAATATTTCCTTATATTTCTCGATACTACCATCTGCTGAATGCTTTGTCTTGTAGATCCATTTTGAGGTCACTACTGACTTCTCTTTCGATCTAGAAATGACCACGTCCCAAACATCATTCTTCAAGATGGACTGGTACTCCTCAATCATGGCATCCTTCCATTCTTTATTCTCTGCAACCTCTTCATAACATGTAGGCTATGCATCGATGATGTCACTTAACAATGCCACATAGCTAGAATATGGTTTTGGTTTATTTCTTTCTCTGAAAGTTCCATTTGGAGCACCATATTTCTCTGCATCCTAAATAATATCATGAGCCCAAGATGGCCTCTTCTTCCCTCAATTTGGATCTACAGGTCTATGTGGTTCTACCATATCATGATCAAATGGGATATGTTCTTCTTGTACAACAACTGTATCTCTAGGAGCTTCAGGCTCCTCATCATGGACCTCATCTATATGAGTCTACCTTGATCTATTGAAGGTTGCATCCTCATCAAAGGTGGCATCTATGATAATATCAATCTTCCTGTGACCAGGGATGTAGACTCTGTATGACTTCGATGTTTCACTATATCCAACAAATATTCCCTTCTTTCCTGAAGGGTCTATCTTTGATCTCTTGTCCTTGGGAACAAGTACATACACTGGACAACCAAATATCCTCAGGTGGATGACCTATGGATTTTCTCTTGTAAACATTTCTTCTGGTGTCTTGTTCCCAAGTACACGGTGAGGTGTTCTTTTCTATACATATACAGGAGTCCTAGCTTCTTCTTCCCACAATTTCATCAGTAAGTCTTGATCATGAATCATGGCCTTTACTGCTTCCATTATTGTTCGATTATTTCTTTCTACCAAACCATTTTGCTGGGGATTATAGGGAGTATTGAGCTCCCTCTTAATCCCAACCTCTCTACAGAATGATTTGAAATCATTAGAGGTGAAATCTCCTCCATTATCTGACCTCAAGACATTTATCTTCCTTTCAACAAGATTTTCTACAAGGGCCTTGAATTCCTTGAACTTGCTAAACACTTCACTTTTTTATTTCAATAAATAAATCCAAGTCTTATGTGAGTAATCATCAATAAATGAAACACAATATACATACCCGCTATATGATGTGGTTGACATTGGTCCACATATGTATGATTGCAAAATGTCCAATACTCCTTTGGATTTTCTATCACTGCCTAGAAACAAACTCTTCACATTCTTTCCTTGTGCACATCGCTTGCATACGCCATCATGGCTCACCTGAATCTATGGAAAAATTGTTACCATCTTGATCACGATCGCTAGTGCCTTTTAATGTATGTGAGCAAGTCTTCTATGCCATAGCTCACTTGGATTCATTGTGTTGTGTACTTGTTGACGGGCGAAAATGTCCGTCCGTCAATTGAGAGAGTGGAACCAGTCCGGGGTTGTCTAATAACCCAAGCTGTTTGGAATGAACCACCCTGACGGATTTAACGGCTCTGTTGGCCGCTCTAAGATCCTAAGAAAACCAAAGAGAAAACTAATCTAACTAATCTATCTAAAACAAATAAAACAAACTAAACTAACTAAAACAAACTAAAACAAACTAAAACAAATAAAACAAACTAATACACTTATCTAATTAAAATAAACTACTAAATTAAACTAAAACTAAATATAAACTACTCTAACTATTATATATACAATCTACTAATTACTATTACACTAACTCTATTAATTAACCGTCTAACTACTAGTTGAATTACAGTTTATTCACAAAAATACAATATACACAACTTGCAGATTTTAATAAAACCTGTAAAACTTGTTTGATTTCTGCCCTAAGACAGCTAGAGATATATTTTTGATTTTATGATTTTATGAATAAGAAATAAAACTCACTGAAATTAAACGATCTAATATACTAATTCTACATATAAATATAACTAAATTTATATCTAAATTAAACTACTAATAAATATACTAAACAAATGACAAACTGACCTGGAAATGCTCCAATTTGTCCTGTGTATGATGACTTCGAAGCTGGTCGGAGGAAGTAAACTCGCACCGGTTAGTCCAAAAGGCTTCTCGTAAACTATAGGCTGTGCTGCTCTTTGAGTTATTTACAGGACAAATAAGACATAAAAAATCATAATAATTATATGATTTACAAATCTTTGCAATAAGGGAAACCTGTTATGCAAAAACTTATATTTTATAATTCAACTTATGAAGAAGAGAAATCTGTCATTCACAAACTGAACTAAGCAATTGTTATGTTTTTCAAATACTTGGAAGAAATCAGATATGGATTACTGCGATTAAATGATATCATTTGCACATGATTAAGATAGCTAAAGTAGTCATTAACCAAATACAAATTGATATACACAACATGAAACAAAATATTGATATAATGAGAAGCTAAAGCTGTAACAAAACACCAAATTCCGCCTCAGTTTGTATTAAAACTCCATATCCTTGTTCTCCCACGAATGAGGATGATCATTATTACAAAAATGATAGGTATTTATAAGTCTCTCCACAGGGTAAAGCCTCCCTGTGGATAATATTAATTTGTTTTACATAATCTAGGAGATATCCCAAAATCAACTAAACTAGGAAACTAAAATGCAAATGAAATATTTCAAATATCCCCTAACTGCTCATCAAATCCATTGCAAGTTCAAATTTATCCGCAATAGACCAAAACTAACAAGTTAGAAAGGTATTTCATCAACAAAACAATAAGAACTTGATTCTACAGACTTAGCTACAGAATCATCTGATTCTGTAGCTAGTCTAAAATAACATACAGGATCAGAATA
>JZKD02S0170161.1:6816-23117 GCA_000966675.3 Picea glauca | reverse complement strand
AATACATATTATATTACATCAATCATCAATCAATCAATCCTTTGACATCAATCAATCACTTGACATCAATCAATCAAACCATTGGCATCAATGAAAACATGATCCAATAGTTGGGATACCCATCTCGGATAATGAGTGGTAGCTTGACCTTGCAAGGCGAGTTGGGAGCTAGCATTATCTGGTTGTGTGTGTGGCCCCTTTGTGACTCGGGGGGCTCAGGGGGAAGAAGAATACCCTTAGCGTTGGTTGGGAAGTACCAGTGAGGTCTCAACGGTTGGAAAGAAGGAGTTGGATGGAGCACGAGCACGGGACAACGACATTGGTTCATCATCATCGGTCACGGTATCTCGGGTAAAATGGTTCTTGTACTGTGATGTCATTATATTTGCATAGTTGTGGTAGTCGAATGATGTCTTTGTGTCATTAGTTTCTGGCATAAGTATTGTTGATAAATGCTTAAATGAATTTGATTGATCTCTGTATGATTGTAATCTGAATAAAGAAAAATTTTAATGTAAATTTTAGGATGTGTTACCATGATTTGCACCAAAGAAGTTTTAATATTTACTATATGCTCTGCTCAGAAAAAGATTGTTTACTATTTAAATTGTTGGTGTATTATCACGTTGAGCAGAGGTAGTCTAATTCTTTACTGTATTGCGCCTCTGCCCAAGTCCCTTTTTTTGTACCCTACGCCTTCAATCCCTACTTGGGGATTACTCCTGAGCTCTGCGCTGAGGAGATATAGAGCTCAGTCATTCCACAAAAGCAAATCTTGTGAAGCTTGTGTCACGCGACTAAAGAACCCAACGTTCTCATTTTTAATTCCCTTACACACACTAGAAGAATTGGGACGCCTGTGCCGCGCTATCCCAAGAGACCTGTGTTTCGTTAATTTTCATTTCACACTCAATGAAAAATTGGGGTTCCTGTACTGCATGATCCCAAGAGACCAACCCTTCGCGATTGCCTTTCCCCCCAAAAAAAATCGATGCATGTGTAGAGCAATCCAGCCGGATCTCCTCCTCAATCCTTGCTCCGCTTTCCATGCATAGTATGTCAGCTGCATTTGACAGTGCCAACAGCACCTCCACCCCTCTCGCATGCCTTGATCAGAGTGTGGTATGGGTCTAGGCTTACGCGTGCCTTCCTTGATGCATGTAAGGTGAGGCCGAATTTTAGATTTCCGGTTTTGAATTAACCATGATCCACAGTGCCCTCCAATCTCGTTGGGTGTCAGACTGCAGCTAGAGGTTCCCTTCCAGGGACAGGAGTGGAGTGTCACCCATGCTTTAGGGGACCCCTTAACATTTTCTCTCTGAAGCAATGTTTTAATTGTTGGAAATTAAATCAATATTATAACTATTGTTTACTTCACTCCTTACTTTTGGTTTTTAGAACTTCTTTACAAGTAAATTGACCCATGTGTAATCACTGTGGTAATTATGAATTGTCAAGCATCTTCGTTTAGCGTTTTGTTTTCAGATTCTTTAAAATCTGAATTCTGATTTGGGTGCAAGTGTTTTCCTTAAATTTTTTTTTATTTAGCTTCACCATTACTAAAACTAAACAATGATTGTCAGAACCTCAGCTTATAATGTAAAGTTGCCACTAGTTAGTAAAGTAACCTCCTAGTAATGAGTGCACCATGGAATGGTGCTTTACTTAGTTTGGAATTAAATTATTTCAAAACCTTATGATCTGGTACAGTAGAGTCCGCCACCCTTAGAACGTTTTTAAACTGGAAAAACTCTCATCCTTTTCACTCTTAATTATTTTTATGTCATTTGAATTCCTGAAAACCTCGACTTGTTAAAAGGTCTCAATTTTTCATATCCGTTGAATTTAGAAAACAGTGAGGAAAATTTCAGTAAATTTACATATTGAAGATCAGTGATCCGAAAACAATTAAAAACTCAAATTTCTCAAATTTCTCATATCATGCTAATTTCTCTTATAACTTGACTTCCTGATCGTGACAACTGTGCACAACATGTGGCATTGTATTACTAAACTTTTGAAGTTCATGGTAAGAGTTTCATTACTACCTAATAATCATGACTGTAAGGTTATGATGATGTGTGACATATGGTAGTAATTAAATNATTACATCAATCATCAATCAATCAATCCTTTGACATCAATCAATCACTTGACATCAATCAATGACATCAATCAATCAAACCATTGGCATCAATGACAACATGATCCAACAGTTGGGATACCCATCTTGGATAATGAGATGTAGCTCAACCTTGAAAGGAGAGTTGGGAGCTAGCATTCTCTGGTTGTGTGTGTGGCCCCTTTGTGGTTCAGGGGGCTCAGGGGGAAGAATAGTACCCCTAGCATTGGATGGGAGGTATCAGTGAGGTCTCAGTGGTTGGAAAGTAAGAGCTGGATGGAGCACAAGCATGGGACAACAACATTGGTTCATCATCGCCAGTCACGGTATCTCGGGTAAAATGGTTCTTGTACTGTGATGTCATTATATTTGCATAGTTGTGGTAGTCGGATGATGTCTTTGTGTCATTAGTTTCTAGCATAAGTATTGTTGATAAATGCTTAAATGGATTTGATTGATCTCTGTATGATTGTAAACTGAATAAAGGTAAATTTTAGGATGTGTTACCATGATTCGCACCGAAGAATTTTTAATATTTACTATATGCTCTGCTAAGAAAAAGATTGTTTACTATTTAAATTGTTGGTGTATTATCACGTTGCACAGAGGTAATTTAATTATTTACTGTATTGCGCCTCTGCCCAAGTCCCTTTTTTTGTACCCTGTGCCTTCAATCCCTACTTGGGGATTACTCATGAGCTTTGTGCTGAGGATATCTAGAGCTCAGTCATTCCACAAAAAAAATCTTGTGAATATTGTGTTGCACGACTAAAGAACCCAATGTTCTCATTTTTAATTCCCTTACACACACTAGAAGAATTGGGACGCCTGTGCCACGCTATCCCAAGAGACCTGCGTTTCATTAATTTTCATTTCACACTCAATGAAAAATTGGGGTTCCTGTACTGCACTATCCTAAGAGACCAACCCTTCGCGATTGCTTTTCCCCCAAAAAACATTTCGATGCATGTGCAGAGAAATCCAGTCGGATCTCCTCCTCAATCCTTGCCCTGCTTTCCATGCATAGTCTGTCAGCTGCATTTGACAGTGCCAATAGCACCTCCTCCCCTCTCACGTGCCTTGATCAGAGCGTGGTATGGGTCTGGGCTTACGCGTGCCTTCCTTGATGCATGTAAGGTGAGGCCGAATTTCAGATCTCCGGTTTTGAATTAACCATGCTCCGCAGTGCCCTCCAATCTAGTTGGGTGTCAGACTACAACTAGAGGTTCCCTTCTAGGGATAGGAGTGGAGTGTCGCCCACGCTTTAGGGGACCCCTTAACATTTTCTCTCAGAAGCAATGTTTTAATTGTTGGAAATTAAATCAATATTATAACTATTGTTTACTTCACTCCTTACTTTTTGTTTTTAGAACTTCTTTACAAGTAAATTGATCCATGTGTAATAAATGTGGTAATTATGAATTGTTGAGCATCTTCGTTTAGCATTTTGTTTTCAGATTCTTTAAAATTTAATTCTGATTTGGGTGCAGATGTTTTCCTTAAAAAAAAAATTATTTAGCTTCACCATTACTAGAACTAAACAATGATTGCTAGAACCTCAGCTTATAATGTAAAGTTGCCACTAGTTAGTAAATTAACCTCCTAGTAATGAGTGCATCGTGGAATGGTGCTTTACTTAGTTTGGAATTAAATTATTTCAAAACCTTATGATCTGGTATAGTAAAGTACGCCACCCTTAGAACGTTTTTAAACTGGAAAAACTCTCATCCTTTTCACTCTTAATTATTTTTATGTCATTTGAATTTCTGAAAACCTTGACTTCTTAAAAAGTCTTAGTTTTTCATATCCGTTGAATTTAGAAAACTGTGAGGAAAATTTTAGTAAATTTACATATTGAAGATCAGTGATTCGGAAATAATTAAAAACTCAAATTTTTCATATCATGCTAATTTTTCTTATAACTTGACTTCCTGATTGTGACAATTGTGCGCACCATGTGGCATTGTATTACTAAACTTTTTAAGTTCATGGTAAGAGTTTCATTACTACCTAATAATCATGACTGTAAGGTTATGATGATGTGTGACATATGGTAGTAATTAAATTAATCAATAATTTATGTAAGGGTTGTTAAAAATAGTAATGTTGTATGGATTAAGGATATAAGCTTATCATGAAAGTATGAAGATAAATGATATAAGATGTAATACGTGTAGTGTTTCATAGTCCATGATTGATGTAAAGTTCATGCGGTGACAAGCTTGTAGAGATCGTGAAGTTTTAATGATTAAAAATTTAGTGATGAATAAACTTGGAAGTTGGTTTAAGTTAGAATGATGTGTAAAATTGTTGTAGTTACTAATCAATTATTATTTCTTCGTAGGGTTTAACTTGATATTAATTGTAGTTGTTGTCTCTATCATGATGTATGCTTTATGGTTGTTCTATTAAAGATTATTAATATACTTCTTTACTAAGAGAACATTCTAAAATTTTATATAATGGAAAGAAATGTAAGTTCACACTTATATAAAATGTAAATATACAATAACTAAAAGTTAAGTAAATAAGAATTTTAAGTTACAAAACTTTGCGTTATTTTGAGACCATTATCTTTTATTCACAATAGTATGAAGTTTTTATTATGTATTCAAATTTTATGATGCTTAGGCAATTAGTTAGAATCTCCCTTCCTAGACAAAGGAGAAAAGTTCAATTTGAATCTATGACCTAAATCCTTTTAGTGAAAAATAGGATTTGTGTGGATGTTTTGAGCGATTGAATTAACCATCTAGATTAAAAAATTTAGCGTTTGCATATATGATGTTCAATTTTTAATTAGAAATATTTGATATTAAGTTTATGTTTGTTTAAATTTTCATGGAAATGATGACTATCTATTATGCTCATAATACATAAATTAAGTGAAGGTTCAAGAACAAGAAGTTATGATTCCTTATGGGTGTAGCATTGTGTGCATTGATCGCTAAGCAATATGATAACATGGAATTGGGTCTTGTGCTTCCCAATGAGGATGATGTTGCTTATTTGTAATTGATGTTTTGTACATTGTACTGTAACGTTTAATGTGATTTGTTTCTCGCTCACGGTGAAGGTTCTAGTTACTTGTTCGTTTGATGTTGGTTGTGTTTGGCTGATCTGATGTTGTCCTTTAGCTTATTAGGCTTGGTCTTTCTTGTGTCAGGCGGGATGTAGACACCTCCTTGTTCCTCAGAACAGTCGTCGACCTTGAGACCTTAAATGGTCAAAATCGATGGGAATCTGGGCTTGAGCGTTGCTTATGTGTCCTCAACATCCTAACTATTGTAGGGTAGGACGGACGGGTAGTCATTTTTATTCTTTGTATGATTTAATGTCATATGTTGCTTCAAGCTGCATGATGTGCTAGTATGTTAGGTCGTTATGTTTGTATGTTGTGTGTGTTGCGTGAATTTTGTTCGTCATCGAGTTGTGATGCTTGATTGTATTATTGACATTACTTTCCTTATGATTAAAAAAAATTATTTTACTTGTTATGCATCGCTTGTTGTCGTAACGACGAGGTTCATTACATATGGTATCAGAGCTGGTTCGACCCGCGACTTAGGATCACTACGACTTCCATTGATTAGATACTTGATTATAAAATGTCGTTAATTACATTGATTGTATTCATGCAAATAATCATGGTTATAGGACACTGCAGAGGCAGATGACGGGGTGCTAGGGGAGGAGGCGCAACGCCCCCAGTAGCATCCACACCTGAGGGGTCTAACCCCCAGGGAGAAGAAAAGGTTGTCGGGAAGAAACAAATAGCAGTGGGCGATGTGGTTGGGCTAATGAGGTCCTTTCAGAGGATGTCAGAGGCATTGATCCACCGTTTTCATAGAGATGAGACCAGGGCATCGACACCTCAAGAGGGTCCACTACACACCCCGATCGGTACTGGTAGCATTCACCATGAACTTAAGAAGGTCAAGTTTCACGAGTTCTTTGGGGCCACGGACGATGCAACTGCCAAGGCATGGTTGGAGAATATAGTGATGTGCTTTTCACTTCAATGACTATACCTCCAACATGTAGGTCCACATGGTGGTCTTTCAACTAAAGGGGAGCACTCTTCTATGGTGGAAGATGCTCATGCCACAGTTGAACATGGTCGTTGAAGACTTGTCATGGGAACTATTCGAGGAACGGTTAAGGGAGAGGTATCTGTCAGAGGAATTCATTGAGCGTCAACTCAACAAGTTCAATGCCTTGTGACAGGGTGGCCATATGGTGCCCAAGTACAAGGCCCATTTCATGGAGTTGCTTCAGTATGCTCCCCACCTAAATACTCAGAAGCTTAAGGTCAACAAGTTCGTGTTCGGCCCTAATGTCAACACTCATTCCAAAGTGAGGATTTTGATGCCTCAAACATTTCACGATGTTGTCCAGAAGGCCCTCATAGCAGAGGAGGAGCTCATCATCGAGGGTCAGAGAAAGACTTCGGCAAGACCAGCAGAACATGTGACATCTAGTGCGCAACAGCATCAGACACCAGCTAGGAATCCACCAAGATATCGAGGCACTCCAAGAGGATCCACATTCACTATGCTATGATGACCGACTCCTTAGTAGGGGACTCCTTACAGAGGACCACAACACCAACAACAACGTAGACCGCAGCAACAACAGTTCAGACTTGTTTAGCAGAACATACCAGGGTTTCAGGCCGGTGGGTCGTCAGCTTCTATGTCGAGGACTAGGAGTACTGGATCGAATATGGGGTTTTGGACATGTGGGTAACCACATTACCAACACGATTACATAGTTGAGAGGGCCAGAGTAGCCGGATCAGCTGGACCCACTACCATGGGAGATTTGGGCAAGGCCCATCGGATTCATGTAGTGGTGAATAACCACTAGGTAGATCCCAAGTCGACTATGCTCGAGACGTCAGGTACCATCGTTGACCAGACCCTTAGTATTTTGATAGATCAAGGTGCTACATAGAGTTTTATTTGGGGTGCAACGCTAAGAAGAATTAAGTTAAAGGAAGTCGAACATGACGAGTTTAGATTTGTAGAAATGGCTCTAGGAGCCAAACAAAAGGTTGGAGGAAAGGTTATGGGTTGTAGCCTTAACTTGGGATATTTTTTCACAAAGGCCAACCTGTGTGTCACTATCTTAGGGTCTTATGACATCGTGATTGGTATGGACTGGTTGGAATCGCATGAGGCGATACTCAACTATAAGATGAAACGATTGAGTTTGGTCAATGATGAGGGATTGAGACGCATGATTGTAGGTAGGAACCAGAGAGTTTCACTAAGGTTCATCTCTTCCCTACAACTATGGAAGAGCATCTGCAAGGGATGCAATATTTACGTGATCCTTGTGTTGAACGAAAAGGGCATGACGAAAGGCCTAGAAAACCTTTTGGTAGTGCAAGAGTTTGTGGACGTCTTCCCATAGGAGTTACCAGGGTTGTCGCTGGAGAGGGAATTGGAATTTACCATTGACCTAAAACCAGGAACATAAAGAATAGCAATAACGCCTTATCAGATGTTGACCCCTAAGTTACAGGAGTTGAAAATGCAACTGAGGGATTTGTTGGACCTAGGACTTATACGCCCAAGTGTGTCACCATGGGGTGTGCATGTTATTTTCATATGAAAGGATGGGTCGTGGAGACTCTGCATTGACTACCGTCAATTGAACAACACAACGATCAAGAACCAATATCTGTTGTCAAGTATTGATGATCTCTTTGATCAGATGAAATGCGTGATGGTGTTTTCGAATATCGACTTGAGATCAGGGTATCACCAGTTACAGATCAAGGAGGATGACATCCCTAAGACTCCCTTTAATATGAGGTTTGGACATTACAAGTTTATTGTTTTACCGTTTGGGCTGATAAACACCCTAGGGGTATTTATGAGTTTGATGAACAGGATTTTCCACGAATACTTGGACAAGTTCGTCCAAGTATTCATTGATGATATTTTGATATATTATCGGATGATGGAGGAGCATGACGAGCACTTTTGTTTGGTACTACAGTGTCTATGAGAGAAAAAATTGTTTGGGAAACTGTCTAAATGCTCGTTTTATATATCGAAGATTCATTACTTAGGGAATGTCATTTACGGATAAGGAATCGTCGTGGATCCAACAAAGGTCGAGGCTATTATGGAATGGTCTGCATCGACGAATGTCCCAGAAGTACGTAGCTCCATGGGTTTAGCGGGATACTATCGACGGTTCGTCAAGGGTTTTTCGAAGATAGAAAATCTGATTACAAAATTGCAGAAGAAGAACAAGAAGTTTGTTTGGATTGAGAAATGCGTGAAATAATTTCGGAGGCTCAAGGATTTGTTGATGACAACGCCAATACTAAAGGTCCCTGACATGGACGAGGAATTCTCAGTATGCACTAATGCATCCAAGCAAGGCTTAGGTCGAGTCTTGATGCAATATGGTCGAGTGATCGCTTACATCTCGAGGAAGTTGAGAAGGCATGAGGATAACTATGCGACGCACGATTCGGAGTTGTTATCCATTATATATGCCTTGAGAGTTTGGAGACACTACCTGATTGGATGGAAATTTGAACTAAAAACATACCACTGTGATTTACAACACATCTTTACACAAAGCAACTTGAACGCTCGAAAAAGGTGTTGGTCAGAATTTTTTAGCGAGTACGATTTCAAGATTACCTACATAAAAGGAACAATGAACAAAGTGGCAGACACGTTGAGTCGGAGACCACGCATATTTTCGGTGATGCCTCTTCAGACGAATCTACATGAAAATATTTTGACTTTACAACGCGACGATGACTGTTATAAAGACGTTAAAGAATTTATCGAACAAAAAACCATAATGGTACCCAAGTTTGAGGGATTTTCTATGGACAACGACAGTTTAATGAGATTTAATAATCAGATTCACATACCGCCCAATGACAAGTTGAGGAGTTTGATCTTAAACAAAGCTCATAGAGTAGTGTACATGGCTCATCTAGGAGTCACAAAGATGAGGGAAGACATTAAACCCTTATTCTTCTGAAAAGGAATGAAGCCAGACATAGTCGACTACATGGAAATATGTCTATAATGTCAATAGGTGAAGGTTGAACATAGACATCCGATAGGATTACTATAGCCACACGCTATTCTAGAATCAAAATGAGAGTTCATTTCAATGGATTTCATTATTGGATTGCCCCTGAAGGAAAGGATACATGACTCAATTTTTGTAGTAGTCAACACTCTGACGAAGAGTGCTCATTTTGTCCCTATGCATACGATGTATCAGGCACCTGACATAGCTAGATTTTTCATCAACGAGATTGTGAGGCTGCATGGAGTGCCTAAGAGGATTATATCTGATCGAGGATCGGTGTTTATAAGACGATTTTGGACTAGTTTCCAAGATGGCTTGGGAACCCAACTTAACTTTAGTATCACGTATCACCCTGAGATGGATGGGCAGACTGAACGAACAAACCAAATCTTGGAGGATATGCTGCGTATGTACGTAATGGACCAACATAAGCATTGAGAAGAATTTTTTCCACTGTTAGAATTTTCATATAACAACAGTTATCAAAGCACCATTAAGATGGCGTCATTCAAGTTTCTTTACGGGTGACTGTGTTAGACGCCTTTGAGTTGGGATCAGCTTGAGGATAGGGTCCTAGTGGGACTAGAAGCGATCCAAGAAATGGAAGATCAAATGAAAACAATAAGAAAAGGATCAAGGAAGCACAGGATTGACACAAGAGTTATATCGATGTGCATCGTGTCGACTGTAGTTATGTAGTTGGAGATCAAGTCTTATTGCGGGTGAAGTCGCACAAGAGTTCTATCAAGTTTGGAAAGGGTGATAAACTCTCTTCTAGGTTCGTGGGACCCTTCGAGGTTTTGGAAAGGAAGGGTCTCATGGGCTATCGACTAGCCTTGCCTGATTATTTGAGGTGTATGCACAATGTTTTTCACATATCTATTCTCGAGGGTGTTCTCATGGCGAAGCCAATCCACATTCTATACCATTGCATTCGACACCTATGACATCAAACATTTGATCGGGTCAAGGTCCAATGCGATGACTATAGTCCACACTCGACGACCTTGGAGGACGCATATGATATGCGTCAGCAGTTTCCATTTTTGTTTGATAGCTAGACATACAGATATTGTTAGACACTTTATTTTGGCACTTATATACTATGAAACTTCGAGAGGAAGTTTAAAACAAGAGGCTGTGTATG
Source organism: Picea glauca (assembly GCA_000966675.3). Lineage (NCBI taxonomy): Eukaryota > Viridiplantae > Streptophyta > Pinopsida > Pinales > Pinaceae > Picea > Picea glauca. The sequence goes on along the minus strand of JZKD02S0170161.1, from coordinate 12,771 downwards.
TAACATCTCACTCTTGCACGCACCTGATTGGACTTATTCTTTGAGTACACTTGTGTGCAAGTGATTCGGTTCATTATATGATTGACTATTTTGATATGATTATGAGATGTTGAGGATCTGATGATATGTTATCTTGTTATATTTATATTGATAGGTGTTATTGATTGGCTTTCTTGAGTGTACAGGACTCTAGATCGATTATGGATGTCAATGGAATTGATGGACCTCCTTGGACTCTGGATCGAGTCAGGGGGTGGAATGTTATGGTTTGAGTTTTTTTGTTATTGCATATGTGACATATGACTAGTAGATTATGATGTTGATTTTGATCACTAACGTGTTTCATTGATGAATGAAGGCTAATGATAGCTTGCCACCTAGACTCACACTTGGAGTAAAGGGCTCGTGCATGAAAACCAGATATATTGAGGGAGAGGTGTGGCAACAACCCTACCAACGCCTACTAGCACTCTCACTGTGGCTCGAACTATAGGTTAATGATTACCTAGTTCGAGAGATCCACGATGCTGTGAGGAAAAAATGTGATAGTCGCTCACGATGATTCTAAGGGGCGCCCAATAAGGCAGGGTCCTTATTCCTTAGAGGCCCTTAGTGTCCCACAAGGTCACTGGACGGAGTATTGACTCCAGGGGTTTGACATCTACCAAAATCAGTCGAAAGTTGAGTGGCACCCTTGGAGCATGTAGTGCGTCTTGAAGGGCATGTCGCGTAAATAAAATATGAATGCAGGCGAGTGGCACCCTTGGAGCACATAGTGCGTCTTGAAGGGCACATCGCGATTTTAACTCTGTAAGTTAATGAACCTAGTACCTAGAAAACTATGTCTCCTTAGGACCTGGTCAGCCTTAAAATGGATGATTGTATGAGTAAAGATTAATAAATTAAATTCTCATAAAAACCTTGTCGAGCCTAGTTAATTTAAAACCTAGGTCTAAGTAGAACATGAGAACAAAAAAAAAGTAAATGGACATTTAACAAAGGGGGGATAAAGAAAATTTAAACATAAATAATTAAAGTAAAATTTTAATGAAGGATTAAATTATTAAAAAGGTAAATTGTTGTTTATGAGTAGACTTGCTATTTATGAACTTAAATAAAAAGGGGAAACTTAAAGAAAAAGGGGAATGTGGAACATAGTAGGGAATCTAGTCCTTGGAACTTTATAATTGTGAACTCAACTAGGCTTTAAGAAAGGCATCATCCATTTAATAAATGTAAGGGAATATAAGGGAAATCGAGGAGCATTTTTAGGAACGCTTTTAGGTGGGTGAGGGAAATAGGAAAAATTAAATTAATTAATTAAATAATTCTTGTGCAACTAGGGGATCAAGTGACATGTGTATGGGGGAGAATTTTCCTAAATTAACTTTTAATAAAAATAATTTAATGAGGGTTTGGAAACTAATCGCTAAGAAAACACTATAAAAAAGATGGCGGAGGAGGAGAATGGATCACATCTGGTATGTGTAAGGTTATGTTGTCAGATCGTAGTCTTGACTGAATTTTTCTTGTGAGAGTTGGGATACCTAGCTCGGATAATGAGTGGTAGCTCGACCTTGCGAGGTGAGTTGGGAGCTAGAATTATCTGGTTGTGTGTGTGGCCCCTTTGCCACTCAGGGGGGCTCAGGGGGAAGAAGAGTACCCCTAGTGTTGGTTGGGAGGTATCGGTGAGGTCTCAGCAGTTGGAAAGAAAGAGCTGGACGGAGCACGAGCGCGGGACAACGACATCGGTTCATCATCGTCGGTCACGGTATCCCGGGTAAACTGGTTCTTGTACTGTGATTTCATTATATTTTCATAGTTGTGGTAGTCAGATGATGTCTTTGTGTCATTAGTTTCTGGCATAAGTATTGTTGATAAAGTCTTAAATGGATTTGATTGCTCTCCATATGATTGTGATGTGAATAAAGGAAAAGTTTAATGTTAATTTTAAGATGTGATTTGCACCGAAGAAGTTTTAATATTTACTGTATGCTCTACTCAGAAAAAGATTGTTTACTGTTTAAATTGTTGGTGTATTATCACATTGGGTAGAGGTAGTTTAATTCTTTACTGTATTGCGCCTCTGCCCAAGTCCTTTTTTTTTTACCTTACGCCTTAAATCCCTACTTAGGGATTACTCCTGAGCTCTGTGATGAGGAGATCTAGAGCTCATCCCTTCCACAAAAACAAATCTTGTGAAGCCTGTGTTGCGCGACTAAATAACCCAATGTTCTCGTTTGTAATGCCCTTACACACACAACAAGAATTGGGATGCTTGTGATGCATGATCCCAAGAGACCTGTGTTTCATTAATTTTCATTTCACACTCAATGAAAATTTGGGGTTCCTATACTACGCGATCCCAAGAGACCATCCCTTCGCGATTTCCTTTCCCCCAAAAACTTTTGATGCCCGTGCAGAGAAATCCATCCGGATCTCCTCCTCAAAATTATTTGTTGAGGTCGAGCATCAACAACGACCACCATTATTTTACACCAGGGGATCACAGAACAGATACGATTACGTGAACTCAATCCACCCGAGCAACAACTCTGGTTACATTTCTTCAATCCTGTAGAGGGCTGGCCATCGAGACCAGCTAGAGGGGGACCAGCTAGAGACATGAAGCAATTGTTCAGGGATCATTGACAGAGCGGGACCAGGTAAGAACAGAGGGCCCGACATTGATAGCTGGGAAGTTTTGGAGCTGGGCACCAACAACTTCACTTTGCACAGGTAGCTCTTGGATTTTCAAAATCCCTTTGACTTGTTTCCTGCATTTATTTCCAGCTCATAGCTAATCGAAGAGGTTAAAAATAACGAGGGCTGTGCCTATCGCATTTTCGAAATATCACTGTGGTCAACAAGTAGATTCCAGTGGATAAATGCACAAAACACAAGACGGAAATGGCACGTTTTGAGTATTATTTATTATTTATTTATTCTGCACGAGAGGCCATTTCATTCCCTAATCACACGACCTCATCATGAAATTCCAACCAAACATTGAATCTGTGCACTGTGGTCCAGAAGTGAATATACAAGGACAGTGGGTAGAGCAACAAACAGGGACGGGGACAGGGATAGGGACAATGGTCTAACAGAGGACAGGGACAGTGGTGAAAACTTCAAACTGAGAATAGGGACAGTGGTCTAGCAGAGGATAGGGATAGTGGGCAGAGTGTCAAGGGAAAAGAAACAAGTTTTGAGTGGTCAGACCAATAGATATTGAAGGGTTAAGCATAAAACAGAGGGTCAGTTTTGGGCAGAGACTTTGATTTCCCTTAATATCATCATGGTAATGGGACAAGAAACTTTAGAACCCGTGGAAACAAATGATATAGAGCAAGTGAAAATTGTCTCATCAGCCAAAACTGGGAAGTGGGTTTGGGTTAATTCCAAACAGTACCAGAGCATTTTAAAATGAAGACTAGCTCGTCTAAAGTGGGAGCAGACAAGGAAAAAAATGTCTCAAAGAGAAAGCACTCGGGTCCTTCGCAAGAAACAACATTCAAACAAGTCCTCTTTGCAAGCTTGTGGCAACAAGTCCAAAGGGAAAGGAAAATCCATTGGTGATTATCCCTTATATAGTCCCACATCCACACCTCTCACTTGGTCATCTGATCTTTATGTGAAAGAACTGTTAAATGTAAAAGAGAGGTTGGAAGTAGTAGAAGCTAAAGAGCTGGAAAGAGATTGTACAATCCATATAATAACAGTTGAAAACCAGGCATTAGAAGAAAGGAAATAATTTATGAAGGATCAAGTGTCATTGCTACAGGAAGCTCTCCGAATAGGGAAAACATAATGGCAACACATAAAAGAAGAAGTGAAAAACATTAAGAAATTTGTAGTGGAGAATACAGAGGTGATGAATGCGAAACCATGTCAGGATAAGGGGAAAGTAGTTGCCCAAATAGACAATAATGAAGAGACATCAAGAGAAGAGAGGAAAGGAGATTCTGCAAAACTCTCCAAAACCTGGGTTCAAGTTGTTAGCAATTCTACTAAGAGGGAAGGAGAAACAAACATTCAGGTTGACAACATGCAAGATAGAGAAAGCAAGGAAAGACATGATAGAACAACAAACATAATTATTAAGGGGGTGAAAGATTATGGGAAAAATGAATGTACTCTTGGCCTTGCAAGAGACTTCTTGAAAGACAAGCTCCAATGGAAAGGACAAATATGTTAAGCATGGAGAGTAGGAAATCATAACGGTGAGAGAGCCAGGCCCATAAAATTCATCATGCCCAACTTGCGTGATAAAGATATCATTCTAAGTAGGAAGAAGTTCTTGAGGGGTTCTCAGTGTTTTCTAGAAGAAGACTTAACTGTAAAACAAAAAGAGGAAAGGAGGGATGAAATGAAAAAAGTTAGGGCAGCAAGAGATGAGGGAAAAAGAGCATGGATTTATCAAGGTAAAGCTGTGATAGCGCAATTTGGACATCCTCCCAAAACAAGGCAGCGAAATGATAACAAAGAAGAGGCAACAAACTCTTCAGCAAGAAATGAGGAAGCAAGGTCGGTATGGGCAAGCAGGGACAAAGACTCAACTGTGAGTCTTGCATGTCAAAACAAATAGCAATCAAGTCATACCCAGGTTTCCCTAAGATTAGTTTGTTGGAACTGCAGGGGTTACCCATGGAGACGAGGACCTGGGTTAGGACCTATTGCGGAATATAGAGACATAATTTGCCTCGTAGAAACTCATGAGCATGAAGGGTGCAAGACACCTTTGTTTGAAGGGTATTGGAAGATAACAGTGTGGAACAAGGCAACAGGGAATGGAAAAGGGCACAGGGGTATCATGGTATTAGTAAGAGAAAAATAAGGTCGTTTCATTCAGCTAGAAAAAGAAGACCCAAATAAGCAATTTGTCTAGCTCAAAATATCAGAAAATGGAAATCACATCATAATTGCAGCATGCTATTTTGCGCCGCAAGTTTCAAAAATCTAAAAAAGTAGAGGGCTTGACCACAAAGATCCCTTTGCAGCCCTAAAAACATATATTGTAATTTATTCTCAGCTAGGTGAAGTCCTTATAGTGGTGGATTTCAATGCTAGAACTGTAGGTGAACAAGTTAGCATTCTTTGTTGCAAAGAAGATGGTGACCCTATCTGGATTACCAAAGAGAGTAATCATCAGTGGGAACGAATTTCAAAGGACAAAGGATGCAATCTCTTTCGAGAACAATTGCTTACACTATATAGGGCTTTCGGTTTAGTCATTTGTAATGGTTTGACTAGATGGGAAAAGTCCGATAATTTCTCTTGCAATACTTACAATGAAGCAAGTGTAGTAGATTATGCAATTTGTTCACATAGTTTGTGTGGGAAAATGGAGGAAGTGTTGATTGGAGATCAAATTTAGGACTTAAAATCAGATCACAAGCCAATTTATTTAAGTTTCTCTTGAACCAGAAAGAAACAATTAGGGTCAAAAACTCAGTGTGATCAACAAAATCCCCCAAATGGCAGAATTATTTTAACTCTAGAGAATTGTAATACCTTCAAAAAAACGTAAGAGAGGCTCTTCGAGAAGGAGGAAATCTCATTTCATGGCCTTCATAGTCACGGATTAACACATTTAACTCAAAGCACACTTGCTGAGTGCAAAAGAGCAAAAATTAAGAAGTCTGAAACAAATTGTTTTCCGGTTAATGCTTGGTTTGACGAGGAATGCAAAAAGGAAAGGAGAAAGTGGAAGGAATCAAACAAGGATAACATAAAGCTCAAAGCTTACAAGAAGATAGTAAGAAAGAAAAAGGTTGATTACATGGTTTCGAGGAGAGAAGAACTAATATTCCTTGGAAAAAATAACCCCAAACTATTCTGGAAGGAGCTCCAACCAAAAAAGGTGCAAACTGAAAACAACATTACAGCTTCTAATTGGTTCGACTATGCAAGACAACTTTATGAGCAGGATCCCAAGGTTGACCCTCCTCCCTT
>JZKD02S0170150.1:12044-23118 GCA_000966675.3 Picea glauca | reverse complement strand
CATTTATGGAAGAGTGTATGGTTATCAACAAGCATCATACCCTGTGCATCAAAGGGAGAAGAATAACCATCTTCCACCACCCAACTTTGTTATTCCTTGTATTGGCTTGATTTATGAGCAGTACAATCTCTTATCATGCTCTTGGACAAACTGGCAAATTTGGGGTTTAATTCTAGGATGGAAGGCTTAAGAAGACATATTGTATTTGAAGGAGAAGAGGCTCGTTCCACATCCACTTCATTCATAGCTTACTTGGGTAATCCTTACCACCATGTGAGCATCCCCATGGCACATTATCACTTTACGAATTGGAGCTACCTCCTTTTCAATCTAAAAGACCCGAATAATGCATTAAGGAAATGTAATAAAGATATAATAGAATCTAGTGGGAACATGACATATTCAACATTGTGGTGGAATAAGGGATTTTAGAAGCCACTAAAGGGGTAGAATAAAATCACATACCAACACACTATCGACACAAGGAAACATATTTTAAGCCTCTGTGAATGGGAGGATGAATCCTAGACCCTAATGATAGTGATTCAAGGTAAGCATGTACATATGGTTCCTAACATTACATCCATTCAATTTATGTCGAATCACATAATGGCCCATCTAAACTGTGTCTAAACTATTGATGCCAAAACAAACATTTAAACACCAATGCACATAAAACTCTTGTAAAGTTGTTCAGGAGGAAAAGGGGAATGAGACCCAGATTGCTTTAAGCCCTAAAACCAATTATTCATAAGGGGATCAATTTGTTAAAGATGTTGGTGGAGCTCTTTCACATTACATGTACTAAATCAACTTAATGTTTGCAAGATAGATTTTAATATGAGACTTAGGTGAGTGATAAATTTTACATTAAGCTATAATTGTTTATAATAATGAAATGAACTAATTAAAGAAAAGAATGCATGAAATGAAATGAAATGCAGTGGTACAATATAAACAACAACTATCTAAGGCAAACTTTTTGCAAAACAATGAAGTAGAAAGCATGAAATACAAGCTTTTTAAAGAAAATACAAGAAAATACAAATGGTAAGATAAAATACAAAGAAAAACAATAGATATGCCTAGAATCATAATCTTTAATAAAATAATGTTTGATTGGAGATCCAAATGATAATAACCTAAACACAATGATGATAACTATTTAGGCTCGCAGTAAGTGGGATGTTTATGAAAGCATATGCCACTTGTAACAATAAACAAATCAAATGGGTAAAGCCTCAAATGGTGAGACCTATTTGGGGAATCAACACCTAGATTGTCTTAGAGGAATTTACATACATGATCATGATAGTCTTCAAGGCATGGAAATAAATGTATTACCATGTACATAAATAAAAAAATATACCCTCTAAAGAAAGCACAATTTCTCTCACCCTAATACTTGACCTATGTTGTAAACCTTCCTTCCATTATAAGCATCTATCAGGCTACACAAGATGTTTTTTTTTTTTTACAGAAACGGTTAATGTTTTATATTAAAAAACAGTGGGGAAACCAATGCATTCGTTACATCTAAAAATTTCCTGGTAATTCAGAGGGACAAACCTAACTGAACTAAAACAGAAAGAAGCTTGGAAAACCATACTATTTCAGTGACCCGGTTCGACTGTGGGTCATTACATCCTTTCTGACTTGAAAGTTTTTTTTTTCCTTTTTGACACGGTCTGCCATTCTTTGCTTTGATGAGATTAGATTTCCTTCGATCGTAGAGGGCCTTATTCATCAATTAAGTTGGGGCCTTCTCATCTGCTAAGTTGGCCCAGCTTGAGATCTGGTGTTCGGGCTGAGATATGCCTGACATTATAGTTGGATCAGTTTCTGCCTGGGCCTTCCCCTTGGTATTTTTAGGGGAAGGAGGCTCTTGCTCCTGAACATAGGTGACTTGTTCCATTTTCTGTGGTACAATCTTTGTATCTTCCTCGCTTGAGGTATCATTAGCCGATTCTATGCTTTGATGCCGAGGAAAAGCTCCTACCCACCATGTGGGTTTGCATTGATTCTTTGGGTTTCTGTTTTTCTCGGGGAGTTTCTGACAGTTGCTGGCTAAGTGCCCTGTTTCAAAACAACTTTTGCACCTAAAATGAAGATTCTCATAGTCGAGCTTTTGCGTCCACGAATAATTAATCCCTTGAAGAGTGATTCGCGCTGGGAATCCTTTATTGAAATCCATCTCTACACAGATCCGTGCATAGGTAGTGAAGCCCCATTTAGTTTCCAGACTGCTACTATGAAACTTGCCAAGAGAATTTCCAATATGGCTAAGAGAAGAATCACCCCAAAAATGAATAGGCAGGCTAGGGAGCCTTACCCACACGAAGGCCGTAGGGATGGAAGCTGAGGAGGGGTCGAAGGAAGGGGTCCAGAGCTGCACAGACAGACCTGACCTGCCCCAGAACCAAGGCCCAGAACTGTAGATCAAATCTCTATCCTTTGCAGAGGCAAAAATCACTACGAAGAAACCTTTTACACAAGGGAAAACATGACCTTCCTCTTCGAGGAGGGGAGTCCATTATGAAGCAATCCAAGAATGCAGATCTGCTAGGCGAGGCTAGAGGCCGTTGAACCTGCAAAACAAAGCATTAGATCTAAAGAAACCTTCACGAACTGTCACTTCCTGAGGTACAGGGATCACTGGATCTGGAGCTTCACGGACCACAGGAGAAAATCCAAAAGAGCGACCTTGACAGACCGCGTCTTTGAAGGAGGTCGGAGAGGGTATCAATGGAACAACAGAGGACGAGCCTGTCACTACTATTGGAGACGGCTGAACGGAGGAGGGAGGAGCTCCAGACGGGGAGCCGGAGGGGTCGCCCGAGCATTGAACAAAGGAGCATCTGGGGGGAGAGTCCGAGTGAGGGTCGAGCTCTCGTGAAGGAGCGCACATAGCTATGGAGGAGGTTGTCGCCATCTTCTGTAGGGTTTCCTTTACAAGAAGGAAGGAGGGTGGATAGGCTACACAAGATGTTAAAATAACACATAATTGAATTTTGTATGCAAAACTCAAGCGTACTCGCTATTTTCTCCCTCTTTATTTAGGTATCCTTTTCCTTCTGATATAGAAGTTAGGATGGAAGTTGAAAGGACATAATTGCATCCTAAATTTATATAGTAAACAAAGTTGAGAATAATAATATTAATTATTGGACGACTGATATTTGGAAGGTCACCTAGTTCCAATTTGGGTTTAGGTGCCTAGGAAAACTAAGAGCCCAACCATTAAACTAGCGTGCATATTTTTTAGCTTCAACAAGCTTCTAAACCATCCTTACGTTATAAGCATTTACCAGGCTACACGAGATGTTGAAATAACATGGAATGAATTTTGTGTGCAAACTCAAGCATACTTGCTCTTTTCTCCCTATTTATTTAGGTCTCCTTTTTCTTCTTATATAGAAGGTAGGATGGAAGTTGAAAGGAAATAATTGCATCCTAATTTTGTATAATAAATAAATTTGAGAATAATAATATTAATTATTGGAAGGTTGATAGTTGGAAGGTTACCTAGGTCAAATGTGGGTTTAGGTGTTGTTTAACTAAAAGACTATTTTACGGTCTTAAGGTCAATCTCATGAGGATATGAATCCCCCATAATTTTTAGAGAGGTGGTATTCCTCTTGTTCTTATGATTCCAAGAAAATAAAATGAAATAAAACAAAGTATGAGAAGGACCAGACTTAATATTTACATTTACATTCAAGGAAAACAACACCTGATATTTGGGACCATGTATTAAAAGAAACTCATGTGTACAATATCTACAATGTGAATAGATAAGATGCATACATAATATAAAGGACTGATATATCCATCACAACATTCATCAAAACATTTAACAATACCACAAACAAAGAGAACAAGAAATGGACCACAAATAAAAGTGAGATTTAAATTATATTTCAATAAAGCACCAAAAACGATTATGATAGATAGAACATTTGGTAACTCGATATTCTGGTCAAAGCCTTTGAGGATACAACAATGTAATATCCCAAGTAGCTCTCTTGGAGTCTCACAAATAATAATGAGTCTTTAAATACAAAGTAAATTTCTTTAACGAAATTAAAATTTATTTACCCTTCAAAGAGGACTAGGATTGGCTCCTACGGACCATAAAATGAAAAGACCTAGAAGATAAGAGAAGGAAAACCAAGAATCAACCTAAATCCCACATAAAATTGAGTAGACAAAGGCAAGGTGATAAATGATTGTAGTTGAAATGGACAGAAGAAAAACTAAAGAGTAGAGTTTGTGTTCAACTCATTGTGATGGAGAAATCTCATATCATTCACTTGTTTGCAGCTGGCTCCTTTATAGACATCTGTTGTGGTTGAGGTGGCATAATTTCTCCTTCTTGATTTTCTTGTTCAGTAATTTCAATTAACACCTTTTTCAACCATTCCTCAATGTACTCTCTTAAAGGTGCCACAATGATTTCATGTTTGGTTTTAATCTCGAATAACCGTCTTTCGAATTCCCTCAGGTCTAGATCTGATTGATGCAATGTGTCATTCGCCTCATCATTTATGTTGATATACCAAACCAACCATATTTCAACTTCATCCTTGGAAAATTCTATGGTTTCGGTAAATTCATTAGCCCAAGCAAGTTTTAATGCTTTAAGTTATCCCATTAAATATTCTTTGGTTAAGATCATGGTATCCATCAATAAATAGGGACCATCTAATTCCTTGGTAAGACTCACAAGCTTAAGAAATAAATCACTCTTTTTATTCCTAAGGGCCTCGATTTCATTGATCATTTATCTTAACTCTTTAATTCTCGTTAACCAACATGCATTAATTTGCTTCATATGATAAGGCAAAGGGATTTTTTGTTCCTTTCTTCGAGCTTCATTTAAACTAGAAACTTTAGCTGAAAATGTATTTATCGCTTCCTTGAAAAATCCTTCATCATTCTCCAAATTGTTCTGCAGATATTCTTTGAAATTCTCTAGTCTGGAGAAAAAAGGTAGCAATATTTTGGGCAAGCTCCCAAATTTCATGAATTATATCAACCCATTTTTGTATGGCATCACCAACAAACTTTCTTATAGCCCGCAATAAACTTGATGAGCCTTTGTATTTCGTACTGCTTATTGGGATCTCCTCCAATTCAAGTTTAGGTTGCATAGAACTTAAAGGTTTTGGGAACAATGGTGCTGGTACCAAAACAAATTCTAATTCTTTTACTCTTTTCTTTAGTTCCAAATTCTCTTTCTCCATTTTTTCAATTGACTGTCTTAATGCATCTCCAATAGCTCCATGAAAATATGCAATTTTAGATGGTGCTACTCCATCCAAGTCAATAGAATATTTCCATCATTCAAATGACTTCTTATTCTTGGCATTAACTTTTTCTAACAATAAATTTTTAGTTTCACAATTGTAATCTGTGTGGTGCAGAGTGACAGAATCCTCTTCAAATATCTCAGGATCCTGATTCATAATAACACTAACTATTTCTCTCGTATCTAACAACCTTTGTGTAGATCAATTAGGTTTTTCAATGATTTCGTCCATCTCCATCCCATGGGGACTTTCCTGGTCTTCTGGTGCGTTTATTTCCATTGATGAAAAATATCTTTTTATTTTTATAGGAGTGTGTGCAACATGTGTTTTCTCAAGGATTTTCCTTGGTGTTTTTTTATCTCCACCGTCATCTGAGCCTACAACTGGTGTTTTTCTAGTATGCATTCCACTGGTTATGTTCTTCATTCTTGATGGAGTGCTTCTTTGAGACATTGCCTATGAGTTAGTGTTTTGATTTGTTGTTTCTCTATCATTTTGTTTGTACCCCTCATTTGTACTATTTACTTCTTTTGTATTCTTTGACTTTTGGTAGGCCACTAGTTCCTAGAGATGCAAATTATCTCCGCCACCTTCTTAAAATTGTTCAATTTTGATAAAGTGTGAAGTATACCCAACTAACTAAACATGTGTAGTGAATTTTCCATCCGGGTCAAAGCCTTCAAAAAGTTTGGCTTCCTTCAAACCCATTTTTTCATGATGTTCTACCAACTCATTTAGGTGAGTTATGTGTTTAACAATGCAATCCCCAATTTTCCATGGTAGGGGTGTAAACTGTTTTTTCCTTTTTCCATGGAAGAAATGAGCCCAAGTTTTGTATTGCCTACATACTTCTCCAACAAATACTTTATCTAATGTAGAAAATGGTAAGAGGAAATGTTTCTCCTTAATCCCAAATTGTAATACCCCATGTTTCCCCCAGTTTGTAAATATAACTATAACTAGCCAAGAGATTATGGCAGATTAGATATGTGTGAATGTTTGATTTGATGAAACTTTGTATAAAAGGTCAATGTATGTATTTTATGTTATTAATAGAAAATAGATAAGTGTTGCATAACTCCTAAAAGGGGAGTTTGCAAAGATAGAACATGGATGCTATGAAAGAGATGGTGAAGGGGAAACCAAGTATGGTTGATATGACCATCACCAGACCAATACCTACTGGGTTTAATTGTTCAACAATCCTTTGACTCGAAAATGAATTACTAGTCAAGCTGGTAGTTGGAAGGCCATCCTCAAGAGTTCTTGAGGAGATGGGGCAGGGTACCCATATGTAAGGTTTCTAGTCCTGACCATGAGTGGGGATTCAGACCCATGCGACCTTGCCGAGGAAGGAAAGAAAGGAGGGAATTTGGGGTAGAGAGAGACATAACTGCGAAGAGAGTAGATAAAAACACTCTCTAGAGAAGGGAAGTGGATATACTTCGCTTCTGAAGTAGAGAGAGAAAAGATGAGAAGAAAGCTTATGTTGGTTGTAAGAAGCTTGGGGTAGGGTTTCTCTACAAGCTGTTAAACGAGGCTAACGAGTGACTGAGGAAGTACTCGTGCAGAACTCCTTTCTTGGAGCAGAGAAAAATAGTTGCCCAGTTTCTATGGGAGAAGGAGAATAACCTTTGTCCCTGACTGTTGTGGAGCAAAGAGAAAGAATCTCTCTAGGAGCATCATGGTCTAGCTCGGGGGTGGCCAGTCCAGTAGGAGTAGTTGTGCCTATGGTTGGGAGGAAACCTGCACCCCTTTCAACAGTTGCTTCACATTTTCCAATTCTAATAAGTATTTTCATACTTGGTGCATTATGTTGGATGTGATGATGGATTGTCTGTGTTTATTATTTAGTCTCTCGGTATTTGATCAGTTATTAGAAATGCTCTTTGATTCTTGTAAATGGTTATATCTATGTGATCTTGGACTTATTTTAGTTTAACTGTTAGAGGGTCATGGGATGTGAGTCTGTACGAGAGTCGAGGTAGGATCGAATGGAATGTCTAAGTCCTGCAAACCTTGTGAAGTTTACCTAGCAGGAATGTTAAGTCCAAATTCTGTGGGAGAAGGGCGTTTTTCCCTTAGACTATTCACCCGTCTGACTGAGGGCTCATGCCCATGTCCTTAAATTTCTTTTCTTCAAAAAGGGATTCACTCTTAGACCCTAAGTTTTCCCAAAGGACCCATGCAACCAGGGCCTAGGAACCATGTGCTAGTCCAATAGGAGCTAGCTCTTTCGGCTTCGAGACTTGTGACTCCACAATCCTCGAAAGTCACCGAAGGGTGAAGTCATGAAATAACGAGGACCGTCGATTTGGGGATCCAATATGGATCTCTCTCATCCGTTAGATCAAGTGTAGGAGGGTAGGCATTAAGTGCTTCGACGAAGTCTTACTTTGGGGGATTTGGAAAGATCCAGCGCCGAAACTCTCGAACGTCAAAGTCGCGGAGTAAATATGGACCGTCGATCCTTGGATCCTTCGAGATGCTTCCAAACCATCGAGTTAAAGGACCCACCTTTGACTACCTGACTAACCAGGGACACATCATGGAGTGACGCGCGGCCCCTCCTCGTTCCCCATCAAGTGATTGACTGTGAACTAGGACCGTTGGATGATGGGTTACGTGGCAAGCGATCCTGTAGTCCGGAGATTTCATACTTTGGAGGAAACTGGCCAAAGAGTTTATGAAGTATGAACTTGTTGAATTTTCAAGTGCCGAAGTGAATCTTGACCATTGGTCGAAAAGGACACGTGGTGCAAGATTCGAGAGTCCGGAGGCTTGGCTCTTCGGGGAATTTGTGTCGAGGGGATTCGGTAAGCTCCGAAGCCGAAACCGCGAGGTAATGGGAACCATAGATCTATGGATCTACGTGGGATATTACAGATCTTTATATTGAAAGACTGAGTAAATATCTGTCTCTGATGACGCAGCTCACTGACGTCATTATGGGTGACATGGACTCGTTTGACGCGTGCCACGTGTCACCCAGTTTTGGACGGTTCACTTACCCATTGTGCCTATTAGAGAATGATACATGTCACCCTGATTTGGGTTTTCCATAGACCCAAAAGGGCCATTGGAACACAACTCGTGTCATCTTCTGGCAAGGACATGTGTAACCCCTATTTCCCTGTCGCCAAAGTCACGAAGTGATAGTAGCCATAGATCCGAGGACCCTTTAGGACCTCCCCTGACCGTTGGATATGTATTGTATTCATCACTTCGATGAATTCCTATTCTGGAGTTTGTGTGTGTGGATACTCTGTAATTCCCGAAGAGTCGAAGCCTGAAATGCTTGTGGGTCGTTGATCTTGAAAGAGACCTGGGACCGTTGATCCCCGCATCAATTTTAAGACTTGCAAAAAGCTCCAAAGCACCAGAGTAAGCGCCTTTTGAGTTGGCACTTGGTCATATCCCATAATCGTATGCTATCGCTGCATGAAGAAAGGGGCTAAGGTCATGTTTCCAAATTAAAAAGAAAAGGGGGCTTTGGAAAAATGCCCGCGGGTCTTTTACTGGTCTTTCTCATGGACCGAAGGCCAGAGGAGATGTCAGGGAGAAGACCTAGGAACAAGATGGACCCATGTGGTCCTTGATTAATAACACCCGAGGAACTTTGGGAGGCAACAATTTGCAAATACAGAACTCAAAATTCAGTTTGATGACAACCGTTAGGAGGATCGTGGCGAGTAGAATCCAAGGAGATCTCGGATTTAGGACTTGAGATAGTTAAGGGAAAATGAAATTATGATGTCCCATCCCTTAAAAGAATAGTTAGGGGTCAGGTGTGTTACACAAATACTCTAATTATAGTGAATTTTTTTGACAACTCATAAATCCCTTGTCCAGTGAGGAAGGAAGTTGCTTCTAAGGATAGCCTTGATGTGCTTTGTCCAAATATTAACCTTTTGAATCATGAGATGAAATTATTATGGATTGGGTAAAAACTGTATTGGGTTTTATGTGTGTGTAAAATTTAATTCCATGCAGAATCTATCTCTAACTTAAAATCCACATGTTTTGCATGAGGCAAATCTTAAAAAATATGGCCATAAGCAATGGCGAAAATGAGGTAAGAAGCGATATAGAATTTATGGGTCTTTCTGAGGTTATTCAACTGGAAAGAAATTTCACTTCAAATGAGATAACCCCAATCGATGACAAATTTTTCATGCAGGGCATAATGCATAACATATATGACATTTCTTGTTACAAACATAGTAGATTCCAATTCGAGAATGTAGGCAAATAGCCAAGCAAATTCTTTGTATGGGTATTTTAGCAAGTTTACCTCGATTCTAGAAGTACCAGGGTTGCAGGTTGAATCTTCCAAATAGTTTATCAACAGTTTGTTCCCTCACTTATGCTACTTCAAAAATTCACCAGCTTCCTCGCTATAGAATCTCATAGTTGATGCAGGTAGTCGTAACATTTTGGAAAATGTTGAGGGAGCTAAAGAAATGGGTTGATGACCTTGCATTTGAATTATTCTTCATTCAGAAACAAATTTATCTGCACACCATTGAATGATCTCTTTCTTATTAGTTACTTGTAGAACAAGTCCTGCTAATGCGATTCCNGAATAAAGTTCACTACAATCCCAAGGAGATCTCATTTACAGCTCTATAAGTTACACCACAAATATTTTTTAAGTCCATGGTTGATATTGATTGGGCATTTTGTTAATCATTAGGGAAAGGTCAAGACCTTAGGTCTTGATCCTTAGTCATTTCATATGAATATGCCTTTAATCGTATACACTTTGAGATTAGAAGTTATTCACCATAGCTTTAGCATAGAACACTTGTGCTCACACCATTTCATCTAATCACTAACCATTTGTTTTGCAGGTGGGTAGATATGAAGGTTGAGAAACCATAACAAACTAGTAAACCATATTCAACACAACCATGCGATGTTACCTCAACATAACCAAGAAATATTACCACTCTTAATCCATTAATGCTCACAATCTATATGCAGATACCCTATATCAAATCTAAGTAAAATTACAATGAAACATGTCGTAACCATAACATCATCATCAACTTCAAATCATTATTACCATAATCACCATGTGAGAAGAATAGGTAGACTAAGTAAATACAAAAAAACCATCTTAATCAACAAGATTGTCAGAACCAAATACATCCTGATCATTATGGTACACACTAGCTGATGGGCCCATTATTAACCTATCTAGGAAATAATTGGTGACATAATTTTACCAATGGCAAGGTCAAGCAGTTTAGGTGGTTGTCCCTTTTAATTAGGATTAGGTTTAGGGACTTGTCGTAAAACTTTGTGATCATATATGTGTTGACCAAAAAATGGGTCAACATAACACCCCCCCCCAAAAAAAAATTCTATGGCTCCTCCTCGTCCAAGTTGTATGGTAACCTCTGTGGACTTTGTGTCCTCTAAACGTCTAGAAAATTTATGAAGCATGTTGTTGCTCAGTTGGTTCAAAAAACTTGAATCCCATCTACCCATTTTGTTGTATCAACTGTCATGGCTATGGAATATGAAGACCCATATGCTCAAGTGGACCATGAGGTGGATGCCCTATTTGGAAAAAAATGATGTTTCCTATTTTCTTTAGATGCTTTTCTTTTTGTGTGCTTGCTAGGATAATTTGTACAATAACACATCTATGGCATTCTTCCTAGGTGCTTTTGGAATAATTGCCATGTTTTTAAATTATATGGACTTATAGTACTTGAAGAACTAGGGGTATGGCCAACCCTCCATTTTGTAAA
>JZKD02S0170150.1:0-11572 GCA_000966675.3 Picea glauca | reverse complement strand
TTGACTTTATTTTTTACAATTTAAAAACCCTGTTTATGAATGAACGTGATAAGATATTGGTCAACAAGGTGATGCCCCCGTGTATTTTTCCACCATTCTACAAGAGGTAGCCATTGAACCTATTGGCCCTATTGTTCTAATGCAAAACATTACAAATAATTTTCTAGACACTTATTGACCACCTCTATTTGATCAATTGTTTGGGGATGATAAGCTGAGCTCATTTTCGATTGTGTTCCTTATAGTTTAGAAAACTCATGCCATAATTTTCTAGTGAAGGTGGAATACACCACAATGCAATTAGGCATGCCATGTAATTTAAAAATCTAATTCGTGAATCCTTGGGAAACTTTGGATGGCTTAGATGGGTGCTATAAGGCACAAAAGTTAGCATATTTAGAAAGGCAAGAAACTACCACCATGATGACAGATTTATTGTTGGATTCAGGAAGGTCAATGATAAAATCCATGGAAATGTCATCATAGATAGTGGTGGGGATCAATAGCCACTATAATTCCCAAGAAATATTCATTATTTCACCCTTGTTCCTTTGACATGTGTCACATTCAACTACAAATGTATGGATGTCATCTTTCATGTTGTCCCCAAATCACAAGTATTTATTCTAGATGTATGTATGTTTTATAAAAGCCCGAGTGACCCATGATGGGTGAGGACTACAATTTCGCTAACCATTATTCTTTTAAAGAAAATTTTTATACCAAAATAATATGCACTTTATACCTCAAGGTGTCATGCTTCCATTTATAGCTTGTAGGGTGGTTGGGTCCTCCTTGAGTGATTAAATGAGTTGAAACACCTTGTCATTATCCAACCATTCATGTTGTACCTCTACAATCCAATTTGGCATAAATAAGAACAGTTCAAAGAGGGACCCTTCCTCCTTATATTTCCTAGATAAAGTGTTGACCACATTCTCCTTGCCTTTCTTATATATAATCTCATAATCATATCCTAACACATCAGTGACCCATTTGTGCTACTCTATAGATGAAAAATGATGTTCCAAAAAGTGCTTCAAGCTATGATGGTATGTCTTGATCTGGAATCACCTCCCAATACGATATGGGCACCATGTATCTATGACATGAAGGATGACCATCATTTCTTTATCATAGGTGGACTTTCCCATTTTTTTATCACACAATCATTAATATTGGTGAAGAGTGAATCCATGAATTCTGGTCCCATATTTTAGCAATCCATGCATGCAAAAATTACCATCTTTTCAATATTTACCGAATTATCATGTGGGAAGCTATCCATAACTTGGATGGAATTGAATTGGGTAATAATGCTTGAATGGCCTCTCTTAAATATATTTCCGATACAATGAGAGACAATGATTGTTCATGGGATGGCCTAGAGACCTTTGAGGGTGTACTTATAACCCTCCTTAGTGATGCTCAGCTATAATTCCTTGAAATCCACTATAACCAAGCCTAATGTTTGCAACCACTATGTTTTGAGAATCGTGTCACAACCTCTCATTCAATAGTAAACATGTTTGATCGGAGAAAATAATCCATGATTTGGAGTTTCACCTTCTCAAACTTACCACCACATTTCATTATACCTTCATTGGCTATCACGATTTGAAAATTGTGCACCACATGTACATAATAATGGGTTTCTTCTACAACTTGACAATGAATAACATTGTGGGTGTTCTCATTGTCGGTTAAGGCACTCACCTTTCTATGCTTGATATAGCTAACCAACTTTAGGGTCTGAGGAGCTAAAATTCTTAATAAATAATGGAGGGAAATTTGGAGTTCCTCACAAGGAAGCTCCAGATAAGTATGTCCTCCTATGGAGTCTTGATTAACCCCAACTTGTTTTAGTTTTCTTCTGAAATTTCCTGGAACACGCCCATGGAGGTCATATCGGTGACAAAAAAAAATTGTTCCTTACATTTATGCCCTTAGAAAAAAATTCATTGCATTGATAACAAAAGTTGAGAAATTAGCATTCGATTGTTTCTATCAAGTTCAACTTGTGGAACCTTAAGGGCGAAGAAGTAGGTGGAGTGGTTGTAGACACAAGAAGATAGCATGCTCATGGAAGAAATTTGGGTCATTTTTTCTTGATTGTGACCACCATCTAGGACTTCTTTGCGAGTTGAGATGCCTCCAACCAAGTAGCAGGGTGGGACATCAAGACCTAGGCTCTAATATCCTTCTTAAGGACACTGATAAAACACTTCCTAAATAAGTCATTAGTCACACCTTTTATGTGGATTTATAATCTCTCGAAAGAAGTAATAAATTCTTCCACTGTGTTTGTTTCTCACAAATTGGTTAACATCCCTAAAATATGGGTGTTGGTTTCAAATCGAGCATAAAGGGCCTTCACAAATTGGGGCCAAGTAATGGACCCCCAATATGCCTTCCTATTCCATTTCCACCATTCCAAACATAGCGCCCCCACTCAAAGTTTTATCCTCTCATCTTCAATACCCTGGAGAGAAAGTATCGTTCCATCTAGCCCACCAATCATGTTGGATCTTAGTCATCGAATTCATTGAAATATATCTTAGGAAATACAATTCATCATATTGGTTTGATTTTTATGAAAGGAGGGCCCATTACAATGCTTACCACCTGCTGAAGATTTCCAATGATCCTTCATCTTGAGCTTGTCAAATACAATGGTCATCTAGGCCTCCATGGCTTTTTGGATGGAGGTAAAAAGGGTGGCGAGGCTTTAAATTTGTTCTTCTAGATCAGGGAGGCAATTTATTTTTTATTCTATGTCAAGGAGTTTTTTTAGTCTTCTATGTTATTGAGTTGGGTCTCCAATCTCATGGTAGTCATAAAACTACTTGGTTCCACCAGGATGGTTATTTAGAAATTGCACTAAGGCGATTATCTTTGCACAATAAATTTTTTGGGATATGTCCCACACAATGGGTCAAGTTCGCCCATACCTTTTTTTACTCTTAACAGAGTATTACTCCCGCTTTATTAGTAATTTATAGACGAAATTTTCAAATTTATTATATTCCAAATTATATAGGAATTCCATTCCATGTGTTGTAGAGGCTAGGGTTTGTAGGGTCCTAAGAGATAAGTAGTGTCAAAAAATATAGCTCTCCAATATACCTAAGTGTTTCCAACAATAGTACTCAGTTGATCTTTCACTATGCTAACTAAAGAGAAAAGAGTGTATCCTTAGTTGAACTATCTGATTCCCTTGTACCCAAGAATGATCTCCCTAAGTGATTTTCTTGGTGTAATATAGTGTCAAAAGGTTGACAGGTTTATGTAAGGAGGGCTTTAGGTGTGCCTAGGGGATTCCAATATACCTGATAGCATGTGGAAAATTGAATTTGCATACATATTATGTCTAATGCAATACTCCTCATTAGGTACCAATAGAGGTGTACAAGGTTGGTGTCCAACCAAGTGACCTCGCTTGTATTCTCTATGTGTATGCTTCCCATCCTCATATTTATCTATTGAATGATAGATCATTGTGTTTAAAGGAACTAGAACACATCCCTAGCCCAAGAGAAATTTATTTAAAAATTGAGCACATGCTAGCATAGGAAAGAGCTTTGATACCACTTGTAGTGTAGTTGTGTAGCGAAAACAATGAATTATGAGCAAATATCAAATGAAATAAAAACTGGGAAAAAAAAAGTAAAATGGAAAGAATAAGAGTATAGAACCTACATAATATTCCCTTATTTATAATCCAGAAAGAGAGCAATGTTCAAGGGCCTCTTCGAGGGGGCAACCTCTAATTGAGTAGAGCTCCAATAAAATGAAAATATTCGACAAAATCTTGCATAGCTTTCTACATCTATAAATAGTTTCTCACTAGACAAACCCTAACTACTTGTGGTCCCATTATTAATGGTTAACAACCACTTAGTGGGATTTATTTGGTATAGACAACCCTTTTACATTGAGTGGCCACACACCAACTACGTAATGGGCCTTATTTAAATAATATGGCCTCGTACATTGATTAACTAACTTCTAAGTACATCTAGGTAGAGAGTTTGGGGTAGGACCCTAATGGATAGTCCTTAAACACCCCTAAAGCCTCCAACCCATTGTTTGTGGAAGTGCCTAAACCCCAAGCATATTCAATTTCTGTATTTTCTTTATAGTGATGAATGATCCCACACTTGCCACACCTAATATTCTATAACTTCATTTTAAAATTTAATCATCTATTAATAAATATTTTATTTCTTTTACTTTTAACATGATAAGAATATAAATGTTATAGTTAAACATTTAGTATTATTAGAGATTTAATTTTTATTTATATTCACTAAATCATTTTTCAAATTTTAATCCATATAAAGAGGAAGAAAAATCATATATATAATATATAAATTTATTATAGAATAATATCAAGTACATATTATTAAAGTGAATATTAAATCTTTTGGGCAAACTGCAACTATGGGTAGTATCTAGTTTCGTGTATGGGATTGAGGCTATATGCTACTAAAAAGTACATGACCTTACTAGAAGTAGCCTTGGCAATGACCACAAGGAATATGGCTTTCTAGTGGTTACTATATATCTAGGTTGAAATCTTCTTTTGGTGTTGGAGTAAGACTTAAAATGCTTATGATTAGCTAAGAGATTGTCTTCCTCGAACGGAAAGAAATATGTTAACAACCCAAGACCTGGAAGCATCTAGTAGGAGTGAAAATATGCCCCCTTACAAACCACTAGTGGATTATTTCAAGTGGTGTGATTTTCGTTTAATAATGATGAGGAGTTAGCATGCATTCACAAATAATAGCCCATTGTTTTTCTTGGAGAGCTCCTAGGAAAGAGGTGTGATAGTCATCTCCAAGTATGACAAAAGGTCTATGATTGGATCTATAAAATTATTTTGTGAATCAACATTGGAGGCCACGAAATATCTAATGTGCCACACCATGTCCAAAGTGATTTTGTATAAGGTGTCACCAAATCTACCGTTCTTAGGATCATTAAGTGGAAAATTCGATAGAGGATTTCCTTTTGATCTCTTTCCTTTTTCCACTAACCATGCTTCCTCATCTAACTTAGCCACCTCCATGTAGGCTTCCTCCAAGTGATTTCACTTGAAGGATGAACTTAGGTGCCTATTTCACACTTCAAAATAAAGAGGAATACTTTTCCAAAAGGTCACCTCCTCAATGTCTTCATCATTATATTCATTGTTGCTTGATACCTAGGAAACCCTACTTTTCCTGGGGGGGGGCATAGGTATGCAACCCTTGCGTCTCTTGTCATGGAAAGTGGGGGCAAAATCCTCTTTTTTCTCCTTCTCATAAAGCTTCGAGCTTCCCCAGATTAGGATAGGGATGCAAAATTCCATGGATGTGGGAGGATAAACCCATATTTTAGTAGATGAGAAGCTTAAACCCATAACTATGGTGAGCCAAACAATGAAAAACACCCAACAGAGAACTACAACCATAGAACATAAATGAGAGCACATAGAGAAGAGCCATTTACCCAATTCTTGTGATGAGCCTAAACACAAAAGAGGGACCACATTTAACCACAAGAGGCATGTTCAAACCTATTGGAAATATTGTCATTGATGTCAACAGTCGAAATGATGATCTGTAATGATGAAGTACATCAGATGAGATTGTCATTGATGTCAACAGTTGAAGTGATGATCTGTAATGATGAAGCATATCATATACGATTGTCATTGATGTCAACATGTATATCAGTCAGAAGAAGATGTCAAATTGTGTGCAGAGATCGAAAGAGCGAACAAGGGAAGCGAATAGTCAAAAGATCAAAGCTCAGAAGGAATAGCATATTGCATAGAGAGGAAATCCATGACTATTGTTGATCACGATAGGATCAACAATTATTCAACAATCAAGCTCTGAAGGAAGAACATATTGTAGAAATGTCATTGGGATTAGTGAAAAGACTAAACAGTTGATCAATACGCAGAAATTGTGAGAGGCCTCAGTAGTCATTCGATCAGAGTGAGAAGCTCAGAAATCGTTCGATCAAGAGGTTGACTATGAGCTTAAGAATCGTAAAAGGATCGTGACCATCGGATCGGAGCACAGAGGAACAACAATGGTTAGATCCAACATAGCTGCAAGGAGGATAAGCGTTGAACTCATTCAACACTCCAAAGCTCAAGAGGAGGAGTGACGTGGACCGTTAGATCCAAATCTAAAAGGAGGAGCGATGTGGGTCGTCAATCTGACGAGAGTGGAATACCGAATTTCGAGAAATCGGAGATTGCGAGTTGAAGGAAAGAGCATGCTACTTTCTGAAATACCGAGACGTGAAATTGCGACAGAACTACCTAGCCGTCGGTTGAAAGGAGAATATGTGGCACAAGATCAATGAATTCGGCAATTCATGATGCAGGGAAATTGAGAAGAGACAATTTTGAAGTCCCGAAATTCACGAAACAATCCTGGTCGTTGAGCCAGAGGACACGTGGCGAAGGGTCATCACTTTGCTAACTGGAAATTCAAAGACTAGAAGTGCTAACCTTCCAAATAGAGAAATTCGAAATCACGAAAGAGGATCTGGACCGATGGATCATGGTTAATATCTAAGTCATCTGATCTAATCGGCGAAATCCACCTCAAAAGTTTTGACATGTTTCATGTCTCAAAGTCTCGACAAACGAAGTCCTAAAATACCAACATTCGTCAGATCTAAAAGTTTGCTTCGGGGTTTCTCTCATCCGTTGATCATATTATAGTGATGGATTGAAGCAATGAAGAATGAGCGAATAAGGTCCATTGGATTTGGAGGACGATGGAGGATCGTTGGATCAAGACTATTAGTTAGCGAACCTTGTTAACTAGAACATGTGGAAGACCACGTCAGCAAGGACACGTGGCACAGTAAGACACTGACAAGTGTCAAGATGATATGGCATTTTAGGCATGTGTATATCACGAATATGAATGACACATGGTAGCTAATAGGAATGTGACACGTCATCAAGTGACGTAAGCATTTACGTCACCCCCGGGAGTCTCACTTTGGAGTTTTGTATTGTAAGAAAAAACTATAGTGTCTGGAAGTCCCGAACGTCGAAACTCCGAAAGGGACACACGTTAGGTGATTTATAGTCACCGAGAGTTGAATTGTTGGAGGTCACGAAGACTCGAAGGAAAAACGTCGAAAACCCGGAAGTCATACATCTCAACGCCTGATTAAGACACAGTCGTTCGATTAAGGAAAGAAGCGATCAGATTAAGGTTTAAGGTGGACCGTTGATCTCGTCCATGGAAGAGACATGAACTGACTGATCATATCGGTGATATCGCAACCAGGAGTTTTGTAAGGAGCAGTGTCTCGAAGACTCGATGGCCAAAGTGCCAAAATCCCAACAACCGTCCATCTCATCGTGTGATCAAGTCACAGTCATCGAATTCAGCAGTGAAAGGATGAGTCTAGGTCTAAATTAGACCGTAGATCTATCTTCACGAAATAAATATGAGTAGTCCGATCATTTCGGTGATTTCATGATCGTGAGTTTGGTAATGTTGAAGGTAATGAAGTCCCGAAGGACGAAAAGCCGAAACTCCGTTAGCTGTTCATCCCATCAGAGATCGAGTCGTGACCGTTGATTTGGTCTAAACTTAACCGTTGATCTGTCACCGCTAAATAGATGTGAACCGTCTAATCTGACTGGTGATTTGGTGATCGTGAGTTTTAATAGTGGTGTCATGAAGACTCGAACGACAAAGTGTCGAAACCCTGTCAGTCGTTCGTCTCTTCAGAATAATGAATCGTGATCGTTTAAAACTATAAGAGGCTTCACGGAATCTATAAAGAAAGTGGCTCTGTATGACACAGTCATATGAAATGGCTTGAAGGAAGCGCCTTCGTAGAATCTAGTCTCTATAAAATTACAGAGGTTCGGGATTGAATTTAAAGGATTAAATTTATCCATGACAGTGATCAATTTATGGAAAGCCTTCACTGTAAAAATGATACAACAGTGATTATAATTAAGTTAATCGAAGAGGTACGATGATCGAATATGGTCTATTGGTGAGTCGAGAACACAGTAGAAACAAGAGTATGATCTAATGAGTTGATCCATGTCTGTGATCAACTCATGACAAAAATGAACCAATACACAGTCATGATTAAAAGAGAATAAATCATGAAAATTTGAATAATTAATAAAAACGAAAAAATGATATTAATTAATGTTTAGTTTATCATTTTAAATGAAAAGGTACAATGGTTCAAATAAAGGGACACGTTGTTTTAAATTTCACACCAGTTTGAAGATTATATAAATGAGAAACAATGGTGAGAAGAATGTGTCTCTGTGGTTCATATTATAAGATCAGGAACAGGAGCAGAGTCCAAGATGAATAATTATTTGTCCTAAGGTGCCTGTCAATGTCTTATTGAAGATCAAGAATAGAAGAAGACAGAGCAGCAGTTATGCAATCCAGTACTTGATACATAAGACCATACAAGCAAAGGTTGCAACAGACAAGTAGAAATACAACAATGGTTGTATGAGTCAAATTCAGTGAAGTACATAAGAGAATGAATTGCATTATAAACTAAGGGTGGTTNATCAGTCAGAAGAAGATGTCAAATTGTGTGCAGAGATCGAAAGAGCGAACAAGGGAAGCGAATAGTCAAAAGATCAAAGCTCAGAAGGAATAGCATATTGCATAGAGAGGAAATCTATGACTATTGTTGATCACGATAGGATCAACAATTATTCAACGATCAAGCTCTGAAGGAAGAACATATTGTAGAAATGTCATTGGGATTAGTGAAAAGACTAAACAGTTGATCAATACGCAGAAATTGTGAGAGGCCTCAGTATTCATTCGATCAAAGTGAGAAGCTCAGCAATCGTTCGATCAAGAGGTTGACTATGAGCTTAAGAATCGTAAAAGGATCGTGACCATCGGATCGGAGCACGGAGGAACAACAACGGTTAGATCCAACATAGCTGCAAGGAGGATAAGCGTTGAACTCATTCAACACTCCAAAGCTCAAGAGGAGGAGCGACGTGGACCGTTAGATCCAAAGCTAAAAGGAGGAGCGATGTGGGTCGTCAATCTGACGAGAGTGGAATACCGAATTTCGAGAAATCGAAGATTGCGAGTTGAAGGAAAGAGCATGCTACTTTCTAAAATACCGAGACGTGAAATTGCGACAGAACTACCTAGCCGTCGGTTGAAAGGAGAATATGTGGCACAAGATCAATGAATTCGGCAATTCGTGATGCAGGGAAATTGCGAAGAGACAATTTTGAAGTCCCGAAATTCACGAAACAATCTTGGTCGTTGAGCCAGAGGACACGTGGCGAAGGGTCATCACTTTGCTAACTGGAAATTCAAAGACTGGAAGTGCTAACCTTCCAAATAGCGAAATGTGAAATCACGAAAGAGGATCTGGACCGATGGATCATGGTTAATATCTAAGTCATCTGATCTAATCGGTGAAATCCACCTCAAAAGTTTTGACATGTTTCATGTCTCAAAGTCTCGACAAACGAAGTCCTAAAATACCAACATTCGTCAGATCTAAAAGTTTGCTTCGGGGTTTCTCTCATCCGTTGATCATATTATAGTGATGGATTGAAGCAATGAAGAATGAGCGAATAAGGTCCATTGGATTTGGAGGACGATGGAGGATCGTTGGATCAAGACTATTAGTTAGCGAACCTTGTTAACTAGAACATGTGGAAGACCACGTCAGCAAGGACACGTGGCACAGTAAGACACTGACAAGTGTCAAGATGATATGGCATTTTAGGCATGTGTATATCACGAATATGAATGACACATGGTAGCTAATAGGAATGTGACACGTCATCAAGTGACGTAAGCATTTACGTCACCCCCGGGAGTCTCACTTTGGAGTTTTGTATTGTAAGAAAAAACTATAGTGTCTGGAAGTCCCGAACGTCGAAACTCCGAAAGGGACACACGTTAGGTGATTTATAGTCACCGAGAGTTGAATTGTTGGAGGTCACGAAGACTCGAAGGAAAAACGTCGAAAACCCGGAAGTCATACATCTCAACGCCTGATTAAGACACAGTCGTTCGATTAAGGAAAGAAGCGATCAGATTAAGGTTTAAGGTGGACCGTTGATCTCGTCCATGGAAGAGACATGAACTGACTGATCATATCGGTGATATCGCAACCAGGAGTTTTGTAAGGAGCAGTGTCTCGAAGACTCGATGGCCAAAGTGCCAAAATCCCAACAACCGTCCATCTCATCGTGTGATCAAGTCACAGTCATCGAATTCAGCAGTGAAAGGATGAGTCTAGGTCTAAATTAGACCGTAGATCTATCTTCACGAAATAAATATGAGTAGTCCGATCATTTCGGTGATTTCATGATCGTGAGTTTGGTAATGTTGAAGGTAATGAAGTCCCGAAGGACGAAAAGCCGAAACTCCGTTAGCTGTTCATCCCATCAGAGATCGAGTCGTGACCGTTGATTTGGTCTAAACTTAACCGTTGATCTGTCACCGCTAAATAGATGTGAACCGTCTAATCTGACTGGTGATTTGGTGATCGTGAGTTTTAATAGTGGTGTCATGAAGACTCGAACGACAAAGTGTCGAAACCCTGTCAGTCGTTCGTCTCTTCAGAATAATGAATCGTGATCGTTTAAAACTATAAGAGGCTTCACGGAATCTATAAAGAAAGTGGCTCTGTATGACACAGTCATATGAAATGGCTTGAAGGAAGCGCCTTCGTAGAATCTAGTCTCTATAAAATTACAGAGGTTCGGGATTGAATTTAAAGGATTAAATTTATCCATGACAGTGATCAATTTATGGAAAGCCTTCACTGTAAAAATGATACAACAGTGATTATAATTAAGTTAATCGAAGAGGTACGATGATCGAATATGGTCTATTGGTGAGTCGAGAACACAGTAGAAACAAGAGTATGATCTAATGAGTTGATCCATGTCTGTGATCAACTCATGACAAAAATGAACCAATACACAGTCATGATTAAAAGAGAATAAATCATGAAAATTTGAATAATTAATAAAAACGAAAAAATGATATTAATTAATGTTTAGTTTATCATTTTAAATGAAAAGGTACAATGGTTCAAATAAAGGGACACGTTGTTTTAAATTTCACACCAGTTTGAAGATTATATAAATGAGAAACAATGGTGAGAAGAATGTGTCTCTGTGGTTCATATTATAAGATCAGGAACAGGAGCAGAGTCCAAGATGAATAATTATTTGTCCTAAGGTGCCTGTCAATGTCTTATTGAAGATCAAGAATAGAAGAAGACAGAGCAGCAGTTATGCAATCCAGTACTTGATACATAAGACCATACAAGCAAAGGTTGCAACAGACAAGTAGAAATACAACAATGGTTGTATGAGTCAAATTCAGTGAAGTACATAAGAGAATGAATTGCATTATAAACTAAGGGTGGTTTGGTGGTGCAAGGGTAGGTTGGAGCCTGCAGGGGAGTTGGTGCTTCCTTGTCAGTTGTGGCTGACTAAACAGGGGGTTGAAGCCTCCTACCAGTTGTTTCTAGTGAATGAGGGTGTGGGTGCATCCTTCCAATTGTA
>JZKD02S0170139.1:0-23118 GCA_000966675.3 Picea glauca | reverse complement strand
CCAACAAATTCATTGTATAAACTACAATTCATTGTCACATGGGATATTCAATCGAGGGCTCACACAAATGTGACAAATTTACAATTGGCTAAGAAAGTAAGTGACACACTGAAGACAACAATCAACCAAGTAGAGGTTGAGAGGGATGAAGTGAAGTAGTGCACTAGCCGAATAGAGCAGCGGGTAGAAGAAGTGTTCAAAACTATTCCTGACAGTGCACAAGAAGGAGAGAATTTACAAACATAAGAGAAGATTGAGAAAATAGTGCAAACAATGGAGAATTGTAGAAGCCACATCACATAGTTGATGGCACTCCTATCACCAAGCACTCCTCTAGAATTCATATCACAAAGGGAGCAGGAGGTGACAGGTCACATGGAGAACATTATGCAGATCATTCAAGAAGTCACAAAGTTATATAACAAGAGCACACAATAATGGACTAATCTTTAGGAGGATGAGAAGCTACTGGAAGTAGACAAGAAAGAAGGAGTAAACACTGCAGTACAATACTTGAAGCAAAAACAGAAGACGATGAAAATACAGGATAGGCTCAAAAGTGCACAAGATATGAAGAGCTTGCAGACATAATTGAAAAGTATACAAGAAGACAAGCAGTCAAGGCAGGCTAAGTTGGAGCCGCTACAAGAAGGCGCAAAGAAAATGCTGATAGAGATTGATGCAAACAAGGGGGGAAATGAAAACATTAGCATGGAGTGTGGAGAACTACTCAAGGAGCATCTTACAACGCATATTGTAGATATTGGAGAAAAGAAGAGCATGTAGGTAAAATATCATCAGCAAATACATGAAAATAAACAGAGCACGCGAAGGAAACATGGGGGAGTGCAACGGTTAGAAAACCAAGGTAGAAGAACTATATCCCCAAGCCATTCACACAGGAGAAGGACCGCACAACAGTAACAAATGGAGGATCACATAACGATAATAATGTTCCTACACAGGAGGAACTAGGAGGAGGATATCTACCAAACATGGACATCCCAGGTGTTACATTTTATTTTGGTCACTCTGGTGATGTCTCTACAGTTATGTGTTCAGGCTCTCATGAGGACCTTTTGCCTGAGAAAAGTGACTGTTGTCTTCTTCCATAAAACATGTTTTTAAGATGAGTTCATAGGCCACAGGTATTGTAGGGTGCGAGAAACCCTGATTCTCGCAGGCAACCCTATACTTGGAGTGTGGGATGTTTGCAGTCTACTCTATAGGTAGGGTGCGAACCTGCTTCAAATCTTAAAAGGAAGAGGAAGTTACGAAGGTTCTAAAAGAGGATCTTCTAGAAAATGAGTTGGCATTCACATGGTTGGCATCCTACTAACTAATCAGATTTAGTGGGATCATCCTCACCCCTTTAACCATCTCTCCTTCTCCTATATAATGAAAGGTTTCTCAAGGAAGAGGTTAAGCAATATTGAATAGAGAATTGATGAAAGAATATATTCAGAATTGTGTGAGGAATCCTGTTTGAATTGATGCTTGAGGCCTCCATTTGTCCATCAAGACATAGTGGATCTTCTTCATGCAAGTTTGGATCAAGTGTGTGTGTGTTAGAACAAAGGACCACCGAAAGGAAGCTTGCGACATCAAGGCAATATGGTTGTATCTTCTGCTTTCACTTAATATAAATACAGTGGCATGTCCCTTTCCCATAAAATCACTCTTATTTTATTACATGACTCCTTGATCACATGTTTAGGTCTTCATTGAATATATTATTGTTGCTTTCACCTTNCCAACAAATTCATTGTATAAACTACAATTCATTGTCACATGGGATATTCAATCGAGGGCTCACACAAATGTGACAAATTTACAATTGGCTAAGAAAGTAAGTGACACACTGAAGATAACAATCAACCAAGTGGAGGTTGAGAGGGATGAAGTGAAGTAGTGCACTGGCCGAATAGAGCAGCGGGTAGAAGAAGTGTTCAAAACTATTCCTGACAGTGCACAAGAAGGAGAGAATTTACAAACATAAGAGAAGATTGAGAAAATAGTGCAGACAATGGAGAATTGTAGAAGCCACATCACATAGTTGATGGCACTCCTATCACCAAGCACTCCTCTATAATTCATATCACAAAGGCAGCAGGAGGTGACAGGTCACATGGAGAACATTATGCAGATCATTCAAGAAGTCACAAAGTTATATAACAAGAGCACACAATAATGGACTAATCTTTAGGAGGATGAGAAGCTACTAGAAGTAGACAAGAAAGAAGGAGTAAACACTGCAGTACAATACTTGAAGCAAAAACAGAAGACGATGAAAATACAGGATAGGCTCAAAAGTGCACAAGATATGAAGAACTTGTAGACATAATTGAAAAGTATACAAGAAGACAAGCAGTCAAGGCAGGCTAAGTTGGAGCCGCTACAAGAAGGCGCAAAGAAAATGTTGATAGAGATTGATGCAAACAAGGGGGAAAATGAAAACATTAGCATGGAGTGTGGAGAACTACTCAAGGAGCATCTTACAACGCATATTGTAGATATTGGAGCAAAGAAGAGCATGTAGGTAAAATATCATCAGCAAATACATGAAAAGAAATAGAGCACGCAAAGGAAACATGGGGGAGTGCAACAGTTAGAAAACCAAGGTAGAAGAACTATATCCCAAGCCATTCACACAGGAGAAGGACTGCACAACAGTAACAAATCGAGGATCACATAACGATAATAATGTTCCTACATAGGAGGAACTAGGAGGAGGATATCTACCAAACATGGACATCCCAGGTGTTACATTTTATTTTGGTCACTCTGGTGATGTCTCTACAGTTATGTGTTTAGGCTCTCATGAGGACCTTTTGCCTGAGAAAAGTGATTGTTGTCTTCTTCCATAAAACATGTTTTTAAGATGAGTTCATAGGCCACATGTATTGTAGGGTGCGAGAAACCCTGATTCTCGCAGGAAACCCTATACTTGGAGTGTGGGATGTTTGCAGTCTACTCTATAGGTAGGGTGCGAACCTGCTTCAAATCTTAAAAGGAAGAGGAAGTTATGAAGGTTCTAAAAGAGGATCTTCTAGAAAATGAGTTGGCATTCACATGGTTGGCATACTACTAACTAATCATATTTAGTGGGATCATCCTCATCCCTTTAACCATCTCTCCTTCTCCTATATAATGAAAGGTTTCTCAAGGAAGAGGTTAAGCAATATTGAATAGAGAATTGATGAAAGAATAGATTCAGAATTGTGTGAGGAATCCTGTTTGAATTGATGCTTGAGGCCTCCATTTGTCCATCAAGACATAGTGGATCTTCTTCATGCAAGTTTGGATCAAGTGTGTGTGTGTTAGAACAAAGGACCACCGAAAGGAAGCTTGCAACATCAAGGCAATATGGTTGTATCTTCTGCTTTCACTTAATATAAATACAGTGGCATGTCCCTTTCCCATAAAATCACTCTTATTGTATTACATGACTCCTTTATCACATGTTTAGGTCTTCATTGAATATATTATTGTTGTTTTCACCTTGGTTGATTTGTGTCATTGTAGATCTGATATCTCAAGGCTACCAAAGCGAAGCAGGGACAACAAAGACATAAGGAAGCGATATCTAAAGGTATGTCATTTATTCTTTTTCTCGATGATAAATTCAATGATTGTGACTTAGGGGAAGTGTCATGTCCTGTCCTGTTTTGTTCTAGATCTAGGTGGATCCGCATATATCGATTTATCTGATAACACCAGGTAAAACAACACAGATAGAGACACTATCCATGAAGAGGATAGTCTTGTAGATAGGAGGACAATAAAATAAGATGAAGGCACACAAGGATGTCTCTGAATTTACAATCACAGAAGATGATGCAGAGCTCATAGCAGAGATAGTACATGATCTTGCAATAGAGTCGTGGGATGACGTCGAGAAGAAAAGAGAGGAGATAGTCAATAAGTTCACAAAAGTTAAGGATGCACTGGAGCAACTGTAACTCACTATGGCGTAGCAGAAGGAATAGGTGCAACAACAACAAAATGCTCAGGAAAATACAGTGCCAAAGAAGGAGATGATACAAATCATGGCGTTGGGGAATGAAAATTTATGTATTACTCAAGACATGTTGCATATTGATGAGGAGACAATGCATAAGAAGTTGAAGGATATTGATCATTTGGACTTGGCACTGCCCAAGGTTCCAATAAATGCATTGTATAAACTATAATTCAGTGTTGTGCAGGAGATTCAATCGAGGTCCCACGCAAATGTGACACATTTACAATTGGCTAAGCAAGTAAGTGACACACTGAATATAACAATCAACTAGTGATCCAAAAAGGATCCAGAGAAGGCTAACAACAACTTAGAATGCGCAGAGGTAACTCAGGATGCTCAGAATGGCTTCAGCAGATAGAGAAAGGGAAAAAAATCAAAGTTCCCAAAACTTGTTTAAAATGTCATGATCGCGAAGAGCACGTCACAATATTTCTAATGGCGCAAATGAATCGTCAAACAGAGTTATGGCTCAAAAGTTATAAGCGGTCAAGGTTTAGGTCAAACTTGGTCAAAAGGTCAAAAAGGCAAGGTGACACATGGCACCACTACAAGGGTGACACGTGGCACGTATGTACATTTTATGTGGCACAATGTTGAGTTGGAATGGGATGAAGTGGCAAGTTTGATGGCATACACGTGGGCAAATTAGGTTGTGACAAGTGTCAATTTCATGGACAAATGTTATGGTGCCACATGGCCCAATCATGGGCTGCCATGTGGCACCCCTCCAATGGTTAGTAGGTGACCAAATTTTTTATGACTCCATAGGAGTAGAACCCTTTACCTCCTCTTATCCCGAAGGCCCCACATTCCGCACCAACCAATACCCCACTACATGTTCCTTGTTTGTAATCTAACGCACATACTATTTAAAGTTAATAAAGTTTTATGTGGTAGAAGGAAAGGGCTAGGCCTTCGACCCAACCCTTGGTTCTATGAAAATATGCACAACCATGTATATTCCAACTGCTACATATAGTGGCATGTCCGCCAGTCCATCAAATATTCCAACCACCCACTATATATAGCCATCTGCCAAAACCGTTCAACATATTCCACCAAGCCCGCCATTATAGCAGTATCTCCGCCATTTAAGTGGATGTTCCGCCAGTTTAAAACGCTCGTTAAATTTAGTAAAGTCTTCCATAATTTGTTACAACTTTGTATTAAAATTGAAGTCCACAAAATTTGATCCCGGGACCTTCGCTAACTAAGCACCTAAACTTTGCCTCCATAACCAATGCGCCCAACTTCCTCATCAATGCACAACCGCCCGCAAAATTGTATAAGAAGGGGTGTTTGGCCAGAGTTCGGAACAAAAGATAGAGCACAAGAGAGGGAAATCGAGTGCACCCATACGGACTGTATATGGACTGGGGCACGCTTTTTGATATTTCTCAATCATTAATTGCAGGAGCAGTGGCATGCAAACTGAGGCAATATTTTTCTTAGACCAAAAAGTGTCAAACTCAGATTGAGGCGTGGAGATAGTCATTTTTAGGTAAAACAACGCCCAAAACACAATGGTGTTGTTATTTTTCTGATCTGAGCAAAGATTTTGTAGATTAACTTCAGAATGAGGTATACTTATGTATTTTGCCCAATTCTTTGGTGGAGTTAATAAAAAGACCTACCCATTTGAGAGAAGGACCTGGAGACGTAGTCCATCAGGGAAGAACTCCATTATCAAGTTCTTTGTTTTCATATTACATGATTATGTCTCTTTGCTTTTGAGATTTTCTATCTCTATAGTGTACTTTAGTTTATTCTTATTTATGCAATTCTTTAATACGTCACCCGACGAAAAGATATCGGATCATGTTGGTATTAGAGTAGTCATATTTGACTTGAATTGTTGAGTATGAATGCTTACTAGGGCCAAGCATAAGCAGGGTGAAGGAACTCTTAAGAATTTCAATCCCGAAGTTGTTCGTGCATCCTGAAGGAAGAAGATGGCAAAAGAGGATAAGCGTGATGAATGGAGAAAAAATTTCACATGGTATTTTATCGCATGTTAGAAATGGTCGAATGAATGTATGGAGATTACAAGAAGAGGATGAAGAAGAAAGGGAATAAAAAGGAAGCACCACCCGATGATGATGATTCGGCAAACCAAGGGGCTGGAGGATATCCTCATAGGCCTCCATCTTCGCCTTCAATTTCTAGTTCTTCTTCCTCTGAGCATTCTCATCATTCTAGCCATACAACCTATTTTAAGAAACCATTATTAAATCTTGATGTAAAGTTTGCTTTACCTATGTTTAATGGAGATGCTAATCCTAAAAGGTTAGACAATTGGATCCGATAGGTTGAAGTATATTTCTATGTTCGTCATATTGACGAAGAGGAAATTTAAGTGCAACTGGCTTCTCTTCGGTTGGAAGGCACCGCTCTTGTATGGTGGGAGAGAAAGCTACATGACATAAGTAAGTGTGGTAATCTTCTTTACTCATGGTTAGAGTTTAAATCAAAGATAAGGAAGCAGTTCTATCCATTAGGGTATTTACATAAAGAAATGATGGAATGGAAAACTTTGAGGCAGAGTAAAGGTCAGGCTGTACAAAGTTTCACAGAAGAATTTAGGAAGAAAGCTCTTGCATTGAATATTCCTTTGGATTCTTATGAAACTTTAATGAAGTATATTGGCACACTTCACAGTTATATTCGTCATACTTTACTATTTTTTAACCCCACCAGTCTTGACGAAGTTTGTGTGCAAGCCACTCACCTTGAAAACATGGGTAAGAATGGACAGGAGGAAAATCCATTCAAGCACTCTAAAAACCATTTCAATGGAAAAGGAAATGGTAAGGACAAGAGGACAGCTACAACAAATAAGGAAGAAGGAAAACCCTCTTTCATCCATTGCGAGAAAACTGGTCATGATAGCAAACATTGTTGGAAACTACATCCAGAGTTAAGGAAAAAGAAGTTTGGAGGCAAGGGGAAGCCAAAGACCATTGCTACAGTTAAACATGATCTTGACTCCAATTCAGATGACGAAGAAAGGATAGTAGCAGTTGGGATGCAAGGTAAAGATTCCTTTTATGCATGTTCAAGTTCTTTAAATGAATCACATGATGATGATAAAAGGAGTAGTGCACTATTCCACATAAGAGTTGTATCGAAACATACAAAGATAGACACATTATTTGATCCGGGTTCCCAAGTCAATTTAATATCAGAGACACTTGTTAAAAAATTGGGATTAACCATAAGACCTCGCCATAAACCTTACCCTCTCAGTTGGGTATCTGATAAAGCAACATTAAATGTCACTAAGCAGTGTAGGTTGAGGTTTGTTATTGCTTCTAGGATGATAGATGAAGTAGATCTTGATGTGGTTCCTTTGGATGTTTGTGGTATTGTATTAGGAAGTCCCTATTTGTATGATAGACATGCTATCTTCTTTCTAAAGGAAAAAAATATCATCTTACAAAATATGGAGTGGAATACATCATTAAAGCTCACAACATAAAGGACAAATCAACACTTGTTAGTTCAAGCCAAGTAAAAAGAGTTATAAACACTAACAAGAATATTGTACTTGTGATTGTAAAGGGGGAATGCCATGATAAGGTCTGATGTTCTTAATGTTCTTAATACTTTGCATAAGAATGAATTTATTTAAATGAGACAGGTCTTTTAGTGGGAAGGTAGCCAGCAGAAGACCTTCGACACTTCAAAGATCGACATTGTTCCAATTCTCGCCTTACCTAACCTTCAACAACCATACAAGTTTGAGACCAATGCCAGTACCAATGTCATAAGGACAAACATTCTTTTTGGATCTCATACTGTTACATCTATTATTTTGAAGAATGTTTTCTTAGCTTATATCAATAATGATAGATGGAATACTATTGATGAGATATTCAAAGATGTATGTGGGATCTTCGAGGGTTTGCAGGTGAAGAAGTTTTGTTTGCATGACAACTTACTCCACCATTTGAGTAAACCTTGATTTCCTTCCTACAAGGAAGTGTATGTAACTGAAGAAGATTTCGTTTCATTTGTACTTGGGAATTTGGGAATTGTAATGTATTTACAGGGATGGCATTTTCCTTGAAGGAAAATATCTGTAACCGCTATTGTAAATGAATGTGTGTTGTACTTTTGTAAGCCCACTATTGAAAGGCCAGGGTTGTACACACCACTTCCTATTTCCTCTTATCCTTGGGAAATATTTTCAATGGATTTTGTAAGGGGATTAACCATGTCTACTATGAGTCATGTCTACTTGGGTGTAGCAGTGGATAAGATGTGTAACAAGCAGGTTGCTCTTTTGTTATCCTAGTATGTAAGGGTCCATTTCGGGTTGTCCATGTTCATTATCTCTGGTTGAGAGTCTCAATTGTTAGGATAATATTGGACAAATTTGTGGTATCTCATGGACACCATGATGGGGAGGAGCATTACTTTACATCCATAGGCCAACAGGTGAACATAGGTGGTAAACAATATGGTGGTCTAGTTGCTTCAAGGATATTTCAGCTAGCATCCTAGGTCATGGGATGATCAATTACTTTATGTCTAGTCTATGTATAATCAAGTCATGTATTCTTTCACTCAGGATTCGCCAATTGAGACTTGTCTTGGGTATTTACCTAAGATTCACTTGTACTTGTTGTATGGGAAAGATGTCAGCGAGAGAGATGCAACCCGCAAGTTCATTGAGGTGATTCAACAGATCAACCAAGCAGTAAAGGAGCATATGGAGGAANTTTCACCTTGGTTGATTTGTGTCATTGTAGATCTGATATCTCAAGGCTACCAAAGCGAAGCAGGGACAACAAAGACATAAGGAAGCGATATCTAAAGGTATGTCATTTATTCTTTTTCTCGATGATAAATTCAATGATTGTGACTTAGGGGAAGTGTCATGTCCTGTCCTGTTTTGTTCTAGATCTAGGTGGATCCGCATATATCGATTTATCTGATAACACCAGGTAAAACAACACAGATAGAGACACTATCCATGAAGAGGATAGTCTTGTAGATAGGAGGACAATAAAATAAGATGAAGGCACACAAGGATGTCTCTGAATTTACAATCACAGAAGATGATGCAGAGCTCATAGCAGAGATAGTACATGATCTTGCAATAGAGTCGTGGGATGACGTCGAGAAGAAAAGAGAGGAGATAGTCAATAAGTTCACAAAAGTTAAGGATGCACTGGAGCAACTGTAACTCACTATGGCGTAGCAGAAGGAATAGGTGCAACAACAACAAAATGCTCAGGAAAATACAGTGCCAAAGAAGGAGATGATACAAATCATGGCGTTGGGGAATGAAAATTTATGTATTACTCAAGACATGTTGCATATTGATGAGGAGACAATGCATAAGAAGTTGAAGGATATTGATCATTTGGACTTGGCACTGCCCAAGGTTCCAACAAATGCATTGTATAAACTATAATTCAGTGTTGTGCAGGAGATTCAATCGAGGTCCCATGCAAATGTGACACATTTACAATTGGCTAAGCAGGTAAGTGACACACTGAATATAACAATCAACTAGTGATCCAAAAAGGATCCAGAGAAGGCTAAGAACAACTTAGAACGCGTAGAGGTAACTCAGGATGCTCAGAATGGCTTCAGCAGATAGAGAAAGGGAAAAAAATCAGAGTTCCCAAAACTTGTTTAAAATGTCATGATCGCGAAGAGCACGTCACAATATTTCTAATGGCGCAAATGAATCGTCAAATAGAGTTATGGCTCAAAAGTTATAAGCGGTCAAAGTTTAGTTCAAACTTGGTCTAAAGGTCAAAAAGACAAGGTGACACATGGCACCACTACAAGGGTGACACGTGGCACGTATGTACATCTTATGTGGCACAATGTTGAGTTGGAATGGGATGAAGTGGCAAGTTTGATGGCATACACGTGGGCAAATTAGGTTGTGACAAGTGTCAGTTTCATGGACAAATGTTATGGTGCCACATGGCCCAATCATGGGCTGCCACGTGGCACCCCTCCAATGGTTAGCAGGTGACCAAAATTTTTATGACTCCATAGGAGTAGAACCCTTTACCTCCTCTTATCCCGAAGGCCCCACATTCCGCACCAACCAATACCCCACTACATGTTCCTTGTTTGTAATCTGGCGCACATACTATTTAAAGTTAATAAAGTTTTATGTGGTAGAAAGAAAGGGCTAGGCCTTCGACCCAACCCTTGGTTCTATGAAAATCTGCACAACCATGTATATTCCAACTGCTACATATAGT
This sequence comes from Picea glauca, assembly GCA_000966675.3. Classification (NCBI taxonomy): domain Eukaryota; kingdom Viridiplantae; phylum Streptophyta; class Pinopsida; order Pinales; family Pinaceae; genus Picea; species Picea glauca. The sequence goes on along the minus strand of JZKD02S0170139.1, from coordinate 12,861 downwards.
GGCATGTCCGCCAGTCCATCAAATATGCCAACCACCCACTATATATAGCCACCTGCCAAAACCGTACAACATATTCCACCAAGCCCGCCATTATAGCAGTATCCCCGCCATTTAACTGGATGTTCCGCCAGTTTAAACTGCCCATTAAATTTAGTAAAGTCTGCCATAATTTGTTACAACTTTGTATTAAAATTGAAGTCCACAAAATTCGATCCCGGGACCTTCGCTAACTAAGTGCCTAAACTTAGCCTCCATAACCAATGTGCCCAACTTCCTCATCAATGCACAACCGCCCGCAAAATTGTATAAGAAGGGGTGTTCGGCCAGAGTTCGGAACAAAAGATAGAGCACAAGAGAGGGAAATCGAGTGTGCCCATATGGACTGTATATGGACTGGGGCACGCTTTTTGATATTTCTCAATCATTAATTGCAGGAGAAGTGGCATGCAAACTGAGGCAATATTTTTCTTAGGCCAAAAAGTGTCAAACTCAGATTGAGGCGTGGAGATATTCATTTTTAGGTAAAACAACGCCCAAAACACAATGGTGTTGTTATTTTTCTGATCTGAGCAAAGATTTTGTAGATTAACTCCAGAATGAGGTATACTTATGTATTTTGCCCAATTCTTTGGTGGAGTTAATAAAAAGACCTACCCATTTGAGAGAAGGACCTGGAGACGTAGTCCATCAGGGAAGAACTCCATTATCAAGTTCTTTGTTTTCATATTACATGATTATGTCTCTTTGCTTTTGAGATTTTCTATCTCTATAGTGTACTTTAGTTTATTCTTATTTATGCAATTCTTTAATACGTCACCCGACGAAAAGATATCGGATCATGTTGGTATTAGAGTAGTCATATTTGACTTGAATTGTTGAGTATGAATGCTTACTAGGGCCAAGCATAAGCAGGGTGAAGGAACTCTTAAGAATTTCAATCCCGAAGTTGTTCGTGCATCCTGAAGGAAGAAGATGGCAAAAGAGGATAAGCGTGATGAATGGAGAAAAAATTTCACATGGTATTTTATCGCATGTTAGAAATGGTCGAATGAATGTATGGAGATTACAAGAAGAGGATGAAGAAGAAAGGGAATAAAAAGGAAGCACCACCCGATGATGATGATTCGGCAAACCAAGGGGCTGGAGGATATCCTCATAGGCCTCCATCTTCGCCTTCAATTTCTAGTTCTTCTTCCTCTGAGCATTCTCATCATTCTAGCCATACAACCTATTTTAAGAAACCATTATTAAATCTTGATGTAAAGTTTGCTTTACCTATGTTTAATGGAGATGCTAATCCTAAAAGGTTAGACAATTGGATCCGATAGGTTGAAGTATATTTCTATGTTCGTCATATTGACGAAGAGGAAATTTAAGTGCAACTGGCTTCTCTTCGGTTGGAAGGCACCGCTCTTGTATGGTGGGAGAGAAAGCTACATGACATAAGTAAGTGTGGTAATCTTCTTTACTCATGGTTAGAGTTTAAATCAAAGATAAGGAAGCAGTTCTATCCATTAGGGTATTTACATAAAGAAATGATGGAATGGAAAACTTTGAGGCAGAGTAAAGGTCAGGCTGTACAAAGTTTCACAGAAGAATTTAGGAAGAAAGCTCTTGCATTGAATATTCCTTTGGATTCTTATGAAACTTTAATGAAGTATATTGGCACACTTCACAGTTATATTCGTCATACTTTACTATTTTTTAACCCCACCAGTCTTGACGAAGTTTGTGTGCAAGCCACTCACCTTGAAAACATGGGTAAGAATGGACAGGAGGAAAATCCATTCAAGCACTCTAAAAACCATTTCAATGGAAAAGGAAATGGTAAGGACAAGAGGACAGCTACAACAAATAAGGAAGAAGGAAAACCCTCTTTCATCCATTGCGAGAAAACTGGTCATGATAGCAAACATTGTTGGAAACTACATCCAGAGTTAAGGAAAAAGAAGTTTGGAGGCAAGGGGAAGCCAAAGACCATTGCTACAGTTAAACATGATCTTGACTCCAATTCAGATGACGAAGAAAGGATAGTAGCAGTTGGGATGCAAGGTAAAGATTCCTTTTATGCATGTTCAAGTTCTTTAAATGAATCACATGATGATGATAAAAGGAGTAGTGCACTATTCCACATAAGAGTTGTATCGAAACATACAAAGATAGACACATTATTTGATCCGGGTTCCCAAGTCAATTTAATATCAGAGACACTTGTTAAAAAATTGGGATTAACCATAAGACCTCGCCATAAACCTTACCCTCTCAGTTGGGTATCTGATAAAGCAACATTAAATGTCACTAAGCAGTGTAGGTTGAGGTTTGTTATTGCTTCTAGGATGATAGATGAAGTAGATCTTGATGTGGTTCCTTTGGATGTTTGTGGTATTGTATTAGGAAGTCCCTATTTGTATGATAGACATGCTATCTTCTTTCTAAAGGAAAAAAATATCATCTTACAAAATATGGAGTGGAATACATCATTAAAGCTCACAACATAAAGGACAAATCAACACTTGTTAGTTCAAGCCAAGTAAAAAGAGTTATAAACACTAACAAGAATATTGTACTTGTGATTGTAAAGGGGGAATGCCATGATAAGGTCTGATGTTCTTAATGTTCTTAATACTTTGCATAAGAATGAATTTATTTAAATGAGACAGGTCTTTTAGTGGGAAGGTAGCCAGCAGAAGACCTTCGACACTTCAAAGATCGACATTGTTCCAATTCTCGCCTTACCTAACCTTCAACAACCATACAAGTTTGAGACCAATGCCAGTACCAATGTCATAAGGACAAACATTCTTTTTGGATCTCATACTGTTACATCTATTATTTTGAAGAATGTTTTCTTAGCTTATATCAATAATGATAGATGGAATACTATTGATGAGATATTCAAAGATGTATGTGGGATCTTCGAGGGTTTGCAGGTGAAGAAGTTTTGTTTGCATGACAACTTACTCCACCATTTGAGTAAACCTTGATTTCCTTCCTACAAGGAAGTGTATGTAACTGAAGAAGATTTCGTTTCATTTGTACTTGGGAATTTGGGAATTGTAATGTATTTACAGGGATGGCATTTTCCTTGAAGGAAAATATCTGTAACCGCTATTGTAAATGAATGTGTGTTGTACTTTTGTAAGCCCACTATTGAAAGGCCAGGGTTGTACACACCACTTCCTATTTCCTCTTATCCTTGGGAAATATTTTCAATGGATTTTGTAAGGGGATTAACCATGTCTACTATGAGTCATGTCTACTTGGGTGTAGCAGTGGATAAGATGTGTAACAAGCAGGTTGCTCTTTTGTTATCCTAGTATGTAAGGGTCCATTTCGGGTTGTCCATGTTCATTATCTCTGGTTGAGAGTCTCAATTGTTAGGATAATATTGGACAAATTTGTGGTATCTCATGGACACCATGATGGGGAGGAGCATTACTTTACATCCATAGGCCAACAGGTGAACATAGGTGGTAAACAATATGGTGGTCTAGTTGCTTCAAGGATATTTCAGCTAGCATCCTAGGTCATGGGATGATCAATTACTTTATGTCTAGTCTATGTATAATCAAGTCATGTATTCTTTCACTCAGGATTCGCCAATTGAGACTTGTCTTGGGTATTTACCTAAGATTCACTTGTACTTGTTGTATGGGAAAGATGTCAGCGAGAGAGATGCAACCCGCAAGTTCATTGAGGTGATTCAACAGATCAACCAAGCAGTAAAGGAGCATATGGAGGAAGATTTCATCCTATATTGAAGACCGAAGAATTCATGTAGGAATTCCATTACTTATCTTTAAGTATGCCTAAAGGGTATGCAGTCCAGCAAGGCATGACAGATCGAGAAGGAAAGAGTGAGGGAGAAATCTCCTCACTTACCAGTTGATTGATGAAATCTTTTGGTGGTCCAAAAATATCTCAGTGGGAAGGCAGGATCCAAAAAGGATCCAAAGAAGGCTAAGAACAAATCATAACGTGCAGAGGCAACTCAAGACGCTCAGAATGGCTTCAATAGATAGAGAAAGGGAAAAAATTCAAAGTTCCAAAAACTCAGTTAAAATGACATTATCACGAAGAGCGCGTCGCAAGCTTTCTAATGGCACAAACGGCTCGTCAAACAGACTTACCAATCAAAAGTTATAAGCGGTCAAAGTTTAGGTTAAACTTGGTCAAAAGGTCAAAAAGTCAAGGTGACAAGTAGAACGTCCGTACATATGATGTGGCACGATGTTGAGTTGGCATGGGATGATGTGGACAGTTTGATGGCAGACACATGGGTGAATTAATTTGTGACAAGTGTCAGTTTCATGGACAAATGTTATGGTCCCACGTGATCCAATCATGGGCTGCAACGTGGCACCCCTTCAATGGTTAGCAGGTGACCAAAATTTTTATAACTCCATAGGAATCGAACCCTTGACCTCCTCTTAGCCCAAAGGCCTCACATTCTGTGCCAACCAATACCCCTCTACATGTTCCTTATTTGTAATCTGGCACACATATTATTTAAAGTTAATAAAGTTTTATGTGGCGGAAGGAAAGGGCTAGGCCTTCGGCTCAACCCTTGGTTCTATGCATATATGTGCAACCATGTATATTCCAACCACCACATATAGTGGAATATTTGTTAGTCCATCAAATATGCCAACCACCCACTATATATAGCCATCCACCAAAACTGTTCAACATATTCCACCAAACCCACCATTATAGCAGTATCTCCGCCATTTTAGTGGATGTTCCGCCAGTTTAAACCGCCCGTCAAATTTAGTAAAGTCCGCCATAATTTGTTAAAACTGTGTGTTAAAATTGGAGTCCACGAGATTCAATCCCATGACCTCCGCTAACTAAGTGCCTAAACTTAGCCTCCATAACCAATGCGCCCAACTTCCTCATCAATGCACAATCACCCGCAAAATTGTATGAGAAGGGGTGTTCGGCCGGAGTTTGAAACAGAAGACAGAGCACGAGAGAGGGAAACTGAGCACACCTGTATGGACTGGGGCACACTTTTCGAGATTTCTCAATCATTAATTGCAGGATTAGTGGCATGCAAACTGAGGCGAGATTTTTCTTAGGCTAAAAAGTGTCAGACTCAGATCGAGGTGTGGAGATAGTCATTTTTAGGTAAAATGATGCCACAAATGCAGTGGTGGTGTTAGTTTTCTAATCAGAGCAAATATTTTGTATCTTAACTACAAAATGAGGTATACTTATGTATTTTTCCCAATTCTTTTGTGGAGTTAATAAAAATACCTACGCATTTGAGAGAAGGACCCGGAGACGTAGTCCACCAAGGATGAACTTTGTTATCAAGTTCTTTATGTTCATATTGCATGATTATGTCTCTTTCATTTTGATCTTTTCCTTCTTTATGGTGTACTTTAGTTTATGCTCATTTTATGCAATTCTTTAATAAGTCACCCGACAAAAAGATCCTGGATCAACTAGGTGCAGATTGAGAGGGATGAAACAAAGCAGTGCACTGGTCAGATAGAGAAGCAGGTAGAAGAAGTGTTCAAAACCAATCCTAACAACGTGAAAGAAGGAGATAATTTACAAACATAAGAGAAGATTTAGAAAATATAGCAAATAATGGATACTTATAGAAGCCACATCACAGAGTTGATGACACTCCTATCACCCAACACTCCATTGGAAGTCATATCACAAAGGGAGTAGGAGGTGACAGGTCACATGAAGAACATTGTGCAGATCATTCAAGAAGTCATAGATTTATATAACAAGAGCACACAATTATGGACTAATCTGCAGGAGGATGAGAAGCAGCAGGAAGTAGACAAGAAAGAAGAAGGAGTAAGCACTATATTACGAGACTTGAAGAAGAAAAAAAAGAAAATGAAAATACAGGATAGGCTGAAAAGTGCATAGGATATGAAGAATTTGTAGGAAGAATTGAAAAGTATACAAGCAGAGAAGCAATCGAGGTAGGCTAAGTTGGAGCCACTCCAAGAAGGCGTAGAGAAAATGTTGATAAAGATTGATGCAGCTACAGGGAAAATTGAAAAAATTAGCATGGAGTGTGGAGAACTGCTCAAGGAGCATCTTACAACGTAGATTGTAGAGACTATAGCAGATATGAGTGTGTAGGTAAAATATTTCACTGAAGACATTTCTAGAAAATTCCAGGAGTTGGAAATCGGTGCAGGATGNCAGAATGAGGTATACTTATGTATTTTGCCCAATTCTTTGGTGGAGTTAATAAAAAGACCTACCCATTTGAGAGAAGGACCTGGAGACGTAGTCCATCAGGGAAGAACTCCATTATCAAGTTCTTTGTTTTCATATTACATGATTATGTCTCTTTGCTTTTGAGATTTTCTATCTCTATAGTGTACTTTAGTTTATTCTTATTTATGCAATTCTTTAATACGTCACCCGACGAAAAGATATCGGATCATGTTGGTATTAGAGTAGTCATATTTGACTTGAATTGTTGAGTATGAATGCTTACTAGGGCCAAGCATAAGCAGGGTGAAGGAACTCTTAAGAATTTCAATCCCGAAGTTGTTCGTGCATCCTGAAGGAAGAAGATGGCAAAAGAGGATAAGCGTGATGAATGGAGAAAAAATTTCACATGGTATTTTATCGCATGTTAGAAATGGTCGAATGAATGTATGGAGATTACAAGAAGAGGATGAAGAAGAAAGGGAATAAAAAGGAAGCACCACCCGATGATGATGATTCGGCAAACCAAGGGGCTGGAGGATATCCTCATAGGCCTCCATCTTCGCCTTCAATTTCTAGTTCTTCTTCCTCTGAGCATTCTCATCATTCTAGCCATACAACCTATTTTAAGAAACCATTATTAAATCTTGATGTAAAGTTTGCTTTACCTATGTTTAATGGAGATGCTAATCCTAAAAGGTTAGACAATTGGATCCGATAGGTTGAAGTATATTTCTATGTTCGTCATATTGACGAAGAGGAAATTTAAGTGCAACTGGCTTCTCTTCGGTTGGAAGGCACCGCTCTTGTATGGTGGGAGAGAAAGCTACATGACATAAGTAAGTGTGGTAATCTTCTTTACTCATGGTTAGAGTTTAAATCAAAGATAAGGAAGCAGTTCTATCCATTAGGGTATTTACATAAAGAAATGATGGAATGGAAAACTTTGAGGCAGAGTAAAGGTCAGGCTGTACAAAGTTTCACAGAAGAATTTAGGAAGAAAGCTCTTGCATTGAATATTCCTTTGGATTCTTATGAAACTTTAATGAAGTATATTGGCACACTTCACAGTTATATTCGTCATACTTTACTATTTTTTAACCCCACCAGTCTTGACGAAGTTTGTGTGCAAGCCACTCACCTTGAAAACATGGGTAAGAATGGACAGGAGGAAAATCCATTCAAGCACTCTAAAAACCATTTCAATGGAAAAGGAAATGGTAAGGACAAGAGGACAGCTACAACAAATAAGGAAGAAGGAAAACCCTCTTTCATCCATTGCGAGAAAACTGGTCATGATAGCAAACATTGTTGGAAACTACATCCAGAGTTAAGGAAAAAGAAGTTTGGAGGCAAGGGGAAGCCAAAGACCATTGCTACAGTTAAACATGATCTTGACTCCAATTCAGATGACGAAGAAAGGATAGTAGCAGTTGGGATGCAAGGTAAAGATTCCTTTTATGCATGTTCAAGTTCTTTAAATGAATCACATGATGATGATAAAAGGAGTAGTGCACTATTCCACATAAGAGTTGTATCGAAACATACAAAGATAGACACATTATTTGATCCGGGTTCCCAAGTCAATTTAATATCAGAGACACTTGTTAAAAAATTGGGATTAACCATAAGACCTCGCCATAAACCTTACCCTCTCAGTTGGGTATCTGATAAAGCAACATTAAATGTCACTAAGCAGTGTAGGTTGAGGTTTGTTATTGCTTCTAGGATGATAGATGAAGTAGATCTTGATGTGGTTCCTTTGGATGTTTGTGGTATTGTATTAGGAAGTCCCTATTTGTATGATAGACATGCTATCTTCTTTCTAAAGGAAAAAAATATCATCTTACAAAATATGGAGTGGAATACATCATTAAAGCTCACAACATAAAGGACAAATCAACACTTGTTAGTTCAAGCCAAGTAAAAAGAGTTATAAACACTAACAAGAATATTGTACTTGTGATTGTAAAGGGGGAATGCCATGATAAGGTCTGATGTTCTTAATGTTCTTAATACTTTGCATAAGAATGAATTTATTTAAATGAGACAGGTCTTTTAGTGGGAAGGTAGCCAGCAGAAGACCTTCGACACTTCAAAGATCGACATTGTTCCAATTCTCGCCTTACCTAACCTTCAACAACCATACAAGTTTGAGACCAATGCCAGTACCAATGTCATAAGGACAAACATTCTTTTTGGATCTCATACTGTTACATCTATTATTTTGAAGAATGTTTTCTTAGCTTATATCAATAATGATAGATGGAATACTATTGATGAGATATTCAAAGATGTATGTGGGATCTTCGAGGGTTTGCAGGTGAAGAAGTTTTGTTTGCATGACAACTTACTCCACCATTTGAGTAAACCTTGATTTCCTTCCTACAAGGAAGTGTATGTAACTGAAGAAGATTTCGTTTCATTTGTACTTGGGAATTTGGGAATTGTAATGTATTTACAGGGATGGCATTTTCCTTGAAGGAAAATATCTGTAACCGCTATTGTAAATGAATGTGTGTTGTACTTTTGTAAGCCCACTATTGAAAGGCCAGGGTTGTACACACCACTTCCTATTTCCTCTTATCCTTGGGAAATATTTTCAATGGATTTTGTAAGGGGATTAACCATGTCTACTATGAGTCATGTCTACTTGGGTGTAGCAGTGGATAAGATGTGTAACAAGCAGGTTGCTCTTTTGTTATCCTAGTATGTAAGGGTCCATTTCGGGTTGTCCATGTTCATTATCTCTGGTTGAGAGTCTCAATTGTTAGGATAATATTGGACAAATTTGTGGTATCTCATGGACACCATGATGGGGAGGAGCATTACTTTACATCCATAGGCCAACAGGTGAACATAGGTGGTAAACAATATGGTGGTCTAGTTGCTTCAAGGATATTTCAGCTAGCATCCTAGGTCATGGGATGATCAATTACTTTATGTCTAGTCTATGTATAATCAAGTCATGTATTCTTTCACTCAGGATTCGCCAATTGAGACTTGTCTTGGGTATTTACCTAAGATTCACTTGTACTTGTTGTATGGGAAAGATGTCAGCGAGAGAGATGCAACCCGCAAGTTCATTGAGGTGATTCAACAGATCAACCAAGCAGTAAAGGAGCATATGGAGGAATATTTCATCCTATATCGAAGACCAAGGAATTCACGTAGGAATGTCATTACTTATATTTAAGTATGCCTAAAGGGTATGCAGTCCAGCAAGGCATGACAGATCGAGAAGGAAAGAGTGAGGGAGAAATCCCCTCACTTACCAGTTGATTGATGAAATCTTTTGGTGGTCCAAAAATATCTCAGTGGGAAGGCATGATCCAAAAAGGATACAAAGAAGGCTAAGAACAAATCATAACGTGCAGAGGCAACTCAGAATGCTCAGAATGGCTTCAATAGATAGAGAAAGGGAAAAAGTTCAAAGTTCCAAAAACTCAGTTAAAATGGCATTATCACGAAGAGCGCGTCACAAGCTTTCTAATGGCACAAACAGCTCGTCAAACAGACTTACCAATCAAAAGTTATAAGCGGTCAAAGTTTAGGTTAAACTTGGTCAAAAGGTCAAAAAGTCAAGGTGACAAGTAGAACGTTCGTACATATGATGTGGCACGATGTTGAGTTGGCATGGGATGATGTGGAAAGTTTGATGGCAGACACATGGGTGAATTAATTTGTGACAAGTGTCAGTTTCATGGACAAATGTTATGGTCCCACGTGATCCAATCATGGGCTGCAACGTGGCACCCCTTCAATGGTTAGCAGGTGACCAAAATTTTTATAACTCCATAGGAATCGAACCCTTGACCTCCTCTTAGCCCAAAGGCCTCACATTCTGTGCCAACCAATACCCCTCTACATGTTCCTTATTTGTAATCTGGCACACATATTATTTAAAGTTAATAAAGTTTTATGTGGCGGAAGGAAAGGGCTAGGCCTTCGGCTCAACCCTTGGTTCTATGCATATATGTGCAACCATGTATATTCCAACCACCACATATAGTGGAATATTTGTTAGTCCATCAAATATGCCAACCACCCACTATATATAGCCATCCACCAAAACTGTTCAACATATTCCACCAAACCCACCATTATAGCAGTATCTCCGCCATTTTAGTGGATGTTCCGCCAGTTTAAACCGCCCGTCAAATTTAGTAAAGTCCGCCATAATTTGTTAAAACTGTGTGTTAAAATTGGAGTCCACGAGATTCAATCCCATGACCTCCGCTAACTAAGTGCCTAAACTTAGCCTCCATAACCAATGCGCCCAACTTCCTCATCAATGCACAATCACCCGCAAAATTGTATGAGAAGGGGTGTTCGGCCGGAGTTTGAAACAGAAGACAGAGCACGAGAGAGGGAAACTGAGCACACCTGTATGGACTGGGGCACACTTTTCGAGATTTCTCAATCATTAATTGCAGGATTAGTGGCATGCAAACTGAGGCGAGATTTTTCTTAGGCTAAAAAGTGTCAGACTCAGATCGAGGTGTGGAGATAGTCATTTTTAGGTAAAATGATGCCACAAATGCAGTGGTGGTGTTAGTTTTCTAATCAGAGCAAATATTTTGTATCTTAACTACAAAATGAGGTATACTTATGTATTTTTCCCAATTCTTTTGTGGAGTTAATAAAAATACCTACGCATTTGAGAGAAGGACCCGGAGACGTAGTCCACCAAGGATGAACTTTGTTATCAAGTTCTTTATGTTCATATTGCATGATTATGTCTCTTTCATTTTGATCTTTTCCTTCTTTATGGTGTACTTTAGTTTATGCTCATTTTATGCAATTCTTTAATAAGTCACCCGACAAAAAGATCCTGGATCAACTAGGTGCAGATTGAGAGGGATGAAACAAAGCAGTGCACTGGTCAGATAGAGAAGCAGGTAGAAGAAGTGTTCAAAACCAATCCTAACAACGTGAAAGAAGGAGATAATTTACAAACATAAGAGAAGATTTAGAAAATATAGCAAATAATGGATACTTATAGAAGCCACATCACAGAGTTGATGACACTCCTATCACCCAACACTCCATTGGAAGTCATATCACAAAGGGAGTAGGAGGTGACAGGTCACATGAAGAACATTGTGCAGATCATTCAAGAAGTCATAGATTTATATAACAAGAGCACACAATTATGGACTAATCTGCAGGAGGATGAGAAGCAGCAGGAAGTAGACAAGAAAGAAGAAGGAGTAAGCACTATATTACGAGACTTGAAGAAGAAAAAAAAGAAAATGAAAATACAGGATAGGCTGAAAAGTGCATAGGATATGAAGAATTTGTAGGAAGAATTGAAAAGTATACAAGCAGAGAAGCAATCGAGGTAGGCTAAGTTGGAGCCACTCCAAGAAGGCGTAGAGAAAATGTTGATAAAGATTGATGCAGCTACAGGGAAAATTGAAAAAATTAGCATGGAGTGTGGAGAACTGCTCAAGGAGCATCTTACAACGTAGATTGTAGAGACTATAGCAGATATGAGTGTGTAGGTAAAATATTTCACTGAAGACATTTCTAGAAAATTCCAGGAGTTGGAAATCGGTGCAGGATGCAAACACTGCCTGAGTGGCTTGGGACAAGCCACAAGTGAGTGTTGGGGGCTTGTTGGCACAGGCCATTTTGGGAAACATGCAGTAATTATTGAAGATAGTTATAAAAGGGACTAGAAAAGGAGCGCGCGTTGGACATCAGTGAAAAGCAGTGCTGGAAAAGCAAGAGAGCAACGAGGAAATGGTTGGATCGTGGACCAGTCACGTGTAGGAAGTGGGAATGTGGACAAACCTAATCCACTTAGGGTTAGTGTTTTGGTCATTGATTATAATAGGTTTTAACCCATTTTTGTAGTATAAATATGTATTGTAAGATCTGAGGAGATTCAGGTTTGAGTAGTTGTGAGTGGCTAGTAAGAGTTATGAGTGAGTTATTGTTTTAATGATCTCAGAGTTAGTTTTGGAGATAGAGAGATGGATTTTAACTTAGGGTTAGGTCGCAAGCTGTGGAGCTTGGTGTGACCTGGTCAACCTCTTATCATATCAGATGTAATGCACGCAACACACAAACTTGATGAAGAATAATAAAAGAGCAAAGAATGCCATATTTTTATGGACGTATCCCAGGGGAGGGTGAACCATGGTAAAACTGTGTGTCTTTGTATGGAATGTTGTTTTATTTATTGTAGTTACTTTTTTTATGTTAAATGAATGAATCTAGTAGAAGTAAAATGCAATTTGCACTAGAATAAGTCATGATATTTATTGCAGAATGAATTATAATGAATGCAAATGATTACAGAATGGTAGATATGGATTTAATAATGTGTTAGAAGGTTAGATCTGAGGAATATTTAGGTAGAAAGAATGTATAACATCCCCATAGAATCCTCCCTTCCATGATTACATACATCTAGGTCTTGTAGTCACGCATAAATCCATTTCAAGTGAGACTCCATTGTGCACTTTGTGCATAGTGTTTCCTTCTGGTCTCCAGAAAGGTCGATGGTTTGTAGGGTTTTGTTGGAAACCTAAAGTAGAACCCAGTTCAGCCCAAACATTCCAACATATATATGTATAACCAATATATAGATCCATCTTAAATCCAAACCTATCCACAACTACATTTGAATCCAAAATCCGATGGCATCCTCGGACTCCA
>JZKD02S0170138.1:317710-339639 GCA_000966675.3 Picea glauca | reverse complement strand
CATGTGATTGGGTCCTTGCCATCAAACTTCCTCATATCAATCTTAGGAACGTGGTTGGTCTTCAACCCAAAGTTGGAGTTTCTCCATTCTTGATTCACCTTCCTTGTGTCCTCATGATGAATTTCATGGGATGCATTTTCACTTTCATGTGTCTTCTTTGTTATGAAAATTTTCAATACTTCCATGATCTCCTCTTTTAAACCATCCATCTTTGCCTCCAACTTAGCTTCCATCTCTTGTAGTTCATCTTGTGTTACTATATTCTTTTGTAAATCATTTATGTCCCTATGCATTTCTTCACCTTCATCGAGAGTCCAAGTAGGATTGTCTGGAGGCTTATTTGGTGTAGAAGTTACCTTTTTGGGTGGCATGTTGGCCAAGTATCACTTTTGAACCTTGATTTTGAGGTGGTTCTGCTAGAAAATATTTATTCAGTTGTATCTCCCAAGTTTCGGCCCTTATGGGTATGAAACTTTCTTTTATGTAGTTCTCTGATATTTATTCTCTGCAATTCCATAGGTCTAATCAAAATTGGATGTGCCAAGTGGAATTTACGGTAACTTCCCCACAACTTCTTGCTTTTTGGCCTTTCTAGGAGATGTCACTTGTATAGCATGCCCTACACAAAATAATTGATATAAAATTCTGAAACTCGTACCAAAAATACTAAAGACTGTCCACGATCCAATGAAACTAGTCCCACTCAATTTGGATACTCTAGGAAGAAGTTATGATTGTTTTACCTGGAACACCTTCTTGCGACTAGTTAATAGGACTAGTCAGATACCCTATCTTACATAGGGTGTATATAAAAATTGAAGATGACCCAGAAGATGAAATTTTTACCACAGATACCTTACTAATTTATGTGAATATCCTTCATAGTTCAGGGTTTGAAACATTACAAAAAAAAATTTATAGTAAAAATTTCGCAATGACTCAGTTCAAGATGATTCCAGAACCCTATCTTGTACAGGTTGTATCTACGAAATTATAAGGATTCAGGAGCTGAAATTTTAACCCAACGTACCTTGCTCCGTCTACTAAATATCCTCCAATATGTTCCTTCTGAAACATTGTATAAAGAAAGTTATATCAAAAATACCAAGGTGTCTCAGATGTAGTAGCGAAACCCCAAGACCTTGAACTCTAATACCATATGTTAAGAACCAAATATCAATATAGCATAGAAAAACATCAGAAAAAGTACTCAACGCCTTGAAAAAGAGATAATTTCAGATAATAAGCCTCTTCGAGGGGGCAACCTCATTTTACTCCACTTAAATGTTCAAGTACAAAATGATTCCAAATGAAAATGTCTCCTTGGTATATATAGGAGACTAGGAGGTATAATTACAACTAATGGAATAAATCCGACATAAATAAAATAACATTACTAATCTAATATTCCCCAATTAAGGGGTAATGAGCCAATATTAGAGCTTAACAATACACATGCTATGTCATAGGTTCACCGAGTGGAGATAACGTGTCTCAAGGAAGGCTAAAGATCTCATGGTGGCAAGAAACTATTATGGAAGGTGAAATGATCATAACCCACCTCACTTATTTGGTGGTGTGGACAAGATGCAAAAACTTTCCCTCGACATGTGGCTTCCTAATATGTTCCTATTACTCACTCCCATGTTTCATTCCATTTATTGTTTCTATTCATCAATTTTTCAGTGCTTGTACTTTATTTGGTTAACTCGTTGATTGGACAACGAAGATTTTTCTTCGGACCCTCAAATTCGTGTTACCACATGTAATCCTTACCTTGGGATAAGTATGATATGATTCAAATTTTATATTTTACATATAATTTAAACACTCATCCTACCTCCCACTATCTAGTCAATCCCTTATGCTAGTTGAATATTATTTTTTGAGTAAAGCTTCATCGACTTCTTTGTCCTTTTAATTTGATTGTATGGGATTTGTTTCACTTGCATTTTACCCTCTTCTTTTCTAGATCCTTCATTTTTTATCAAGCCAAGCCATTTATTTTATTTTGTGAATATATTTTAGATCACACCTCCCTAGTGGGAGGCTTTTGGTCCCTAGAAGCTACCAAAGAGAGATGAATAAACCATTCTATGAGCTCGCTTCTCTCATACCATTTTAATCTCCTTGTTGATTTTCCCTTAAGAAGAATCCACCATTACTCAATATGCCCTTGTTGAGTATCACGAACCTTCTTTTGCAACATTGTATCTTCCTCCAGTTTTGATAATGCTACTAGTGTCAAGTCTTCGACTATGGGAAGGAATTTTTCTTCTTCATTCTCGTATAGTGTGGATGGATCAAGTAAACATATATTCTCTAATTTTTTCAAGAAATATATCCACATGTATGGTGGTAGATCTATCTTGAATAGCCCAAGAGGTTATCTCAATTAGTTGAGACCAATGTTGCTTAGAATTTGGCTAGTTCCATGCTAGCAGGTGCTTGATTTGAATACTCCTAGGTTAGGAACATTATTTTAAATCATTGGGTTTACTAGGGACACCATTCGTGAATGTGGGGAAGCACTTCTTTATTTTTCTAGTAAGGTCTTTGTTGGAGGAAAGAGAAAAACAAAAAAAGATCTAGCTTGAATGCATTGTCACTTATTTGTTCAATGATTTCAAATGGTCCCTATATTAGTGGCTTCAATTTATTGTCTTCCCCTTTCCTTCACTCTTTTTTAATATAGATCCAAACCTTGTCTCTAACACAAAACTTATTACTAATCCCATGCTTGTGATGAAGTTTGTACTTCTATTGACTCTTTTGTAACTTCTTCTACATTTTTGGTTGGATTTGTATTATCATATTGATGAATATGTTTTCATAGTTTTCCTCCTGATACACTTCTTTTTTATCTTAATTTTCTTTCTAAAAAACATTATCAAAAGGTGAAGGTGGAAAATATCCATAAAAAGATTCAAATGAAGATTTTTTAGTGGATGAATGTATTTCCATATTATAAGAGTGACACATATAGAATAACTATTCATCCTAGGTATTTGGATGATCTTATACTAACCTATTAACAATTGTACCAAAATTATGTAATTGCTTTGGTTTGTTAATCAATTTGTGGATGGAATGTAGTCAAATGATTTATCTTCATATCTATTCTTTCCCATAATTTTTTCCAAAAAATACTCAGAAACCTTGCATCTAGACCTGACACATTTTAATGAGGCAACAAAGAATATACCCACACATCGGAGAAGAATATTTCAGTAGCTTCATGGCCCGTGATGGTATTTTTACATGGCAAATGAACACACATTTTTACGAATCGATCCACAAACATAGGGAAGTTTTCATGACCTTTCCCATACATTGGAAAACCTCCTATGAAATCCATAGATATGATTTCCCATGGTTGACTGAAAATTGATAATGGAATGTACACACCAAGTTTTTGGTCGCTTGGTTTTCTAGTGCTACAAAGAACAAAATCTCTTATGTAATTATAAACTTGTTCTTACATCATTGCAGGCCAATACACATACCTCTATAGATTTGGTACAATGTTCGCAAGTCCTAAATATCTAAAAATTCTTAAATTATGAGCTTATTTGATAAAATTAATCTTTCTCTCTTATGGTATGCACAACTTGTCTAATTTGTAAATCACCGCTCTTAAAGAGGATATTCTTCTTTTGAATAAAAACATCTCTCCCTATGTCATCACTAAAAGACATGTATAAAATATAAATCATATATCCCTCTCCCAAAATTTCATGATCACGGGATACAAGCTCCATTATCATCCCTATAACTACAATTTTCTATAGGGGTGGTCTAGAAAACAAATCTGTGAATCTGTTTGTAATTCTTTCTTGTATTTGATTACATAGATTATGAAAATAATGATTACATAGATTATGAAACACATGATACCAACTAAGAGTTCTTTTTGCTATCCACTCCTATGTTGTATTCATGAATGACTTTCCCAATGATGATGTGATATCTATAAAATACTTCTCTAGTGTGAATGATCACCTTCTCACCTTAATATAGACATGGAACCTCACTGGGGTGTTTGAAACTTAGGTTGGGTTCATTATATCCTTTTCCCCCTTGGTATCTGGCCTTTGGTATTATGCTTGACTCAATTTTATTCTCATGGAACCCATTTGGGGCATTCCCTAACTTCATGGGTTTATTGGGGGGGAATCCCCCCTAGTTGGGCCCATGGTCACTTACGATTCCTTAAATTGGGTCAATAGACACCTAAACCATCTTGGAATTGCTATTTACAAATTAAATCATGGATAAACCCTTAAAACCTACCCATTATCTTGGTAATAAGCATACCTTGAGTTTCTTGATGTCCAACACCTCTATAGGGATCTCCTTTAGCTAGCTTGGCATCAATATTGTTTTTTTGATTGATTCATCATAAGACATATTCATTGGCATAGTTCCAATCATAACTTCAATGTTTCAACGCCACAACATTAAGGGAGGTTCCATCACAACTAGGGAAATAGAGGTATCATGCCCATTGAGGGCACCATGTCTCTCTACTTTTCATGTTTCATTAATTTAAATTTATAGTAGTATATCTAGTGTTTATTGACTCTACTTCATATATATGTTTGTATTTGAGATCAATGAAAGTATTCTCTTATAGAAATTTGGAGTTGAGTGTTTTGATCATTCCAAAGCATGAATAATTATTGGAGGATTATCACAACTTTTCACTTTGGACCAAGAAACTTCATCATCTAAATGAGTGAATTTTGGGTGACTTCTCTTCCTTCTTCTCTTTCCATTTCCATCATTAGGTTTTTTATCTCTTTAAAGGAATTTCCGATTAGTTGCCCCTAGTTAGTTTTCTCTCTTTCCTCAATTAATTTGCTAGTAAAGCTTGGACTAAAACCTAATTTGATTACCCTATTCTCCTACAGCCATAGGTTATCATTAGTGGTGATTCCTTTCTCTTATTTTCCCTCTTAGTAATTTGTGTGCTCTTTCATGTTTCATGTTCTTCCATCCATACCCTCATTTTTCACGTGGTAGCACAAATTTGTTCATTCTCTATTGATTACTAGATGGAATTGTTGTAGGAATCCCATCTTCTTGTAATGTGTTTCCCATTGCAACTTAGTTTTACTTCGTAAATAATGAAGTGGTTGGTGTGGGTCACAACCTCCTTTTCCAAGAGATTGTGTTTCCATTATTAATTTATCGTACAAGGGCATACATTTATTTATCATACGTGGGGTAATTTAACACTGATTCTTGAAATACCTTGAAATGGTAACATATAGGTCTTCTTCCTTGTATAATGACTACTCCCATGTCATACCCACTTACATAAATATCAATATAAAAAGGACATTGAAAGTTAGGCATGGCTAATACTTGTGGTTGAATTATTATCCATTTAATTCAAAACATCTCTATTATTGCTTTCCCCAATGGAAGCTCTTCCATTTTGTTATTGCAACATGAAGTGGTGCAGCTATTGCTGAAAATGACTCAATAGTTTTTCACAAATATTGTGTCAATCCCATGAAACTACTTACCTTTTTAATGTTAATCACGTGTTTAAGGGAAACTAAGGACTATCTACCAAACTCACACTTCTTTAGACTAGTTAGTAGCTGATTATTATTGAGTGTGTCTAGTACCCATTTCATATGTGTGATATGATGTTTCCAATTCAAGATAGATATCAATATGTCATCTAGATAAATTTTCAAAAATGTATCCATAAATGTATGCAACAAATCTTTCATCAAATGCATAAATTTTGTATGTGTTACATAATATGAAAGTGATGGATACTAATTATTACAAACCCTATTGCATCTCAAAATTTGTTCTACAAGTGTATTACTCTTTGACATGCACTTGGTGGTAGCCAAATTTTAGGTCTATCTCCGTGAAGTATTTATCTTGTTGCAACCAATACAACAAGTTATCGATGCTCAGAAGTGTATATCGATTCTTGATGGATATATTGTTTAGTTCTTGATAGTTGATGCACATTCTCAAGATTCCATCCTCCTTGTGTACTATAATAATAGGTAACACACATGTTGAAGTATTGGGATTAATGTATCCTTTCTCCAGGAGCTACTGCAACTACTCCACTTCATCAACTTCTAATATATTTTTTTAATACAATGTTAAGGAAATGGATATTCTAGCAACAATATTATATTGTGTTTGATATCCCTCTTGGGTTCTTGAAACACTTCCTTATAAGTATTTATCAATTTTTCCAACTATTTATCTTGCTTGTTGTCACACTCTTTCAAATATGCTCTTATCACAATATTTCCTTTTTCTTGTTGTTTATCCTCTTTCAAGAAAAATAGTACAAACTTCTTGTCTACATTGATTGACCTCCTTGCATGGTGTGCACTTAAAAAAGAGAGTTTTGACTTTCTTGTATGTGCCTCAGCTATAAAATATTTTCCATCCTTGAATAGGTTGTACTGGTTTTCCATTATCTTAAAAATTACATATTTGATATACTAATACGAGATTTTATAGTATTAATCAACACACATTAGATGGAATCAAATTATTTTCGTGGGAGGATGGGGCCAGGTGTCACAACCCTGTATTCCCTTTCTGGCCAAGCTTAATTTTCTAGATTTGTCTAAACTAATAAATGACCCAGTGAGACATGATCCCACATGGCCTTCTGTCCCTACCAAACTTCCGTCAGACATTCCAAAGTTTGAGGGAAAGAATGGCAAGGACCCCGGTGACCACGTCACTACTTTTCACCTTTGGTGCCCATCGAATTCTATGAATCATGATTCTATTAGATTACAATTGTTTCAGCGCACTCTCATTGAAGTCGCGTTGTAATGGTACATTGAGCTACCTAGGGGGATGTATGGATCTTTTCATCAGTCGGTGCTAGCCTTTCTCAACCACTTTCAACTTCCCATTCATTATGATGCTGGACTTGAACTTTTGTCAACTTTATGCTAGGGTGTCGACACTCACATCTCAGACCATATCTAGGAATGGCATAAGCGAAGGCGGTTGGTTAAGACTCCTATACCCGTGGCCTTTCTTTTAGAATAGTTCCTAAAGTCTTTACATGCTCCTATTTCAAAGGACGTTGCTACTTCCGGGGTCTTCAGTGAGGAAGACTCTATCCTTAGAGCCTAGCAATTTGATTTGATATATTCTCAGTCTGGGATGTTATACCACCTTCTTCCAGACACACCATGAAAAATTCATGATCCTAGACAAACTCTTGAACCTCATGCCGATGGCATTGTAGGGTCCACCAATGTAAAATCCATAGACTCGGCAACGAAGTATGTTGGAGGGCCAACCTCGTCTGGATCCTCCAAACCCACCCTATTGGCGGATGTACATTCCGTGCAATCGTCGAAGAACCCAAATGGTGACCAGCAACTAGATGGGAATAAAAGGAAAGGTTGAAATAATCATAAGGGTGGGAAGAATAATAATAAACCCAAGGACAAAGATAATAATGGGAAACAAAATGATAATGCTGGAGAGGGAAAGAAAGAGAAATGTAAGGCAAGTTTCCTTGTAAACTTTGTACCAATGACCACCTTACACACTTATGCCCCAAACTTTCGGAGGCTGTGAGGCTTTTAAATCTACCACCCGCTGTGCTAACGAACCCATTCCCACACAATCAACACTTAGCCTCGAGCTCTTCGAACACCAGAAATGCGTCTGGTGGAAGTCAAAACCCACCGTCACAAGATGGCGATCATGTTTGCATCAATATGGTCGACGCAAAAATTTATATAGCCACCTACTCTCAATATTATAGCTATTCAAAAGCTAGTACCAACCTAGAAGCTCCTCCTCCACCCCCGGAGATGAACTTACAGATCGAGAAACTAGAGCCACCGCCTCATATTTCGAAAGGAGTACTCAAGCGCTCTACCCACAACCCTAATGCTAGAGCCACCCAGAACTACTCTATTGTCGAAGATCTGGGCCAAACCCCTTGTGTGATGTCGGCTTTGGAGGTACTCCAGACATGTCCATCATAGAGGAATGCCTTACTCTCTACCTTAGGAGCTCTAGAACCTTGTGGATCGAAAGTTATCAAGTTTGATGTCATGGACGTGAAGCCTCTATTACCCTACCATGTGGATTTTCAAATCCACGTGGAGTATTCCAAGTATACTATCAAACGAGCGGTCGTTGATGAAGGTGCTGCCACTTGCATGATGTCTTGGTATGTTGGAAAGCTATCAGTTCTCCGACCCTTTCAAATTCGTCGAACATGTTGACTGCATTTGACGGTCATTCCTTCCACCCTCATGGTATTCTCTCTGCCTTTCCGGTCCAGTGGAGGTAGTTGATGCACCTCTCGATTATAACTTGTTAATAGGTTGCAATTGGACCTATGCTATGGTCGTTGTTGTATCATTCGTTTTCCATGTACTTTGTTTTCCTCATCAAGGGGAGATTGTGACAATCGACCAGTTATCCTTTGCTTACTCTAGTCCTAACGCATCTGTTGGACTGTCAATCCATGTGATCGATAATTCTTATCCGACAACTGAGAATATCAGTGTCGACGTGTATTCTTCCCTCATGGGTACTTTCAACTTCTTGACATCGATCCATCACGTTTATGCCATGCCTAGTAGACCTGCTTCAACCGGAAGGTCCATACCTTCCGCACTTCCTATTTTAGTGATCCATGGACCCTACCTTCTCCGAATTCATCGGGTGAAGGACAATTGCACATCGGCATGGCTATGCCACTATTGACAACAAAGATTGTTTATCAATCCATCTTGACTCCTATGTTGATCCTGATCCTGGTACCTTGCAGACGAAAGAGGAATATCTCTTTCTTAGGCCCATATGGGCCACCTTGTTATCTTGCTCACATGATTTCTTAGATGATACTTTTCCTTCGGACGAATCCATCCTCGAAGCCATGAATGGTTCTGAGAGACCTTGGGATGACACGCATCATCGATCTTATTTTCTCCCAATACTTGAAAGAATCAAGCAAGATGATTTTCGATCTACCTTGTGTGATATAGTTAGTCACGTCGTAGTTCCACTTGATACACACAACATTTATGCCTAAGGAAATATGGCGAGTATTTCTCCTACTGTCCTGATTGATATCTCTCGTACCCCTGGCAAGATTGAGAACGTAAATATAGGTGTAGATTGTTCGCTAGAAGAGATTATGATCTACACCAACCTCTTCAAAGAATTTCGATATGTATTCGCTTGGTTGTATGAAGATATGCTAGGGATCAACCCTCATATTGTCGAACATGAGATTAGGACTTATCTGGATGCTAAACTTGTTCGACAACGTCTTAGAGTTGTTAATCCTAGGAAGGCCCCCGCTATTAAGGCAGAGGTGGAGAAGCTACTTAATGTTGGTTTCATCTATCCAGTTCCCTTGACCAAATGGGTATCCAACCCCATTCCTGTGAATAAAAATCAAGGAACCATCCGTGTATGTATGGACTTTTGTGACCTGAACAAGGCTTGTCCTAAAGACAATTTCCCCATGCCTTTCATTAATCATATTCTCAATGAGTGTGCGGGAAGCGAAATATTTTCCTTTATGGATAGATTTTTAGGATATAACCAAATCCAGATCAAACCCAAGGACCAACACAAGACGACATTTATATGTCCTCGGGGTACTTTTTCATACCAAAAAATGCCTTTTGTCCTGAAAAACGTCAGAGCAACCTTCCAATGCACGATGAATTTCACTTTTCACGATCTCAAGCACATAGTCGAAGCTTACCTCGATGATCTTGCTGCTCACTCTCGCAAGAGAGTGGATCATGTTAGACACCTTTGGCTAGTTTTTGAAAGATGTCGTTACTATAGAATCTGGTTAAACCCTCACAAATGCATCTTTTGCGTTAAGTCTGGCCGTCTCTTAGGATTCCTAGTTTCCAATACCAGGATCATGGTAGATCCTCTTAAGGTTGAGGCAATACTTCAATTGCCTCCCCCACACATGATTAGACAACTTCAAGGTTTACAGGGGAAAGCTAACTTTTTGCATCGGTTTATAGTGAATTATGCTAATATCACTAAGGGTTTCATGCACCTATTGAAGAAATAAACTCCTTTTATCTAGGATGAGCAAGCCCAAGAGTCTTTTGACGCTTTAAAGAAAGCCTTAGTATCGACCCCTTTGCTGAAATCTCCTGATTACAGTAGAGATTACTTTTTGTATATTGTCACGTCTGAAGAGATGATTGGTATGGTTCTAGTTCAGGAGGATGATGAGCTCCATGAGCATGTCATCTACTATCTTAGTCAGAATCTAGTCAGACCTGAGCGTAATTACTCTCATGCTGAAAAGCTAGCTTTGGTTGTCGTTCACACAGTCCAATGTTTATGACACTATATATTGCTTTGCAAGACTACTGTGGTTGTCTATGTCAATCCATTTCAATACATCCTCACTAGGCGTATCATAGGCAGGAAATATAATAAATGGATTGTCATCTTACAAGAATTTGATCTCGACTTTGCTTCAGCCAAGTCCAAAAAATCACTAGTTTTTGCAGAGTTAATATCCGATTTTCCACGATTAGATGAAGATGTTATCCATGTTGATTCCTTTGTGGACAAACACATTTTCCTTGTCTCATCATCTGACCCTTGGTATGGAGACATTGTTTTATATCTTCAAACCTTGAAGTTCGCTCAACATCTCTCACGAGATGATCGACGGCGTGTTAGATACCAAGCCAAAAAGTATACCATCATCGAAGACACTTTATATTGTCGAGGAATAGATAATATCTTATGTGGATTCTTAACTCACGAGGAAGACGAGTCAGTCCTAAATGATTGCCACAAAGGGGCTTGTGGTGGTCATCTATCCGGGCTTGTGACAACCCAAAAAATCCTGCGAGTTGGTTACTTCTAGCCCACCATCTTTAAATATTGCATTGAAGTGGTTAAGAAGTGTCACCCATACTAGGTGTTCACTCAAAAAATGTGCTCGCACCCAGCCCCCCTTCACCCAGTCATTACCATCGATCCCTTCACCAAGTGGGGGGTAGATTTCATTGATTGCAACCCAACTTCAGTTGGGGGGCATCAACACATTATTGTGGCTATTGAATACTTTACCAAGTGGGCTGAAGCCATGCCTACCATAAAATATGATGGGAAGACTGCAGCCTTCTTTGTGTTCAACCAAATTATCGCCCGGTTCAGTATCCCGAGTGAGATTGTCACTGATCATGGAAGTCACTTTCAAAATGAAATGATGATAGAACTAGCATCCAAGCTGGGGTTTAGACATGGCCACTAATCTCCTTATTACCCCCAGGAAAATGGGCAAGTAGAGGCCGTTAACAAATCTCTCAGGACCATTTTGCAAAAAATTGTCAGTTTGAGTAATTTCGATTGGCACATCATGCTATATCCCACTCTTTAGGCATACCGAACCTCGGTCAAGACTGCCACCAATTTTTCCCTTTTTCAGTTAGTACATGGTGTGGAGTCGATACTTCCTTTTGAATGTGAAACACCTTCTCTCAAGTTGGTAGTGGAGCTCCTACCTGACACTTTAGCTTTAGAGCGACGCCTCGTGCACCTAGAGAGTCTTGACGAGCAGCGTCGAGACTCCTTTATGGATATCAAAGAAAACAAGAAACGTGTCAAGGTGCAGTACGAAAAGTCTGTCTGTCCCCGATTGTATTTGAGGGTGACTTGGTCCTCTTGTATTACCAAGACAAAGAACCGCTAGGGGAAGGCAAGTTTAAACCCATGTGGCACAGTCCTTATATTGTGCGACGTGTTCTAGAAAAAGGAGCCTATGAGTTGGAATATTATGAAGTGAATAAACTGGCTGAGCCCAGAAATGGGCTCTACTTGAAAAGGTATTACGCTTGAGCCCTAGGCTTGGGTGAAACCCTTTGTATACTAATGTAAATTTGGTGTATATACATCTTTTTAACCTTTTCTTTTTGTCTTTGGCTTGCTTATCAAGTTTTCCCTTTTGGTTGGCAGATGTCAACGGAGTCTTCGGTCTACCTAGGATTCGCAAATGGATCCGGTCATCATACACAGAACCTGGCTTTCGTCTCTTGGGTGATTTACTCACCTGAGGGTCTGTTGGTGTCTTCAGGTGGTGTATGCCTAGGGCCATCCACGAACAATGTGGCCGAATATAGCGTTGTCATAAAACTTTTGCGTGATGCCATCTCACATGGTATTCACTCTCTAGAGGTTCGCCTGGATTCTCAGTTAGTATTATGTCAGTTGAATGGTTGTTACCATGTGCGTGATCCTACGTTACTCCATCGATTCCTATGGGTATGTCTTTTAGAATGACAATTTGATTTTATTACATACTTTCACATCCTTAGAAGTTCTAATCATGTGTCTGATGCCTACGCTAATTATGTTTTATATTGGCATTTGTCACATTAATAAAGTAAATAAAAACATTAAATCAATGTACACATTGTAAGATATGAGTAAATTCGGAGATCTCTCTTTATATATTTCAAAAATATATGGTGTTTATATTACAAAATTGGGGCTAAAACCCTCAAAATACGTATACAACCGATATACACATCCCATGACATATACGCCTGTGGCACCGAATGTGCATCATGATAGCAAACCACAGCATTTACGAGACACCAAAAGAGTCGTACCCATGCTTTAGGTACACCAACAACCTGCCACTGCATGGCTTCAGGTAGATCCTCTACCTGAACCATAGGAATCCTCTGTGTCATATGAGACAGGTTGCCTTGCACATTCTGTAGGACTCTTTCTGCTTCTCCTCCCACTGCCTCATCTCCCCGGTGCCTCTATCTATGTCGTAAGAATCCATCTGGTTGTTGCGGACCCACATCTGCAAATCACACAAGTATCTAGTTAATATTCAAACACCATCCAAAAATATTTTTGTTTCCTTAAATACAAAAATACAAAAAAATGAAATATGTAAAAACAAATTACCTATGGTGCCATAAGCGGCCCCTGGTGGAAGTGGCATATATGGGTCTCCTCTAAAATCAATCCCCGCATAAGGATAGTATTCCATAGCAATGATTTGTCTCCGCCACTAGAAGAAAAAATCATCGTTGTAGGGTGTCGACACCCTACCTCCTCCCTTTCGTCTCATGACTTTGATCCACCACACCATAGCTAGATCACATGGTCTCCTAGGAAGGATCTCCACTCTAGGTCCCAGACCTAGGACCCGCTCAAAAAATAAGTTGCAAATGATAGAGGAAAACCCAAATTTTCGCTTACCCCCCTTCTTGCACTCTTTCAACTGACCTTTCATATTGGTCAGCAGTGAGGTACACCAATCGTAGATAGTGGGCCTCACACACTTCAATGTGTAAAACATAAGTGGTCTCGATGCTTGATGCAACGAGGTTGATCCTATGATCCTGGTAAGCACGAGCACAATAATATTCAGGCTGAGGTTACCTATAGCTCGGATGGGGATTTGACTTCCCACCATGGGAGTCCCTGCAACATAGTGGGCCTCAATGTATTCCTTGACCTTCATTCCACTCCCTACCTCCCATGACTTGAGGTCCACAACCTCTCCTCAGCGTGAAAGTTCAGTCAAGAAGTAGATGTCCTCTACTTCGATCCTTAATGGTTATCCATCAAGGATAATTTAGCTCTCGCTATTAGGATCCCAATAGCCCACTAGCATATCCAACAACCTCACTTGGGCCCTCATTCCTTTGAGAGCCCAAAAATTGTACAAAACACATCTTTTTAGAGTTGCTTGAGCCACCAGATCTTGATCCACTGCTGCATCTACCTATTCATGCCCTCACTCTCTCCATTCCAACACCATCATGCAAAAAACAAATCATTTTTGAGTTAAAAACAATTCTTTTTTTCCATTTGCGTACGTATACGCAGTTTATCCACAAACAATCACAGGTAGGGCCTGATATACACCCCCTGTGGTTCACACATGGCCATATATCTAGTCGTATATTGAACCTATTCAGAGAAACTCACGTATATCGAAAACTCCAAGTTGTGCCCTCAAAAACTAACAAAATAGAACCTAATTCCAAAATTTAAACCAGTGAATTTGAAGAGAATGGGATGAAGAGTTACCTGATCTAGACGATTCGTGATTTCGTTGCCTATCGCCCCCACAATTGTCATTTGAATCCTGGAGGTTTTTTAGTCCAAATTGCACTATTTGGGTAAAAATGAAAATGATACAGTAATTTTTTATTTTATTACTATTTATAAGCTATTTTTACCCACTTGATATAGTTTTACACTATTGTTTCACCTAACGGACTAATTCAAGAATGGTTTTAAGTTGGTTTTTGCAGTTTCGACTCAATGTTCTTGCAGATTTCAACGTCATAGTTGACCGTTCGTCTCCTCGAACAGGTATATTCATAACCTAGCATATAGGATAGGTATCTACTCCATCGTGCGTTTTTACATTATCCTTCAACTACGCTTTTACGCCTTAGGTATGAACACACTTATTATGATGCATAACCCCCCATATGCTATTAATAGTGTCATTAATAAATGGTAGAGACTTACTAAACATGGGTACACTAGTTAGAACCTCTTTGTCATTTGGTGCCCATGCTGATTTTTTCCTTAGGACCGGGAGTCCACTATAATTCAATACACGACTGTATGATGAACCTCATTTATCATTCATGTACACGTGGCCTGTTTACCCACGGACTCCCAAAAACGAGTCTCAGTTAAGCTCTTTTTCGACTCATCCAAAAATTAAAAAGATCGTAGAGTGATTTGTCCCTTTCATGCTCGTTAAAGTTGGATTTGAAAGGTCATGAGTCTTAGTTAAGCTATTTTTTGACTCGCTACCAAAAATTGAAAAGATTGCTGAGTGAACTTGTCTTTTTCACACTCGTAAATTGGATTTGAAAAGACGTCTATTTGGAACAAGTTTACCCCTTTTCCACATGAAGTAGACTAAAAGATATAAAAAAGGACATTTTTTGGCATTAAGTTGTGATTTCATATCATGCCCTCGCTTGTAGTATTGATCCTTTAGCCGGTTCTCACTTTGCATTATAAACCATTGCCTAAGCAGTTTGCATCCTCAACCAAGCAGAGCCTTGTTTATATCCTTCACAATTTGACACCCTATACCTTGGAGGGAACATCACCTTGAGTGTCCATCTACCACATGCATTTCCTTTCATTAAGCATAGGTACGTTCCACTGCTGGAACTAGTTTTTCTTACTTGCGACACTCGTTCCCTCCTCTGTATCATAGCATTCATTTGTTATGAAAAAAAAGAAAAAGACAGGCGGGAAGGGAGTACTATATTGTAATTGGAAACAGTCTTGTCACCTTTGAACAAAGCACAAAGTCATTGATTCCTTGTGTCATCATAATTTTGGGTTTAGCATGGCCTTAGGAAGCTGATCTCGCTACTGAAGTTTTCTCTACCGACTGGTTACTCTTCCAGTCCCTATAGAGAACGTTATTGATGTCTCCTACATATAATTGTCACATCATTGAGTCCATGCTGCCGGAGTCCACCATCTGCCTCATGCTCTTGTTCAAAGGAAGTCTATCCACCTGTGTCAGACACTCCTCAGAAATCTTGACTTTGCATGTCGGCCATACCCTTTGTTTGTCTCATAATCACATGATACTTTGGTCTTATCATGCACCTTGGCCCTACTTCCATCATTGGTAGGTCACTTTGAACCCAACAATCGACATTTCATCATTGGTCGTTGACTGGGTGGTTTCCCTTAGTTTCGACGGCAAGACATCTATTCACACTTTGGGATTCGTGCAGTGTCTTGGATGCCATTAGCCTTATTGGTGGTTTCCTCACCTTTGTCAGTAGTTTTTTCATCATTGGCTGCTATTCAGAGGGTTCTTTTCATGTACTGCTTGCATTTGTCACACGCGAAAGACGCACAAGGTCATTGGTTCGTGAACATGATCTTCATCCGATCTCCACCAAATCATGAAGCTCCTTCTTTGTTCCTTGTGTTGACTAATGAGAGATGCCTCAATGCTCTCCTTTCAGCACGTCTCTTTCCATCAACTTCAGCTCATTTATTATGGATATGGGACCTAGATTTTTATGAGTACCTTGAGGCTTGCAGTCATTAGTTGTAGGCTCTCTCGCCATTGACAGATGGGAATACATCAATGTCTCATAATTAATGGATTTCTCAAGTGTTTGACATCGACTCCTTTTTCACACTTGTAGGAATGTACTTGGTGCCTT
The DNA here is from genome assembly GCA_000966675.3 of Picea glauca. Lineage (NCBI taxonomy): Eukaryota > Viridiplantae > Streptophyta > Pinopsida > Pinales > Pinaceae > Picea > Picea glauca. The sequence continues at coordinate 323,416 of JZKD02S0170138.1, read as the reverse complement.
GATACATACTTTCATTATTGGTAGGATATCTCACGTTTGTTAACAGTATACCTCAATGACCGGTAATCAAATGATGTCTCATCATGTTCGACCTCAACTCCTTTATTCACATGATGTAGACTTGCACCTTGGGTGGATAGTGTAGAAGACTTGAAGACATCACTATGTGGCTGCAACTTTACTGAGTTGTTGCTTCCCATTCATTGGACCAATACCTATTTGACTTCACTAATCATCGGAGATCAAATTGTACTTCATGTTATACAAATATCTTCATATTGATTTTGAGACTAGTTTCACTGGGCCTTGTTCGTGACTATGACAACTTTTGGCATGTGACCCCATTTGTATTTTCCTATTCATGGCCATGAACACTTGTTTGGTATATTTTCCACATGCATATGCATTGTATTCTTGGAAGCCATGTATGCAAAGTCAGTACATAATGTAATGAGCGATTGAGTTCGTCCAGCTGGTTCTCTACCACTCCACTTCTGGGTTATTTATAATGTATTTCGGCCATCCCAGATACTCCATTGATCTCACACATTAGGGGGCATCTATTATATCAATATTTGTCTCACCATTGCTATCTTGCACAGAGGGCCTTTTTCCATTTCCCTATGCAGACTTATCATCTCTTTTTGATGAATCCAGAGCTAAAAATATACATTTTTCCACATATACGCTCCCTATCAGTTATACAAGATGTGTATACACTTGCTGCTCCACTACAGTTTGCATATATCGAGATTTGTGCCAGAAAATACAAAATGAGGTCGGGTTTCCATGTCATGACAGAGGATCTCTGATCCTTGGCCTTCCATGTATTGGAAACATTCTGACTCGGCCCTTTAGTTTCATTCTGAAGGCTATAAGAGAACAATTTCGAGCTATGGAAAAGAGGAGAAAGCATTCAACTTTGAGAGAAAAATTACTCTAGAGAAATTACTTCATATTGAGTCTGCATCCCTTTGTCCCTCAAGTCTGAACATAGTGTTCAACCCCCAAGCTCTTTCCCTATTGTTGAGAGGACTTCATTGCCTCTTTTCTATGAGCTTGCCTTTGATGGAGGATTGAAGTAATGGAGACCCATTTGGAAGGAACTTGGTTTCTTGGTTTGAAAGCGTGCCGACACGGAAGTCTGTAATGTTGTCACTTCCGCTGATCAATTATCAATAGAAATACTCCTTTCTTGTCCTATTGGTATCTTCCAAATATATGATTATTATCCATGGGCGTGTTTGTAACATTTATTAATGGATTATGCTATCTGATGTGCTAACCCATTTTATATTATCACTATGTACTTGCTCTTCTTGTTTGTCGAGAACTTCTTGCAGGTATAAAGCTTTAGGTCAAAGTGCTCAACGGTGGAACATCATCAAACGTTGGATCGAGGTAGGCCTCTTCCTTGTATTGCACATTAGTTTATATAGCATATGTTGGAATTGAGTTGATTTCTATAGTCATACATGTCTGTTGCAGTTTACCCTTGGCCATAGATAGTTTTTCCCTTGTAACAGGTTCGAGTCCCAACTTCTTGTACCCAGACCTTATTGGGGACATGCACGAAGAAAAATAAATGAAGAGAAGACCGCTCTGGTACCACTGATCTGGATTTAGGAGCGGAACGAACTGATTATAGATTGAATACCATAAAAAAAAAATAGGAAGAATAACACAAATATTCAGTGAACAATATCTTCTATTAAATAATGCAATAGGCTGAAACTGTAAAACTACAGAACTGGCCGAACTTGCTTGAATGGTGGTAGTTATCTCTGAGAAGAGATGTGGCTGCTACGTGCATCCATCTGAGAAGAATGGAATACCATGATGATCCATAGGCCTTTTTCATATTAATAATGATTGGAAAAACTCTACACATCCAAAAACCTAACCCTAGAAGGTGAAACGCCAAAACTCAAGTGGCCCCTATGGGTAAGTTTGGTGTAATTTGGTACCTCAACTTCCTAGAGTCACAACTTTTGCATACGACCTCTGTTTTAGGCACGTGATAGCCCGTTGGAAAGGTCTTTCAGAAAAATACACATTTATCCATCAGAATCTAACTCCATCTACAGTCTAACTATGGTGAGTCAAAAAAACAATGTTTAGGGCCTCAAAACAACCCTAAAATTACAACAAGATGTGCTAATACGAAAACATACAAAATAGGCCAGTTGGATTAGGCGAGAGGCCACCCATATCCACCTGGAGAATGTGTGAGGCCTCAGACAGCCCTAGAAGTGTAGAAATCATAATTATAAGTAGTACGGAAAGACGTGTTGAACAAAAATGGACATGAGGAGCCAATTGGAATAGGTTGGTGGCCACCAATATCCATCTGGATCACCCTAACCTAGGCATAACTAAGGATACTATGTCTTGAGGCCCATAAGTCCTAGACATGGAGTACCAAGAGCCATATTGACTTGAGCCTGGCCCTGGAGGGCCCATATTTCTTCTTCAGTGCCTCCACCTTGTCAGCAGGAACAACATCCATCCCATCGACATGGTCCTTCAACAACAGTGGGTCTTTCTCCATGAGGTAATGAGTCTGGGTATCATGGTATGTGTCACTATGATTCTAAAAAAATGTAAATATGTGCATTTAATTCTTTTTACTTATGACATGTTCTTGTACCTTATGCCTTTCCACTTGTCCACACCTGGGGGGAATGACAGGATGCCCTAGCAAGTTGGTTCCCATAGGGTTTGAGTTTCCATTGGGTGGGTTCATGAAAAGTCATTGTCCATTCCCACCATACTTATCACTTTTCATTTTTTTCCCTCTCATCCATCCCCTACATTGGTCCAAGCATTGGGTTTTCCAAGCTAGCAAAGGGTTGTACCTTACCTTGTGGAAAGAAAGGGCTAAAGGCCCAGAGGGTAAAAGTAGCTGGAAAAAGATAAAATTCAAAAGAACAAAACCTTCATATGCTTCGCCCAGGAATCCTTGAGAAAGAATTAAAAGGATCCTCAGCAAGAAACATAGGGGCCCATAAAAAAATAAAATTAAGACATAGTTGGAGGATAGGAGGTCTCATCACGAGCCAACCTATTAGGTCCATGGGCATGTAGCAATATGACACTACCATTCAACTACTTACCACACTGGGGTAGTGTCTCTTGGTGGCATAACCAAGAGAAAGGGGGTCTCATCACGAGCCATCCTTCTCATCTCTATGAAATTCTTGTGGGTACAATTATCACCACTGGTCACCACACCAGGGAAGTTTCCCCTAACTAGTCTCTTGAAAGAAAAAGAAATAAGATAAAAAAAAATAGAAGGCATTGAATGGGCTTGGAAACATTTGAATCCATGACAAGGTGCAACTCACCCTCTTCAGAGGCACCCAAAGGTAAGCCATATATTCCCTTGTCATCACTGCACCCATTGCACAAACATCCCTCACCACCTCATCCACTTACATGGCCTAGATTTGTCTTCACCTAGAAACATCCCACATCCAATGAGAATTATCCCAATAGGACCTCCTAACATCCTCTCCAATCCTAGCTTGTAGAATAGAATAACGTCTTTGAGCACTTGTCTGGGAAAGGGGGGTTTTATGCATATGTTTAGATAACTTGATTGTTAGATGTGATTGACATTTCTATGATCCCTGTGACTTATGAGCCCATTGAGGGAGTACTTTTTGTTGTTGCAGGGTCACACCCGACGAACAAGTACACATGGGGATATGATTAGTTCCAACCTCCATAGGGATGAAATCCCACCAGATTGATGTTGAGACCCCAACTAGGGGTAGAGACAAGCTAGAGGCTTGCACCAGAGAGAGAGGAGGATGTTCCACCAGAGATAACCTAGGAGGCCTGGACCTAGGGGGGTCTTTCCCTCCTACTATGATGTTTTCCTTGAAAGGCCCATGACATCACCTCTGTGATACTTGACATAACCAGTGTTTGATGGACACTTTGGAGGCAGTTATGTGCCAAGTGACATGTGTGGCTTGATCCAAAGGCCTTGGGAGGCCTAACGTTTTGCTCCTAGAGGCCAACATTTCACCAGAGAGGCCTAATTACACCCTAAAGGGGCATGACATCACCTATTTTTCTTGATTTAGGGTTTAAATTATCATTTTTATGTAAAAACTAGATATTACATGTAAATTGACCATGTCGACCTTTTTTACCTAATTTGTAAATTAAAGGTCATTGTAACTGTATAAATAAGGGAAAAATCACTCTTATTTTTCATCATCTTTCACATACACTTAAGTAAGGTTTGAAATTTTCACCCTACTTAGGGTTTATTGGCTGAAATTCGTTGTGCACTTCTTGAAGGAGGCTAATTTTGGTGTATTTTAGCATTTTTCTTGGTGGAAGTCTTCAATTAGGCCTATTGCTAGATGATTCTGGGTGAATGTAAGTAAATTGCTGCAATTCTTCTTCTTTTTGAATGGTTGTGGTGTATTTATCTTGCATTTCTTCCAAGATTATGAAATTGCTAGTTTAAAACCCTAGGAGGCTAAAGCACATGTTAATTTTCTTGCCTTAACAACTTTCACCTACTAGATTGTGCTAGAAACCCTATTTTCTTAAAGCTTTGTGCTAAGGGCCTTGCCATTGCAACACCCTAGCATCATTTTCTTTGTATAACCGTAATATACTTCATTCTTGAGCTAAATAAGGAGGAAAACTGCTAGGGCCTAAGGTTACCTACTTCCTAGTGGCCATTTTCCCCCTAGGGTTTAGTGATTGAAGCCTTGGGTTACCAACACTTCAGTCATTGAACTTCTTGTCTCTGTCTCTCATATTATCATTTGTTGCTTCAAGATTTCCGCTACTAAAAGAGACTCCATTAACCCTAGAAGCATTGATCTAAGCCTTGCACTTGATTGATTGATGAAAACAACTCTCAAAATTTTTACCTCAAGCTATCTACTGACCTTTCCTAACCCTAGAGTAGACTAATTAGCTAACCTACTTGTTTTTGTTACAAAAGTAAGGTACATCCATCATTTGCAGCAATAAAAGCACTTAAAAGCAATCATAAAGTTGATTTATACATTGCCTAATTGGCTTCTGACAAATGCTAGTACATTGCTATCATTGAGTTATTATTTTTGTTCATTGTGAAGCTTCTTTAAGGCATTTATTGTGAAGCTATTATATTATAAACATTGTTGTTATAAAATTATGTTTACTTCATCATACATCAACCTTTTCTTTTATTGATAATTCCATGGTTTTATGAAGTACTAACATCAAATTGTACTTGCAAAAGATATCGTTTTCTTGTTGCTTTGTTCTGGGCAGCACTTCATTACTTCATTGGTTAAAACCTTGGTACTTTCTGATCAGTGTGACCTGTGAGAGGGGATGCTTTTATAGACACTTTAACCTTTTCCTTCTCAAACCCCCAGGTTACCGGGGACGTCTCCCCTGAGCCATCAACGCTAAATAGAAAGAGGTATCTTGTTAAGGTGACAGTGATAGGATAACCTCCTATTACGCTATTTTTCCTCCCTTAGCCTTTCCCTTTGGGACAAGTACAAATTGTGCGATAATAATGCTCAAGCCACTAATTCATACATAATTACATGCTCAAGCCTCCAAATCGTCCATAATTACATAAGGAAAGAATGCTTTGTCTTGTGGAACAGCCAGGGAAATAAGCCTATGACCATCAGTCAGATAGTTACCCATATACTGAATCCTGATCTCAAGCTAGGA
>JZKD02S0170138.1:252110-268182 GCA_000966675.3 Picea glauca | reverse complement strand
TGGAGGACCCTCATATGTCATCTAGAAGCCCCAAAAGGTCAAAGTAGTCAAAGTGGTTTAAGAGATTTTAGAAGTTAAATAATAAAGTGAAGTGATGAGTGTAATATAATTCAAATTGAATATAAAATAAATTAATTCAATAATAAATTTAATGTAGAAATTAGAAGTGGGTAACCCTAAAATAAGGAAAGTGAGCAAAGTGATCTAGAAGATTTTTTTAAGGTGCTACTTGGAGAGTATAAATAAGATGCAAGGCTCTCTCATTTAAGACACACTTGAGAATATTGAATAACTATAGGTGTCTAAGGTAACAAAAAGATATCTCAACTGCATTTCAAAGGAAAGTGAAGAAAATAAGGCCGGAATTCAAGGAAGGATAAATTATTTTGATGATGCTTTTTAAGGTATGTTTTTTTCAGGTCATCTCACCGTTTTCGCAATAACATTTTTTAAAGAATTATTAAGACTATGAAATTGCTATTACATTGAGGAAACATATCCAATTATCTGTGGTAAAAAATTCAACTTTTGGGTCGTTGTATTTTTGGAGTTACACTCCGTGGAAAATAGGGTTTGTGGCTAGTCCTGAAACTAGTCAAAAACAAGTGTTTTGGGTAAAAACGTCATAACTTCTTCATAACAGATCCAAATTCAGTAAAAAAAAATGTGTTGGTTAGAGTACAATATTTATTATGATGTGTAATAGTTTCTGATCAATTCAACAAATATTTTTTGCGGGGCATGCTCTACAAGGTCGCTTTCTAGAATAAGCCAGGATTCAGCAAGGTGTGCCATTTTTGCCATAACTCCTTTTCTGAGAGGTTCCAAGTAGTGACACCTGGATGAATTGCATAAAACACAATGAAGAATTTTTTTTATCAGTTTCAAATCTTTATTCTTTACAAGTACACAGTTATGATTATTTCAAGTTAGGGTTGTTGATTAATCCAAAACTAGTCTTGTAAGACTAAAGAAACATTTGATGAAAATGCTAGTCTCTTGTTGTTAAAGTTAAGGAAGGTTTGAAGGTATGTGATCATATACACCAGGTCTATTACAGAGTTAAAAATCATATTTGGATGATGAAATTGATTAGGGCTTTTGGTTGAGGTACAAGTTGGGTACATGGTTGAGACAAGTAGTTGATGAGTTGGCACATACATGAGGTGTATAGTTGATGATGTTGGTACGTATTTATGAGTCATAGTTGATGAGTAATTGACAAACGATTGGTACATACTTGGTACATGGTTGGTTGCACTTGTTTATGGTACAAGTTGATTACATATTATTTGGTATGGGTTGGTGCATGGTTGATGCACTTGTTTATGGTACAGGTTGATTACAAGTTGAGGTACAGGTTTATGCATGATTGATGCATGGTTCAGGTTTATTGGTACATGTTTACAGCGGTATATATCACAGTGATAGTGTGACAATGGTTCCATCATTCTACTTCTACTTTAGGGCGATTGGATGGGGCAAGGAAAGGTGGTTGTAGCCACCTTCCAATTGTAGCTGGAGAACATAGAGGGTTGTAGCCTCCTTCTGGTTGTAGCCAAAGAATTGGGGAGTTGGAGCTTCCCTCAGGTTGTATCCTAAGAAAATAGGGGGTTGGAGCCTCCTTCTAGTTGTAGCTGGAAAACAAATGAAGTTGGTGCTTCCAATGAATGTAATTCTTCAAGACATATAAGACAAAGCATTATATGTTTTTTTCCTGATTTGGGTTTCCATGTAAAACACTGGTGTACTGTGTATGTGTGTGATTGTTCATTTCTTATTGCTCATTATTGGATAATAATTTTACATTGATATAACCCTTGGATTATTTGGAGAAAAAGGATTATAATTACACTATTACTTATTCAACCCCCCTCTTAGTAATCCAACAGTTGATACTGGCATAAAATATGATATTTCTAACAGATAAGATGGAGCCCTGGGACAGATTAAAATACGACAAAATCTAATTTCCATATTGTGATTAAATTACACAAGGAACAAATGAGATCTAAATGTTCGGAAAGTAAACAAGTTGAGATGAATCTCTAATTTTGGATCTATAAGTTAAGTTGGCATCGATAGAATGATTGTTTGTATATACGAATTGGAAATAATTATCAAAGTCTCAATGAAGTTCAATTTTAGGAGTGCGTAATAGATTTTGACTACAATGTTTCTAAAAAATTAATTTCAAAACGAAAATTCAACATAGCAACTAAAAAAACTCAAATTTTTCGGAATGCAACCACTTTAAACAACCATAAATATTTTTTAAAAACTCAGGAGCTAAAATTTAATTAGCAGTGATAAGGTATAATTCTCCAATTGGGTAAGTATTTAATCGACATCAATCACACAAAGTTTATACTCAGGGATTAAAATTGTTTAGTAGTGAACAAGGACCCTCATAACTTTTGGACTGTAAAATTTGATTGACAATGTTCATATTAAAATTTTAAATCTGATTTTTGCAAAAATATTGACATCAAATAGACAAAGAAGGTTCTGAATTATGGGTTGTAAATTAAATGAAAACGACTACACAAATTTGAATTCTGAGTTAGATTTAAATTAACAACAATTAGAAATTTAATTTCTAGGTTGACAATAGTTTAATAGCGGCCATCAGAAATTCAGAAATTCAAGATTCACAATAATGGACAATGTACCATTGAATTCAGTTCTGGGTTATAGTTAAAATTTTAGCGATCATATATACTTAAAATTTCAGAGCAAATCTTAGTTATACAAAAAATACCCAAATTATGTTCCATAACGATGTAATGATATGATAGTGACAATATAATTTAGTCTCTAGATTTCATGAAACTCTACAAAAAACATTCAATTTATACCAATTTACAAATAGTTCCACAACGATTTACAATTTTTTTTTCACTGGGGGAATCGACAACTCACAGTTCTCATACTCGTGTGACTTGGGGTTGATACCCGTCTGCTAGCACTATAACCCCAAGTTCTCCACGCAACCCACAAGAATGGAGCACAAGTAAATCAGAGTGAGAATCGAACTTGAGACCTCCTTTACACATTTCCTTCCATTTACATGACACTTGCCAATCGTTCTACGCCCCTGCGGGCACGATTTACAAAATTATAATGTATCAATTTACTTTCATTAAAATTATAAATTCAAAAAATAAAAATACCGGCACCGATGATGATGGAGATTTGTATATGTCCTCCAGCCACTTTCTCTTCTTTTTAATCAAGCTTTCTAATCATAGAGACATCATTGATACCTCCCAGCTAATGTTAGGGGTACTCTTCTTCCCCCTTAGCCCCCAGAGCCACAAAGGGGCCACACAAAATAAAACAACAAACAATAGCTCCAAGGATTTCCTCGCAAGGAAGAGCTTCCACTCTTTTCACAATCTTGGTATCCCAACTCTCACAATTAAAACACAATCCACAATAATTTTGGCAGCTTAACCTTACCAATAATAAGTGAACCATTTTCCCTTCTACCCCAATTGTTTTATAGAAAAATCCTCAATGCCACATGTCCTCATGCACAAATAACTATCTTCTTTTTTAATTAGTTTAATTAGGATTATTCACCCACACACTTTTCACACTCTCCCCAATTTGCACAAGTAAATGCCATTTTTATTTTATTTGAAAACCCAATTCCCCTCACATTCTTCAATGTGTTCCTATTTTCTCTCATAGTTGTTTCTTTGTTCCCCAAATTCTTATTTAACGACTGACTCCTAACTAGATCTTAGTTAGAGGTGGATCGGGAGCCTTCTTCTAGTTAGACTAGTGGTAGCTTGACTCAAGATGCTTATTCTATGTGTACACCTATTCTCTCATGTTTTATTTAATTTCTATTTTAAAATCCATTTTATTAATTTCATGCACATGTGTGCAATTTTTCCATTCTTTTAAATTTTTATTTATCTTCATCTTATAGTTTTTTAATATTTTAACTAGTCCAATAATTAAACTTAGACTTGAACTTAGTCTAGAAATTAGGCTTAGACTCTTGTTAGGATTCTATGTTTGTAATTTATTGATTAAATAATTATTTTATTCTAACAAGGTCTAAACATTTCAATGTTTTCTAGGCCACATATATTTATTTGACTCATCTTTTAATTACACAATGTTCCCTTCAAGATGCACTCCCATGCTCCAAGGGATCCACTCACCTTAGACTGGTTTTTGGAAGTTTTTTTGAACATTGGAGTCAACACTCCATTTGGTTGACCTTGTGACAGACCAAGGGATTCTAAAGAATAAGGACTCTGCCTTATTGTGTGCCCCTTATAAATCTTTGTGAGTAACTGTCTCAATCCACCCTCACGACATCATGGACCTCATGAACTAGGTAATCGTTAACCTATTGTTTAGACCATGACATAAGTGTTAGTAGGCTGTGATAGGGACATTTCCACACCTCTCCCGCAAATGTCTGGTTTTTGTGCATGGCCCTTTTACTCCTTATGTGATTCGTATTAGAAAGCATCGTCAAGCCTACATCCACTAACAAAAATAATTTCATAAATCCATATACATAAATCATATTGTAATCAAATAATATATCACATGTGCATAAAATGAAATACTCAAACACATACAATCCACTCCCTGATTTAATCTGGAGTCCAAGGAAATTCATTGATGCCATCAACATCCATAACCTGTCATGTATCCTGCACACTGAGGAAAACTCATCAATAGCATCTGACAATACATATACATCAAAATAACAATAAGTCACAAAAAATCATCATCATCATATATAACCCATAATCGAAATGAAATCATAATATACCATAACCGATTCATTTGCACGCACGTGTCCTCAAAGAATAAGTCAATAAAAGTGTGCTCAGTGGAGCAGGATGTTACATACACCCCCTCTTATTTTAAACTTCGTCCTGAAGTTTGTATAGTATAAATGCAAGTAAATGAATGTTTTTGACAAAGATGTATATATCTAATCTGTCAAACAAGTAAGGAAACTGTTGACACTTCTCATATGTGTCCTCCCAGGTAGTCGAGTGTGGACTATAGTTGTCCCACTAGACCTTGACCTGATTGACTATTTGACGTCGTAGATATCGAATAAGATGGTCCAGAATGTAGATTAGCTTTTGCATGAGAGAACCCTCATTCGACACCTGCAAATAACTCATGTCAATGACATGTGATAGATCACTAATATAATGTCGTAAAACAGATACATGAAATATATCATGCATATGCCTCAAAGAATTAGGAAAGACTAGTTGATAATCCACAGGTACTTTCCTCTCCACAACTTTGAAAGGTCCCACAAACCTAGGAGAGAGTTTAGCACCATTTCCAAACTTGATAGAACTCTTGTGTGGTTTTAACCGCAAGAAAAATCTGATGCCAACTTCATAACTGTGATCAACGTGATGCGCACTAGGATAAATCTTTTGTCGATCCTCTGCTTCTTTAATTCTATGTCTTATTGATTTCATATGTTCGTCCATTTCTTGGATTTCTTCCATTCCTACTAGGACCCTATCCTCAAGTCAATCCCAACTCAATGGCATCTGACATAGTCGCCCATAAAGAAACTCAAACGGTGCTATATTAATCGTACTTTGGTAACTATTGTTGTATGAAAATTCTACAAATGGAAATAAATATTCCCAATGTTTCTATTGATACATAACATACATACGCAACATATCCTCCAAAATATGGTTCATTATTTTTGTTTTTCCATCTGTCTCTGCATGATATGTTGTACTAAAGTTTAGTTGCATTCCCAAGGCCTCTTGGAAGCTTTTCCAAACCTATCCTGTAAACATCAATCCTCGATCGAATATGATCCTTCTTGGTACACCATGTGATCTTGTAATATCATTGAAAACGACTCTAGCTATGTCTGGTTCCTGATATGTCATACGAACTGGAATAAAGTGTGCACTATTCATCAGAGTGTCAACTACCACAAAAATTGAATTGTGTCTCCTTGCTTTCAGTGGAAAACTAACGATAAAATCCATAGAAATGACCTCCCATTTCGATTCAGGAATAACATGTGGCTGTAAAAACCCTGTTGGATGTCTATGTTCAGCCTTCACTTGCTGACATTCTAGACATCTCTCCATGTAACTAATTATTTATGCTTTCATTCCTTTCTAGAAGAATAATGACTTAAGGTCTGCCTTCATATTTGTGACTCCCAGATGAGCCATGTATATTGCTCGATGAGCTTCACTTAATATCAAACTTATTAATTTGTCATTAGAAGGTACGTAAATTCTGCCATTAAATATCAATAATATGTCATTGTCCAATGAATACCCTTCAAACTTCAGTACCATCATGGTATTGTGTCCAATATTATCCTTAACTTCTTTGTACCAGTCATCATCTATATGTAAATCTAGATTATTTTCTCGAAGATTCATCTTAAGAGGTATTACCAAGAATATGCATGGTATCCAACTCAATGCATATGCCACTTTGTTCACCATTCCTTTAATGTAAGTAATCTCAAAATTGTATTCACTAAGTAATTCTAACCAATTCCTTTATCGTGCATTTAGTTCACTCTGTGTAAATATATGATACAATCTGCAATGATCTGTCTTTAATTCAAATTTTTGTCCAATTAAATAATGCCTCCAAAATCGGAAGGAGTATACAATTGCTAATAAATCCAAGTCATTTTTTGCATAATTCTCTTCATGCTTTCTCAATTTCCTTGAAATGTAAGCAATCACTCGACCATCTTGCATCAAAACCCCCCCTAAACCTTCCTTGGATGCATCTATGCATACCAAGAAATCCTTATCCATTTCGGGGAACTTTAGTATCGGTGCTATCTTCAACAACCCCTTGACCTTTTTAAATGCTTCTGCGTATTTCTCAGTCCATAAAAACTTCTTGTTTTTCTTTTGCAATTCTGTGATTAGATTTTCTATCTTCAAAAAACTTTCGACTAACCGTCGGTAATATACTGCTAAAACCATAAAGCTATGTACTTCTTGTATGCTTTTCGGTGCTATCCATTCCATAATGGCCTCTACTTTTTCTGGATCCACAATGATACCTTCACCAGATATGATATGCCCCAAGTTATGTATCTTCGATTGGTAAGAAGAAAATTTTGATAGCTTCCCATACAATTTGTTTTCTCGCGTACATTGTAGGACCAATCTCAAGTGTTTGTCATGCTCTTCCTTCGTCTGAGAATAAATCAGTATGTCATCAATAAATACTTGAACAAACTTTTCCAAGTATTCACGGAACATCCCATTCATCAAACTCATGAATACCCCTGGGGAGTTCATCAAACGAACAGTAAAACTATAAACTCATAATGTCCAAATCTCATCTTAAATGAAATCTTAGGGATATCTTCCTCTTTAATATGTAATTGATTATATGTATATCTCAATTCGATCTTTGAAAACAACATCGCTCCCTTCATTTGGTAAAAAAATCATCTATTCTTGGCAACAAATACCAGTTCTTGATCATCCCTTTGTTAAATTGACGATAGTGAATACAAAGTCTCCAAGATCCATCCTTATTTCTCATGAAAATAACTGGCACACCCTACATCGACACACTTGGACGTATAAGTCTCAAGTCCAACAACTCCTTCAATTGCATTTTCAACTCCTACAATTCTAGTGTTGACATCCAATAAGGAAATCTCACTATGGTTTTAGTTCCAGGTTTCAAGTCGATTGTAAATTCCAACTCTCTTTTAGGTGGTAAAGCTTGAAACTCTTATGGAAATACGTCTGCAAACTCTTGCACTATATGAAGGTTTTCTGACCCTTCCACCTTGCCCTTTTTATTTAGCGATAAGATTTCATATAGCTTGCATCCTTTTCACATGCTCTTCTACAACTATAGGGAAGAGATAAACCTCAGAGGCACCCCCTGGTTTTTTCCTTCAATTACTCTACTCTTCCCCAAATCATCCGTCAAACTTAACCATTTCATGTTAGAGTTAAGTGTCGCATCATGCGATTCCAACTAGTCCATTCCTATTACTATGTCATAAGATCTTAAGATCGTGACGTATATGCTTGCCTTCATTACAAAATCTCCCAAGTTAATTCTACAGTCTGTAACTTTTCCTCCAACTTTCTGTTTGGCACCAGATTCCATTTCCACGTATCTGAACTCATCTTGCTCGATTACCTTTACCTTAATTCTCTTTAGCACTGCACTAGAGATAAATCTCTTTATAGCACCTGGATCTATCAAAATACTAAAATTTTGATTAACGATCATACCTGACCTCTCGAGCACAGTGGATTGGTGCTCAGCCTAGCGGTTGTTCACCACTGCATGCATCATGTAGGCCTTGCCAAAATCTCCAACTATACTAGGTCCTAATGATCCAGACGCTCTAGAATTCTCAATCAGAAATAGTTTTGGTAATGTGGCTCTACACATGTCCAACATCCATTCTTCGGTCCAGTGCTCCTGGTCCCTGAAGTAGAAGTTGTTGGCCTAACAGTCTGTGATCCTAGTCCTTTCTGTTGAACATGCCTAAAATTTTGTTGTTTTTATGAATGACATTGTTGTTGCTACTATGGTTCTCTATAAGGAGTCCTCTTCTGAGGTGTTTTTCATCAGGATGTCGATAAAATAGGTCCTCTGGGCATATCTGATGCCCCATGAGTCTATCTGGATGGTGTTTGATGCAGCTAAACTTGATGTTGTCTTTCTAGTCGATCTCGAAAGAGTCCTACCTTGACCCCCACTGTTAAGTTATTAATCCACAATCAGGGCCTTATGAAATGCATCGTACAATGTCTGAGGTATTAGGATCCTCACATTTTCATGAATGTTGAAGTTAAGGCCAAACAAAACCTTGTTGACCTTTAAATTCTCTATGTTTAGATGTGGAGCATACCTAAGTAACTCCATGAACCTAGCCTCATACTCTGGCACCATACGACCACCCTTTTGTAAGGCACTGAACTCATTAAGTTGGCGCTCAATGAAATCCTTGGACAAGTACCTCTCCCGGAATCGTTCTTTGAACAATTCCCATGACACATCTTCGACAACCATGTTTATTTGAGGTAGGAGAATCTTCCACCATATAATAGCACTCCCCTTGAGTTGAAAGACTTCCATTTGAAATTTCATGTTAGAGGTGTAATCGTGAAGTGCGAAGCACATCGCCATGTTCTCCAACCATGCCTCGGTGGCTAAACCATATTTGGCACCCATAAACTCAAGAAACATAACTTTCTCAAGTTCCCATTGTACACTAATACTAACCACTGGAGGGCATTATGAACCCTCATTGGGCACAAATGCCCTTCCCTTGTCTCGATCAAGATGACTGATCAAATCCTCTGACATCCTCTAGAAGGATCTCATCATACCTACAACATCTCCCATAGTAACCTGCTCTTTCTCAGTAGTCTTCTCATCTTCTTGAGGGTTATACCCCTTTGGCATGGATACTATCAGAGGTGTCACACCTCTTCCTCCATCACCATGTCGTCTACTTCCCATGCTTCATCTAACCATGATTACCTACATGGAAAATTTTAAAATTAATCAGTGATACATTTTTAATCATTTATCTAACACAGTGGAAGGTGTAATGGCCCAATGTCGCAGGGTTGAATCCACTCTGATACCATATGTAATGAACCCTCCATTACAACATCAACATACTTCAATAATACACATTCTAGTCTCATATTCATCACAACATGACAATAATTAAATTTATCAACACTATAACTAATGTAATAACTTCATCGCATAAATATAACAAAGATATCCACCCACCCAACCTACCTACAAGGATAGGACCTCCAAGACACATAATCAACACTCAAGTCCAGGATTCATCCGATTGATTTTGACCATTGAAGGTCTCAGGACTGGCGACTATTCTGAGGAACATGGAGGTATCTATTCCCATATCCTCTCCCACCCTAGACTTAGGACTTATAATTAACGGTAAGATGCACGATCATAACACAACCAAATTCTTTCAAAAACTCATTAACTAGCACAAAGTTTGACAATTCATGAATACTAAATTCACGCAATAAGAAGAAACACAATGTCTAGTTTCATTTGCATCGCCAATAAATAAACATATTAGTATTAAATTCCACTTGTAAGACTAAAAATAAATATATTAACAAAGCCAAACTCTTGCACAAAAATATTTTACCAATGTGACAATCACTCAATAATAATTAATAGTCAATACTAATATCACTACTTAAAATTTGCCTTAAACATTTTTAAAGGATATAATGCCTTCTTGCTTGAGATCCATGGATTCCAGAGGTTCTCTCACTTAGAGGAAATTTACTTGATTTTCCAGATCAACGAGTAGAGATTCAATGAACACTATGAGGTTCTTGTACCAATTACAACCATGTCGGATCTTACGTTGCACCAATCTGGTGGAAGGGTAGTTTTTAAATTTAAACTACCACTCTTAAATTTGTATCATTCTCTGATTAGTGTTAAAGGAATAAGGTGCATGCAGAGACATTTTGCATGGCTAAGGTTATAGTACGTGAAATAAGTGAGAAAATCTTTCGATATGAATAAACTCATCAATAAAACATAATTTACTTGTTGGTAAAAGAGTATTGAGTACCCCTCAAAAAATATCATCGATTAGATATCATGGGCTGGATATCATTTTGATGTCGACATTGATTTACACATAATTAAGAAATCACACAAATTCCTAGTAGTGAGTAGGTATAATTCTCCAATCAGGTAAGTATTTAATCAGCATCAATCACACAAAGTTTTATACTCAGGGATTAAAATTGGTTGGCAACAAACAAGGACCCCCGTAACTTCTAGGTTGTAAAATTTGATTGACAATGTTCATGTTAAAATTTTAAATCTGATTTTCGCAAAAATATTGACAGTGAATAGACAGAGAAGGTTTTGAATTATGGGTTGTAAATTAAATGACAACGACTACAAAAATTCAAATTCTGAGTTAGAATTTAAATTAACAATGATTAAAAATTTAATTTATAGATTGACAATAATTTAATAGTGGGTTATAGTTTAATTTGTAGCGATCATATATACTTAAAATTTCATAGCACATCTTAGTTATACAATGAATACCCAAATTTTGTTCCATAATGGCATAATGATATGATAGTGAAAATATAATTTACTGTCTAGATTTCATGAAACTCTACAACAAACATTTAATTTATACCAATTTACAAATAGTTCCACAACGATTTGCAAAATTATAATGTACCAATTTACTCTCATACAAATTATAACTTCAGAAAATAAAAATTCTGGCATTGACGACGATGGAAATTTGTAGATTTCCTCCAACCACTTGTGCTTCTTCTCAATCTAGCTTGCTAATGAAAGATATGTCACCAGTACCTCCCATCCAATGCTAGGGGTACTCTTCTTCCCCCTTAGCCTCCCGAGCCGCAAAGGGGCCACACACAAGAAACCAACAAAAAATAGCTCCAAATCTTTCCTTGCAAAGAAGAGCTTCCACTCTTTTTACAAGCTTGGCATCCCAACTCTCACAAGTAAACACAATCCACAATAATTTTGGTAGCATAACCTTACCAATAATAAGTGATCCCTTTTCCCTTCTACCCAAATTGTTTTATAGAAAAATCCTCAATGAAAGATGTCCTCATGCACAAATAATTATCTTTTTTTTTAAATAGTTTAATTAACATTATTCACCCACACACTTGTCACACTCTCCCCAAATTGTACAAGTAAATACCATTTTTATTTTATTTAAAAACCCAATTTCCCTCACATTCCCCAATGTGTTCCTATTTTCACTCTTAGTTGTCCCTTTGCTCCCCAAATTCTTATTTAATGAGTGTCTCCTAACTAGATCTTAGTTAGAGTTATATTAGGAGTATTATTCTAGTTAGAATAGTGGTTGCTTGACTCAAGATGCATATTCTATGTGTACACCTATTCTCTCATGTTTTATTTAATTTCTATTTTAAAATCCATTTTATTAATTTCATGCACATGTGTGCAATTTATTTATTCTTTTAAATTTTTATTTATCTTCATCCTAGAGTTTGATTTTATTTTCAAACCTTTTAGTTTATCTGATATTTTAACTAGTCCCATAATTAATCTTAGACTTTAACTTAGTCTAGAACTTAAGCTTAGACTCTTGTTAGGATTCTAGGTTTGTAATTTACTGATTAAATAATTATTTTATTCTAACAAGGTATAAACATTTCAATGTTTTCTAGTCCACCTAGATTTATTTGACCCATCGTTTAATTACACAACGTGCCCTTTAAGATGCACTCCCATGCTCCAAGGGTTCCACTCTCCTTAGACTAGTTTTTGGAAGTTTGTCTGACCCTTGGAGTTAACACTCCATTCGGTCAACCTTGTGAGCTACTAAGTGATTCTACGGAATAAGGACTCTGCCTTATTGTGTGCCCCTTAGAAATATTTGTGAGGGATTGTCTCAGTTCTCCCTCACAACATCATGGACCTCATGAACTAGGTAATCATTAACCTAGCTTTCATACCATGACAGGAGTGTCAGTAGGCTATGACATGGATGCTACCACACGTCTCCCTCAAAGGTTTTGTTTCTGTGCATGGCCCCTTTACTCCTTATGTGAGTCGGATCAACAATCATCGTCAATACTACATCCACTGACAAAAACAATGTCCTAAATCCATATACATAAATCATACTATAATCAAATCATATATCACATGTGCATAAAATGAAATACTCAAACAAATACAATCCACTCCCTGACTCAATCCAAAGTCCAAGGAAGTTCATTGATGCCATCAACATCCATAACCTGTCATGTGTCCTGCACACTCAGGAAAACTCTTCAATAGCGTATGCCAATACATATATATCAAAATAACAATAAGTCACAACACATCATCATCATCATATATAACCCATAATTGAAACGAAATCATAATATACCATAACCGGATCACTTGCATGCAAGTTTCCTCAAAGAATAAGTCAATAAACGTGTGCTCAGTGGACAGGGATGTTACACTTTGGATGATTATTTTTGGATTTATGTGGTTGGATGCTTATCCAATAAGTTTTTTCTTTGGTTACTTTCATTTTGCATGTTTTTTTGTGTATATTGTTCTTAGCATTTTGAGTTCAAATGTTTTTCTTTTTGAGTTGTTTCCATTCATCACCTTAAGTATTATTTTTTTACTTTTGGTTGTGCATATATTATTCTTTGTTGAGTCAACATTTTAATAATGGGTTTGCCTCTACTGTTGCAACATTCTTAATTCTAGTATATTTTTGTATGCAACATAGAGAGATAGTTTTCAGACTATCTGGAAACATGTTTTGAAAATTTTGGAGATCTATATTCTATAAATATTTTGGTTAGTATCTCTTTCATAAATTTATTATGAATCAATCATTTTATTCCCTAATTTAGTGGTCAACTAAAGAGTCAATCCTATTCCTAGAAATCAATTAGGATTTCAGACCTGATATTTTCTTAGAGAGAAATTTTCTATTCATTGATAATGTTGATTTTGATCACTCATTTTGGTTACACATTGGATTAATTTTTTATTTATTTTTATCATGGCTTAGTGTTGTCCTCTTATCTCATCATACATGAATGTTGAAATAATTTTAATGATTAAGAACATTGTAGATCTTGAGATATCAACATCTATGTTAACCTTGGCCACGGTAATTTGAATTTTTGTGGGATGTAACTCACCAATCTATTGGCCCTTACACTCTTCATCATTCCCTAAATTTGAACTAATAACACCAGAAAGAGATCAGGTTTATTCATAATCTAGAAGGATAATCCTATATGGGTCATTTTAATTTGATCCCTATTACTCATGATATTGCTAGTTTGATTTTTTGATTACATGTTTAGTTATTTTGGACATAAAACCCATCCAGTAGAGAGATAGGTGGCACACTTATCGAAATTTCATTTCTCAATATTCTATGTGATATGTAAGCTCAAGGAAGTGAAATTCATAGTTTCTCTACATGGAACACTCTTGGAAACTTTATGATATTAGTTTCATGGATTTTTCCATCATGCCAAATTTAAAATTATTACTTATTGTAAATAAGGTTTTAGTCACTTCATTCATTATGGTTTCTAATTATATCTTTCATTTATAATGGGGGAATCAATCAATATAGGTTGTTATTTGAGATTATTTATACCTTATCAATGTCTTAATTTCTCCCATATCCATAGTGATTTCCTCTTGCCTCTCACAAGGTTGAAGATAATCATACAAATATTTTACATTATTATCATTAATGACAAGAAGACATAAATACTTGGGGGTGCGATGTTGGTGATTTTTTAATAAGATTTTTATTTACCTTTTAATCATGAAAAAGGTTTATTGGTGGACATGTATCATTAGAATATGGATAGAATAAATTTTTGATGGTTCTACTTGTTTAATTTGATTGATTATGATTCCATGAACAATACAATGTGTCGAGGGATCCAAATCCTACAAAAATCAACAACATTGAACCTCCTATGGAAGGGAATATTGCTAGAAAGCAAATAATGTTTACTTGTAAAGAAGAAGGCTAGGATATTTGACTAAATGAACGAAATACAAATACTTTAATGAATGCATTGGCGGTATTATTTTACATAAGTTTTAGGACAACAAGTGTTTAAGTTTAGAGTAGATTAACAAGATTTGCTTAGGATTAGTTTTGATTTTGGTCCTTATATTTTTATTTTTAGTCTAATTTTATTGTAATAAGTTAGTCATTTTGAGGAAGGGTTTTTTCCCAAACTATCAAATATTTGAACATAAAATTCTATTTTTTTATGCGGGTTGGAAAATAGCTTGTGCAACTAGCATCTCTCATGATTTTTTCTCTTTATATGAAAGACAATTAGGGAAGTGTTAATATACACTTGGTTTCTCACATTCCTTTGCAACATTTTAATAATTAATCAACCAAATTTTCACCAACTCAATAGTGAATCTAAAATCTAGTCTCATTCATGTATTCCCATTTTGGTTTTTGATCTAATCGTAAACACATTCTTTGAAAGAATTGACATTTAAAAGTTTTTTCATTTCATCATGATTATTTTTTTATGAACTCCATAAATGTAATATACCCTCTTTGCTTCATCGGATTCAGTCATTTGAATATTTGGGAGTAATAATTATCTCTTATGGAAAAGATAAATTGATACTTTAGTGAGAGATATCATATGTAATTTTTGTTGTTGAACAATTCAACATTTTCAAATGTGCAAAATACTTATGAAAAAAATTCTTGAGGGTTTATGGGTTTGTGGAATGTTCACGTGAATAAATTTTGAATTTGTTTTGGATGAGCATCCATGATGGGTTCCCAAATTGATATCATTTTGGTCTCTATTTTAATAATGTTTGAGTCTATCTAAGCCATATCTGACCTTCATATATGTCATTCTTCACCCATCTCAACCATATATTGCACACATGTAATAATGGATTATGTTTCTTATATTTTCATGTTTATATGATGAAATTAAGATAGAAGTTTTAATTTTTTATCTCTAATACAAATAAATATGTTAACCATGAACATTAAGAATGACCAAAGTAGATCATTGGTTGAAAATAATACAAGGATGAAGTAGAGCAATGGTAATTTTATCTAAGGTTGAAATAAAGAAATGGTGATTTTCCAAAGGGTTAAAGAAGACTATATAAAAAGGAAAGGAGGCAAATGCATTTAAGGAACAAGTGGGAAACAAGGAGAAAATATTGGAAGTAGTTTGACTTCATTTTCCCATGCCCATGAATTTCTACCTCATAATTCATATGTTGTTGGCATCTTGATGCTTTGGACTATAAATTTTTCCTTGATATGAATTTTATAATTAAATGGCCAACATTTATAAACCCACAAAATTAGGGATGAATGTAATTACAAATAGTTAGATTTTGATTCATGTTCTAGTTATAAAAACTAGTCACATTTGTGTGTGAGGGATGAATTGGAGAACTTTTTAAAACACCATGTGAACAAAATTGGTAGTTTATATATATATATATATATATA
>JZKD02S0170138.1:215458-250617 GCA_000966675.3 Picea glauca | reverse complement strand
GGTGTAGGTTTGGTTATGAAACCAACCACTTTGCATTTAAATCC
The DNA here is from genome assembly GCA_000966675.3 of Picea glauca. Taxonomy (NCBI): domain Eukaryota; kingdom Viridiplantae; phylum Streptophyta; class Pinopsida; order Pinales; family Pinaceae; genus Picea; species Picea glauca. The sequence continues at coordinate 250,573 of JZKD02S0170138.1, read as the reverse complement.
TTCCACAAATTTTGGAGGTAAGTTAAGGTCATGCACCCTATTTAATGAGCATTTAGACCAAGGTTGTACACACACATTAATGAAAAAAATTGTTTTGTAATTTGTGCCCGAGGGTATCTAAGTTTTGAGGCTACACCGTAAAGCATGCCAAATGGTTCCTTAACATAATTTTGAGAATTGTATACTCATTTTTCATGATTTTTGGCAAGGAATCTAACTGTGCAGTTTGTTTCTGCATTTGAGCAATATCTTAAATGGTCATTGTAAAACGCAAGCATTTGAGCATTGATAAAAGAAAGTCTCAATTGGAAGCGGACCTGGAGAGGTAGCCCAAATTGGGTGAACTCTGTTTCCCAACTTGTGTATGTGATTTCATTATTATTGTTCATTTCAAGCTCAATTATTTGTAAGTCAATTTATAATTAAAGTGTATTTGGATAGATAAGTTTTTCACATGTAATTTGCATACAGTCAAGTGATCATTTTATTTTGAATGTCAAGTAGATGTTTCTTATGTATTAAAATATTAATAAGCATCTAAGTATATTCCATATAAAGTTGGTATCAAAGAAGGTTTTACAAGTGTTTGCAAGTGAATTATTACAAGATCCAAACTCAAACTTAGTAAGAAAAACTTGCAGGTTATAATTCCAAAATTGGAAAAATATTTTGAAAAAATAAGATGGCTTCTGGAAAGGGAGAAGTAGAAGATCAACCCATGATCCACGAAGAGATCAAATCTATTCTTCAATCATTGAAATAAACAATATATGATTTAGAACAAAGAATTCAAACACCTGTAAGTGGAGAATATTTGGTAAAAGGAGAAGGTGGAGGTGAAGGTGGTGGACCTACAGATCAAGCTTCACCATCCTCATCATCATTTTCATTAGTTTATTCTTAAGAGGGTAAACATTATTATCATAGAAATAATTCCTCTAAGAAGTCTGATCATAATATACCATTACTAAAATTGAATGTTAAGTTAAAATTTCCCACCTATGATGGAGAATTGAACGCCGAGAAATTGGAAAACTGGATCAAGCGCATAGAGGTATATTACATAGTTCAAAGGATTATGGACGAGGTTGAAAATATACAATTAGCTTCTCTTTGACTAAGTGGCACTCCCTTAATATGGTGGGAGAGTAAGATGTAAGTTGATCTTGTTCAAAAGGGTAAAGTAATCTCTTCCTGGGATAAGTCTACTAAGTCTATAAGAAAACAATTATATTCACTGGAGCATATGCAAATGGAAATGATCGAATGACAGCATCTAAGATAGGATAAAGGCCAGAATATTCAGGCATATACATAGGAATTCAAAAAGAAGGTGTTATCATTGGGGATTCCATTATATAATCATGAAACTCTTCTGAAGTATATTGCAGCCATGCTCTCATATATTCTCCATACTATTCTAATGTTTATCGCTACTAACATTGATAAGGTGTTAGTAGAAGCTACACACCTAGAGGCTAGTAAGGGTAAGCATGCAAGCAAAGATAAGAAGCCATTTAAGCTCGAGAAGAAATCAAAAGGTAAATGGAAGAGTAAGAAATCAACCACAATGAAGCAAGCTGAGGGAATACCTACATGTTCCCACTATAATAAAAAGGGAGATGAGGAATCACAATGTTGGAATTTTCATCCATAATTATGACCAAACAAATTCAAGGAAAAAGGGAAGCATAATACTATTACATTATCTCATAAGGATCTAGGGTCAGATTTCAAAGATGAATCTAATATCATGGCCATAGGAAGCAAAGGTATATCAACTATCAATTCAAATTCTTCAATTCAATCCACCAAAGTTGAAAGTAATATTGATCAACATAAGAGAAGTGAGCTTTTTCATGTCAGATTTATAGTCAAGCATACCAAGGTAGATACTTTATTTGACAGTGGATCTCAAGTTAGCCTAATATTTGAAGAAATTGTTAATAATTTGGGTTTGAAGATGACACCTCACAAAAATCCATATCCATTAGGTTGGGTATGTGATGATGCTAACTTGCAGGTAACGAAGTAGTGTAAGATTATATTTGCAATAACAACTAAGTTCTTGGATGAGGTTGAGTTAGAATTTGTGCCTCTTGATATTTGTGACATTGTCTTGGGTAGTCCATATCTATTTGACAGGAAGGTTGCATTCTACCAAGAAGAGAATAAGTATCATATTTTCAAGGAAGGGATTGAATATAATGTCAAATCTCATTGCATCAAAACTATTTTTTCTTTAGTGAGCACATGGAAAATGAAGAGAATCGTGAGTACAAGTAAATATTTTGTTCTCGTGATAGTGAAATAGAAAGAAGAATATATAATAGACACTTTATCGGGTTATTATCCAAATAATAAACAAGAGTTGATCAACATCATATCCAATTATGATGATTTGTTTCAAGAACCTATATGGATTCCTCCTAAAAGGGAGTTTGAACATGAAATATATTTGCAGTTAGATACTCCTTTTCTGAGCATTGGAATGTAAAAGTCATCAGTGATTGAGAATGCATAAATAAAGAAGTAAGTTCAAGAGCTTCTCAATAAAGGAATCATGATCTGAAAATGAAAAGGCTTGAGTCTCTTTAAAATTGCAAGTGAAATTTGTATGTGCTTGGGTAATAGGATCAAGCTACTAACACATAAAACTTAATGAGTTTTACTTAATAATGAGAAAAATAAATAGTCATAAACATCCATGAAAATAAACACATTAACACAACAAAATTATAAAGGAGTTCACCCCTCTCTTGGGCTACATCTTCTAGTCCATCTTCCAATGGATCATTTTCATTAATGCTCAAAGTGTCAAAATCAGTGTTTTACAATGATCATAATGAGAAATAGATGGCTTCAATGGCTCCATAACGTCCAAAAACCCCTATTTGGTCTCTTCTTGCACCTGGTTTGAACAAAAATCGAGTTGGAATCACTCCCTAGAAGTTTCTCCCAATTATTTGTTATCTATGCTCTCCAAAACGCACCCAGAATGATTGAACCTAGCCTCTGTGTCTTTTCCATGCCTAAACCTAGAACTCACATGCACCCCGCAAAATCAAGCATTATGTCAAACAATTAGCGTGCCAACAACTTATCTGGCGGAGGTTTCGATCGCATGGGCTCCATATGGCCACATGCTAGCGCCAAGCCCAAACTCATTTGAAACCTCCCACACAAAAGGTGGTAAGTGGAATGGACATGTGGTATGGGATGAACTCAAAGTGCCTGCACCCTTAGGGAAGTTTTTTGGTGGGTCCTTCGTGCTCTGGTCGTGTGGGATATGGTAAGTCCAAGGGTTGGGGCTAAGCCCCAACCCGAACTCTGCCCAACCATGTTGTAGTTCAAACTTAAATAATTTTAAACTTTTATATGGTTAAGGATGAAATGACAGGTGGGATGGTAGTCATTCATGTGCCAACACATTGCCACTTTCCCTGGAGGTTGTGAGTTCAACCCCCACGGGATCCAAACCAAAACTTTTATAACACGGAGGGGTGTCACATGGCATCCCATGTCTGAGCCATGTGGCACCATAACATTGGCCCATCTACTCACCACGTGTCACAACTTGACTGGTCCAATACCATGTCAACTCACCTACCACATCATCCTCTTCCACATCACCACTTGCCACGTGTCAGTATGATAACCTTCCACGTTAGCAGTACGACCCTGCCATGTCAGCATTATGGCCCTGCTTGCTAGAGGGAAAATCCCCCCTTTAACTATACAAGGGTTTAAGATATAGACAGAGCCAATGCACATCTAAAAGTCAATCTATTTTCTACCCTACCCCGAACATACCAAAACTAATGAAAAGAGAGAAATAAGAGAGAAGATCAGTAACTGTACCTTTTATCCCATGTCTGGTGATGATCTCCTCAAGATTTGTAGTTCCAACGACTACAAGTCTCCTCCCAAGGCTGACCTGCATACAAAACTAGGCAAACAAGGAATACAATCATGTTACTTCTGTAGTTTCAATGAGACCCCATCACCTCCTTTTCTATGACAAAAGGATGGTTATTCAGTTGGGTGATGGGCTATAGCAGGTGAGTTGGTTGGGAAACCTCCAATATCCTGTGAATTTCACCGAATTCCTTACAACTTTTTAATTTTTGCAACTTTTGCAAGCATACGCGGGTTGTTTAGTATGCAGCAAGCATATGTACGTGGGTTGTTTAGTATGCAACAAGCATATGTACGTGGGTTGTATAGCATGCAACAAGCATATGTACATAGGTTGTAGTGGTGTAGGGCACGTACATGCTCTAAAAAATGGTTTTTTAAGAAGAGCTACTCAACAATTCTTTGGAAAAATATGAAAGTAAGAGGGCCAATGCCATGTATGCATGAGTGGGGAATTTTAGGACTATAACACTGCCACATCAACACTATATGGACTATACAGACTGTATAGTCAAAAAAATTTTGTTTGTTTGGAAAATAAGACAGAACGTGATATCTCTCACATACAACGTCTATTTGAACCCATTCAATTTGCGTTGGGATTTTGAAGATGATGCCTATGCATGAGTCTGTTTTGAAAAAAAATTGAGTACTTTGATTTTTGAGCACATTTTGATCCCCTAGATCAAATCATCAGACCAAGCTTCTCTCTGTGTGGTTGTCCTATTGTATTAATTCTGAAGAAATATGGCACTTGGAGGATGTGTATTGATTTTCGAGCCCTAAACAAGATTATGGTAAATAATCATTATCCTCTTTCCAGAATAGATGATCTATTAGATCTGTTAAAGAATGTTGTGTATTTCACTAGGTTTTATTTGAGAAGTGGTTACCATCATATCATAATTGCACAAGATGACATGGAAAACTTCTTTCAAGACTAATCAAGGCTTGTTCAAATGGTTGGTTATTCCATTTGGGTTATGTAATACACTAGCAACATTTATGAGAGTAATGAATGATGTGTTCACACCCTACATAGATGATTTTTTTATTGTCTATTTATATGACATATTGATCTTTATTCGAATATGGGAAGATCATATAAATCATGTCAAGACAATCTTTGAAATATTGAAGAAGGAGAAGTTGTATATCAAGTTATCTAAATGTGAATTTGGAGAAACTTCTCGAGTATATTTGGGATACATTGTAGTGAATGATCACCTAAAGATTGATCTTGCAAAAGTAGAAGTCATTGAAAAATGGCCCAAGCCAACTACTTCCACCGAATTCAGGAGCTTCTTAGGAGAAGTACAATGCTAGAGAAAATGCATTGCTAATTTATCATACATAGCAACACCTATACATGCATTAACAAGTGTTAAACATGTCTTCAATGCGGAGGAAATCAATAGAAATCCTTCGAGAAATTTAAGGAAAAGAAGCACTGCACCAGTTTTGGATCTTCCATATATACAACAACCATTTGAGATTCAAACCGATGCAAGAGGATATGCCATGGGCACAATATTGATGCAACAAGGTAAACCTATATGTTATCATTCTGAGGCTTTCACTCAAGTTTTGATTAATTATCCAACATATGATAAGGAACTGTATGTGTTGGTACAAAGTGTAAAGAAATGGAAGCATTACTTAATGGGAAAGGAGACAATAATTTATATCGATCATTAGGAATTACAGTATTTGCAGTCACAAACCAAGCTATAATAATCGTGACACTTCAAGTGGATGGGTTTTCTATAACAATTTCATTGGGTAATTAAGTATAAGAAGGGTATTCATAACAAGGTTACAAATATGTTGTCAATACCAGTAGTTAATGCATCCACAATACTCAGGTATAATCCTTTAGCACATGACATTTATGTTGTACAATATGACATGTATGAATATTTTAAAGAATATATGATGCATTAAATCATGACGGTGAGTAGTCATATTATTATATGCATCACAATTTGTTATATCATCTAGGAAAACTATGTATACCAAGAGATGAAAGAGTGAATGTAATTAGAGAAGCTCATACATCTCTCATCTCTAGTCATTTTGGGGTTGGTAAGATAGTAGCACATTTAGAGAGATATTTTTATTTGCCTCGAATGAAAAAAACAATTTCCAAGTATATAAAAGGGTGTGTTATGTGTGCCACAAGTAAGCCTAGCAACATAAATCTAGGGTTGCATACGCCACTTCCAATACCTTCTCAGCCATGGGAAAGTATCTCCATGGATTTTGTATATGTTTTTTCGATGTTCAAGACAGGTCATGATTATTTATATGTTGTGGTGGACAAATTAAAAAATATGTGTATTTTGATGCCATGCAAGAAACAAGTCATAGTTGAACAAACAACAAAAATGTTATTTTCTAATGTATGGGTTCATTTTGGACTTCCTACATCTATTATATTAGATCGAGACTCTCACTTTTTGGGAAATTTTTGGTCTCATTTATGGGATCTAATGGAAACTAAGTTGAAGAAGAGTACAACTTTCCATATGCAGATAGATGGAAAGAAAAAGGTGGTAAACATAATAGGGGTACATCTACTTCAAGGATAATGCAACAATCATCCTAATTTATGGGATGAACAATTACCTTATATAAAACATGCCTAATATCATTCCATGCATTTGTCTACTCAGAAAAATCCTTTTGAAGTATGTTTTGGGTACTTTCCTAAGTCACCTATGGAATTTTCATTTGGAGAAGCAGGTAAAGAAGATGGACATGGTGATATAGATAAAGCTAAAAGGTTCATTCAAAATATTCAGCAGGTACATCAAGTAGTACAAGAAAAATTGGAGAAGATCCAAGCCAACTACAAGGCAAGGCATGATAAACATCAGGTTGATCATTAGTTTGAAGTTGGTGAACAAGTATGGTTACATATCAAAAAATATAGAATGAAAGGTGAATGTAAAAATTTAATACCAATCTGATATGGTCCATTCAATATATTGGAAAATATTGGTACTAATTCGTTTCATTTAGATCTACTAGCCTACATGCAAATGTATTCAGTGGTAAATGTTGAGAATTTGAAGCTTTATGAGCCTCCTATTATTATGGATGAAGAGGAAAGTATTCATGTTCCAGCAATTCAAGAGTTTTCTCCAGAATATTTAAATGAGCTATAGGAAGATGTCATTCTCGACAAAAGAATCATAACTTCATAGCAAGGTGATGTGGAATATCTTCGAGTTGGTCTTAAAGAGGTAAAACCAAGTAAATAAATATGGATGGAGATCATAAGGGTGAGGTAAGTCTACCCTCACTTAGTTGCTGAGTAATCAAAACTTTTGGTGTTCAAAAATTCTTCCAATGGGGAGGAATGATCTAGGAGGATCTAGGAATGCTCACAGAGGTCTAGGAGGACCTGGAACATCCATAGAGGTCTAGAATGGTTCAGAAATGATAAAAATTCAACCAATCCAAATTCTCTTGAAACTTCCATCAATGTGTAGAGCTCGACGATGGATTTTCAATGGTGCAAATTTCACCTCAAACAAAGTTCGTATGAAAAATTTATGAGCAATCAAAGTTCAAGACAAACAGATCAAAGTCAAGGTCAAAGAGATAAAAGGGTGACACATGTCACCACTGTAAGGGTGAAACATGGCATAAACATATAGATGACATGGCCAAACCCCAAGGTGGCATGTAGGTCAATCTTACATTGACTGGGTAGATGAGTTGGCAGCTGACTGGGAAAGGTACAATCTAGTTGGACCAATCACATATTGACAAGTGGCTAGGTTCATCTAATGAGAGGTCACCATGTGGCGACCTCCCATTGGCCTATATTGGCTAAAGTTATGTAAAATTATGGAGTCAATGGGGGTCGAACCCATAACCTCCATAACTTCTCAAAGGTCTTACATGTGCCCTACTACCAATGCCCCATACAATGTTTCTTAACCTTTATGTGGCACAAATTATATTTAAATTTTTTTTAGGATTTGAATGGGTGGAAAAAGGGCCAAGGGCCATATATATATATATATAAACAACCACACAAAATGCCTAAATATATGGCGGTCATTGAGGCTCGAGTCCCCGACCTTCCATATATAATACTATGCCTTAACCAATCTACCTAAGGTGCAGGTTTGGTTATGAAACCAAAAACTTTGCAGTTAAAGACTGCCATAAATTTCAGAGGTAAGTTAAGGGACCGCACCCTATTTAATGGGTGCATTAATGTAAAAACACATTAATGAAGAGTTTAGTCTCGTAATTCATGCTCGAGGGTCCTTAAGTTTTGAGGCTACATTGTAAATCATGCCAAATGGTTCCTTAATGGAATTTCAAAAATTTTATACTCATTTTGGATGATTTTTCCCAAGGAATCCAATGGTTCACTTTGTTTCTACATTTGAGAAACATGTAGAAAGGTCATTTTAAAATGCAATCATTTGAGAATTAATAAAAGAAGGTATCGATTGGAAGTGAACCAGGAGAGGTATCCCAAATTGGGTGAACTCCATTTTCCAACTTGTGTATGCGATTTCGTTATTGTTGTTCATTTCAAGATTAATTATTTGTAATTCATTTTATCATTAAACTGGATTTGGTTAGTTAAGTTTTCATGTGAAATTGGCATACATTCAAGCGATCATTTTATTTTGAATGTGAAGTAGATATTTATTATGTGTTAAAAGATTTATAAGAATATAAGGATATTTCATATCATCAACCCACCAATGACTTCCTTAGGGATGAATTTTCCTTGAAATATGTAGAATTTCCAGACCCACCAGACGAAGTATACTAAAAAAAGAGGCAGAGATCTATACTTACAATCTTGGACACTTGAGAACTATTCAATTAAAAATTATTTTAACTCACCTTCTAAAACCCTTGATCCATTTTTTAGTTCTAAGAAGACTGCCTACCAGACCTTTTGAGTATAATATTAATTGACAAACAATTTTTAAATCGACTCCTTGCACACTCAACATAAGGTGCACCAAGCCGACCCAATACACCCTCTCTTTAGCCCATTATCTCAGGTTAATACCTTATTCTCAGTTTCCATCCAGAAGAGAGTTCTCACTTTGAGAGTGCAGTTGGCCTTCCACAGGAGCTTCCACCAATTCTTCAAAGAGCCTTCTAATTCAGTCAATACCAGCACTTTGTATCCAATTTTAGTTGAATAAATACTAGATTTATCATTCTTACCCCAAGCTAGAACGTCCTCTTCATCTTCCTTTAACTGGATAAAATTGGCAAATAGATGACTACAGAAGGATTGCCATTATTCTTTAAGCTTCTCTAACAACTCCAACATTTCCACATCCTTCAACATACTCTTCCCGAACCCATCCAAGTTTATAATTTTTTCATCCCATAATGAAAAAACACCTTTAGAATGAAGCTCTTCTACCAATTAGTTTGATAACTAAAAATATTCCCTCCTCTGATCCAAGGGTCCTCTCCAATCCTTATCTTTCACCCATTACCTATTTGTTATCACAACCAATCACATATAATTTGATAAGCATCCATAATTGCATTCCAACTAGTAGACCCCTGGGACCTTTGTTTTCTAGAATTTATGATCCATTCTATCATACTTAGGCCTGCAAAGTATTTAGCAGAGATTACTTTCCCTTAGAGCGACCTATTGTGAATCAATATCCAAATACTTTTAGCATCTAAAATTCTGGTAAAAAAGAAAAAAAACATTGATCCCCAAACCCTTGATATCTTTTGGTTGGATGATCCTTTTCCATTTCACTAAATATGACCCACCATTCTATTTACTTCCTCTCCACAGAAACTAGAAACACACCTTTTTTACCTTGTTTAAAATACCTTCTGGAATTTTTGCAATAGTTTCCCAAAAACCTGGAATGCTACTAAGAACTCAGTTAATTAGTACTACTTTTCCCCTCCTCAACAGACAATAGTGAGACCATGAAGGTATCCATTTCTGAATATTTTTGACAATCCATGCCCAATATTCATATGAATAATAATTTTCCTTCAAGTAGAACCCCATATATTTTATACCATATTCATAAATTTTCATTTCAATATGCATAGTGGAAACTAGCAGTTTCGTCACCCTCTCTTCCAAAGAACTTGTTAAGATCACAAATTTGGAGGAACTTATTTGCATTCCTGTAGTTGAAAAGAAGTTGTCTATTATGACCTTCTAGGATTTGACTTCCTGCAACAGTCCTGCACCAAATAAAATGACATCATCTACAAATAAAAAAATGAGAAATAGAGACCTCCCATGAAAACTTTAATCCTTTGATTAGGTTTCTTTCAATGGCTTGTGCAATAAGTTGACTCAATCCATTTTCTACCAATAGGAAAATAAAAGGGGACAAAGGGAATCCTTGTTAGATTCCTCTAGAAAGACAAGTGAAGGAAAAAGGAGAATCATTGATTAAAATTTCCAAGGATGAAGACTCTAGACATCCAATGACCCAATTGATGGTTTGAAGGTTCAACCCCATTTGAATTAGGGAAATCATCACGTAAATCCACCTAACCTTATCATATGCTTTTTCCAAGTCTAGCTTCATCAAGAAAACAAAAAAATTCTTAGTTTTGAAGGAATGGAGGACTTCCTGCATGATAGACACTGCTTCATGTATTTGACAACCATATAAAAACCTCAAATGTTTAGTAGATATGAAACTATTGAAGACAGGTTTTAGACAAGGGGATATAATATTTTCTATGAGATTATATATGAGATTGCAACAAGAGTTTGGATGAAAGTCCTCGAAAAAGGAGGAGTTTTTGTTTTTGGGAATTAAGGATAGGAATGTTTTATTGAAAGAGGGATAGATTTTACTCGGTTTCTGGGATTCATTTACAATATTCTTCAAATCCTCCTTAATCATTTAAAAAAAACTAGATAGAATTCTATCATGAGTCTGTCTAGACCAGGACTCTTGCCTTTTTGCATCTCCTCCAAGGTGACAATGATTTATTTGACATAAATTTATTCTTTAAGTGAAGCATTGTCTTCATATGATATGACCTTAGGGTAAAGAGAAACTAATTTAAGGATAACATCAATCAAGAAGCCAGGTGGATTCTAAAGGAGCCCTAAGAAGTAGTTCATTCCATCTAAAGAAATTTCCTCAAAGGAAGAGATCATATTCCCCATATATTTTTTTAATTCCAAAATGGAATTAACCTATTTTATACGATGAGAAAAGTTGTGGAAGAACTCAGTATTACCACCCCCTTCCTTGAGTTAAATGGCCTTTCTCTTGAGGCGCCACCTGGCCTCTTTGTATGCTAGTAGATATTTCTTTTTGAGGAGCATAACCTTAAAATCTTCATTAATAGATTCATAACCTAAATATGGAATTTCTCTTATGAGAATTTCCCCCAAACGGTCTTCAATTTTTCTTAGGTCCTCAATGACTTTCTTGTTGTACTTCTTGGTCCAACTCTTAGTGTCTTTCTCTATAAAAAAAATATTTCATGTCAATTGACTCATGAAGGAGTCTATAGAAGAGACAGAAAGGGGGGACTATCTCTTTGTATTCTTTGACATTAAACCATGAGTAATTGAATTTCATTGGCACAGAAGGGGACCTAAAAGAGATACCAACTTCAAGGATGATGGGTATATGATCAGAAAGACCTCCTACTACCGCGTTAGATTTGAATCTCCATTCTTTTGAAAAAACAATCCAAAACCAAGAATCGATCCAACCTCTTGGCTACCTCATCGTGCCCTTTTCTTTTGTTTCTCCAAGTTTGGGTAATTTTACCTGGTTCTGTGCCAACAAACTTATGTTTCTCAATCCAATTAAAGAAAAAAACTTCTTGAGGATCTTGTCTAGGTCTTCCCCCAAAACCTCCTGCAAATATAGAGTAAAATTCAAGTCCCATCCAATAAGAAAATTGGACCCTTGTAGCACTACAAGGAAAAGACCCTCTAGCGAAGGTTATAGAAGAGGTATTTAGTGTTAAAAAATTGGCAAAAATTGTCAAAAAAACTTGTCAAAAACATTCATTTTTGGTAATGGATGTTTTTGCGGAGATAATAATGAAACTTCTTTATAACTAAAAAAAATCGCGTGGGCAGAGGTTGTAGCGAATGTTTTTCTAGTTGGTTCCCTTCAGGTCTATATGCGTCGATGCATTCTCAAACATAAAGCACCGGTGCCTACATTACACCAAAAGCATCGGGACAATCCTAAAATATTGGAGAATCGATGGGTTTATACAAAATAATGCATCGATGCTTTAATAAAAACAATGGACCGGTGGAATCTATGATACCAAGACTTGATGTGTTGTATAACTTAAAGCATCGATGCTTGCAACAACTTAACATTACAAGAAAGCATCGGTATTGTCCAAAAAATATTGAGGCACAAGTGCTCTTATAATTAATAACGCATCGGTGCCTTAAAAAAAAAACCTACTGGTGCATAATATTCAAAATGCACTAGGGTGGAAATGTGATACAAAAGCACCGATGCATTTATTAATTAAATGCACCGATAAAGGTTTTTTATTATTATAATTGTTGGTTGAAATAGTATTAATATCGGTGTTGGTTCCTTGTATATCATCATCGATGTGAATTTAAGTACGACACATGTTCATTGTATCTTGAAACACACCAGTGTTGTTTATCATTAAAAGCATATGTTTTCATTTTCTCTTTTTAGAAACACCGACTTGTGATAGTGCACAATTATTGTTATTTTTAATTCCATTGTTCATAAACAAATTGACATATATATTATAATAGTGTTCATATAAATTAAATTTTTATTAGTGCATTTGGATATGATGTTTGGATTAATTTATTATATCATCAAATTTCACATCTCTTCATTATAATATTTAATCAACAATGTAACATTTCACAACAACATTAGACAACGCAATAGAATAAAATAAAATATATTTCATTATATATGAATAATAGGCTCTTTGCCATACAAACTTAGTCGACACATATTGGTAACCCCTTGTCTTTAAATTGAGACACTGTGTCCATTACATTAAACAAAATCTATGATTTTCACAGACAATTATTTCAAAAAATACAATAGCTTGCATTGATATCCAAATATATTGATCATCATTCTTCACTGAAACTGTTGGCAGTGCTCAAGCTACTTCCATGACTTGATTTATTTGGTTGAATGTTTTTTCGATTGTCTCGATTGTTTTCCTCTTCTTCAAATGATTCCATCTACAAAAATAAAAATAAAGTGTAATGAGTGTATCTACATTGGTGAGAATAATGAAAATTGAAATAAACAATACACATGAATGTAAATTGAAAAGCGAGATACCATAGCAAGAATTGAGTCCTGAATGATACACATTTTTTCAAAACCAAATCTCATTCCTTTTGTCAAGAACTCTTCTGTTGGCACATTTCCATACTTTGTTTATTGCAAGTTTTATAACCCATGATAAATCATAGATTCAATATAAAAAAAAAATTGTTCAATTAATTATAAAATGAGAGAATCAAAACAACATAAGATGCTTACAAATTCCACAATTAATTTTTGATATGCTAACATATACTCACAACCCTTACTTAATACAATGTCAATTAATTCTTGCAATGGCTCTTCTTTGTATCTTAGCACCTGTTTGAATACATTCAAGGATGGTTGTTGTAAAACAAATTAAAATATAAAAAAATGAAATCTTAAGTTAATGTTATAAGAAAATAACAATTAGTCACAAACTTTGCTATCAACCCTTTTCATCCTTGTCGTCTTGTTTTATGTATTGAATGGGTTCAATTTTGTTTTATTTTCTACATGAAAATACTTGAAAATTAATATTTAATGATAAATTATTTATTTATATGTACCTAATAGAACATTTCAATGATTTCATTCATTTGAAGCACGTTGTTGTTGAGATGGCTCCTCCTACGATGCAATTATGTCCATTTCTTTTACCATCTCCTTGTACACTTTTTTCGACCTTCCTGCTGGCATATTTTGGATATCGTCTCATTGATCCTTTGGGATTTTCATAATCTTCCTAAAAAAAAATAACATGACAAAAACATATTTTTATATTGATATATGAAAAATAAATATAACAAAATTGATATTAGTAAGGAAATGGTTTGTAGCAATATATACATATTCTAGAAAATAATTTTTAGGAATATTAATTTTTGAATGATTCTTTTTTTTTTGTATGTTTTTTCTATTGCGAGTCTGACATGTCTCATTGACCATTGCTCTGGAAATGCTTCCTGTAGTTTAGATATAACATAGTTCTTGGAATCATTGGATTGATTTTTGTATTGTAAGTGGGAAGTACATCTACACGTTTGTTCTACTATATCCCTCATAGATTTGTAAAATATTTCCCCCTTTCATTAACCTCCAACACCACTCCAGATGAAGGATCAATTCATCATCATTTACATATTCTATAATTTTTATTTTCTTAGGATGATATTTCCTTCATTCGTTGTTGGTCCCTGTAGAACATTAAACATATGTGAATTAATAGATTGTTTGAAACATGTTATATAATATTTTTAAGTATATTATTAATGAAAATTCAAAAAAGAACTCATATTGAATAGAACTTTTTCATTCACCCTATTTTTCCTTTTTCAAATTTTCCATCAAGATTTTATGCTCTTCTGCACTTAGATCACAAAGAATCTCATTGAGCTTCCTCATTTTATAGCTTTGTAGGACATACACTAACCAATACATATTAGTTAACATTAAATAATGTTCAAACATATTAATTTTGTATAGAATTTACAAAGAGCTTGCCTTTTTTTTTTTTTGGATGTGTTATCATTGTGTCGATCAGAATATTTGTTACTTGAACTATTCTCACACATTTTTTTTATCAATATATATCATGTACCATTCAATACACAAGATATTAAATATATTTTATAAATAAATCACATATTCTTTGGTAAAAAAAAAGTTTATGGTGCGCTTTCATAATACAAAAGCACCAGTGCATTCCATAAAATTGTTTTTTTTTAAACTATAAATTACAATGATGCGATATGTATCGTTATTAGCACGGATCTTATAGAAAAAAAATGAGAATAAAAAAATAACATGAACAAATAAAATTACACATCGATGAATGAATTTTTGTAATTATGTTGCAGCATTATCGATGTGTTAGATTCAATTAGGTGTGTTGATAACCCAAAACAGTTTTTTGAAAAAACCTGACAGGGTCGAGAGGGTTTGGATCTGATGCATAACATGTCAAACTCCTTTTATATGGAAACATAAACCCATTAAATCTAAAATGAAAAAAATGAAAAAAATGAAAAAAATGTAATTATGAATGGATAGAGGGAGTTAAACCCTAAGGTGAAATTTTGCAGTCACACAAGCAAAAATAAACAAGGGTTAAAGGTAATTATGAAATATTTTTATTTTTTTCTAAATTCTAATTAAATCTAAATAGATATACAAATTGTAAAAAAAATATTATTAAAATCAACAGTAAAATTTAAAAATTTTACTATGCAGGGTTTTGAGTGAATCACAAAACCCTTCAATTTTCTAATTTTTTCAATAATTTTGTTGCTCCAAAAGGGTTTTGAATGAATCACCATACCCTTCAAATTTTGATCTTCTGAATAAGTCTCATATTCCAAAGTATTGATTTGTTGCTCCACAATGCTCCCCTGTATGTCTCTCTTACAAATCTCTCCCTTGTAAATTTTGGAAAAATAATAAAATATTGAATAGATTAATACCCAGGAAATATTTTATGAAAAGAGTTTTAAATGAATCACCATAACCTTCAAATTTTGATCTTCTGAATAATCATGTTGTTCCGGAGTATTTTGTTGCTCCATGTTATCCCCGATTTCTAGGGATAACTAGGAGATCATGTCTCGAGGCCCACATGTCCTAGATATGGAGTACCGAGAGTAGGACTAACCTGAGCATGGCCTTGGAGGGCCCATCCTTTTCTTCTTTCATCATATTCATCTTGTCAGTAGCAGCATCATCCATCACCATCGGCTTGTTCCTGTATCAGAGAAGGCTCTTGCTCCATGAGGTAATTGGTCCAAGTATCATGGTATGTGTCACTTTTGATCATTAAAACCTTTAGATATATGCATCTGATTCCTTTTATCTCTGACGACTGCTTAGATCTTACATTAACCCACTTGAAAATGTTTGGGGAGATTGACAGAGTGTCCTAGCAAGCATGTACCCATGGTTTTTGGTTTGCCACTGGGGGGATTTCTGAAGAGCCATCGTCCGCTCCCATCATACCACCACTTTTTCATCTTATCTCCTAGTCATTTATCCCATTCCCCTTGTCCGGGCATTGGATTGACCTATTTGTAGGGTTGCACCTTATCTTGTGGGAAGAAGGGGCTAAAGGACCATAAGGTAAAAGTAGCTGGTAAAAGATAAAATCCTAGAAATAAAACCTCGAGATGCCTCACCCAGGGATCCCTGAGAAGGCAATAAAAAGCTGCTCAGCAAGAAACAAGAGGGACCCAGAAAATAATAAACAAGACCTATCCAAGAGGATAGGGGGTCTCATCACAAGCCAACCTATTAGGTTCATGGGTACCTAATAGTATGACATTTCCACTATCTGGTTAACACGCCAGGGCAGTGACCTTTGGTTGCATGGCCAAGGGAAAGGGGGTCTCATCATGAGCCAACCTTCTCATCTCTTTGAAAGTACTCGTGGGTAACATTGTCATATCTGGTCACCATACCAAGGCAATGTCCTCTGGTTAGACCTTGAATAAAAAGAAAAAGAAGAAGAAAAAGAAAAGGAAAAATAAAGAATGAATGAAGGCAAGAAAGGGCTTGGAAAAAATTGCATCCATGACAGGTACATCTCACCTTCTACAAAGGCACCCACAGATAACATTATGCATCTCTGACTCTCACTCTACCCATTTGTCTGGCCATCCCCTAGCCACAACACCTCATTTACATGGCTCAAAGCGTCCCCATCCTTACCATGACATCATCTAGCTTCATGGTCATTCTTGGAGGCAGACTGGGTAGCAGTGGCACGTGTGGCATGTTGGAGAGGCCCCTAAGGGGATAACGTTTTTCTCCTGGATGTCTCATCTACCCTAAAAGGGGATAGCGCCTCCCTTGAAGGGGATTTGACCTTTATTAAGCTCAGTTAGGGTTTTAGTTTGACAATTTAATGTAAAAACAATATTTTGGTCTTGTCAACCATTTTTTATGACCTAAAATTAGTTAAGGTCATTGATACACTATATATTGAGGGTTTTTACTCTCATTTTGACATAACACATCACTCACTCTCCTAGTGAGGTCTGATTTTTGCACCCTATTAGGGTTATTGACTGATTTGAGGAAGGCGCACTTGTTTGAGGAGGAGATTTTTGGCAATTTATGGTGTTTTTTTTAAGGAAGGTTTACAACTAGGGTTTGCATGGTATTTTCTTGATGATTTGTAAGTATTTTTCTGCAAAAATTCTTGATTGAAAGGTTGTAGTCTAATCTCTTGCATTTATTTATAAATATTGTTGAATCAAAACCCTAGGGGACAAACACACAAGTAGGTCGTTGTCTCATGTCCCCCGATAGAAAAACCTTCTAGCCATTGAAGAAGAAGAAGAGGGCCTAGCCATTGCTACACTCTTTCTTTATTATTCCTTTTAGCTAGTCGTACCTTTAAACTTCAAGAGGAAGAGGAAGTCCTAGGCCTAGGTTATCTACACCTAGGGCCATTTTTCTTTTAGGGTTTGATGAAAGAGCCTTGCCTTAGCAACACTCTCCCTCGTCAAACTCTCTTGTATTGATTTTGCTTGTCTTTGAGCTAGCTGTTTTCCAAGAAGGAGGAGATAGCATGAGGGATTGCTTAAGAAACACTCGAGTGAGCCTCTTTCCCCTAGGGTTCTGTCTTTAAGGCCCTACTATAGCAGCACCTTGAAACATTTCCCTCTTGTCCTTTGAATCTCATCCCCTTCAACTTGTGCATCCCTCACCTTTTGACTCCATAACCCTAGGCACTGATCTTTAGACCCCAACGTTGAAGTGAAAGTGATTGAAAAAACTCTCAAAACCTCTTATAAATTGAAACCCTAACTAACTACTAACCCTAAAAGTTGACATCACCCTTGGTTATTTCATCTTGACGCAACAATTTTTATATATTAAGAAATTAGATGGTGGTTTGATGCATTTATTGAAAGAGGATTGATAGGATACATTGATTGCTACATCATCTTGATATTTGTTGGCGAAGTAACATTATTTCATTGTTGTATTAAAAAACATTGACTTCGTCAATATTTATTGTTGCAATTGCTTATATATTGATATCAGATAGTCTTATGAAGTAGTAACCCATTGAATCATAGATTACATATATATATTGGTTTTCTTTGTCCCGTGCAGGTGTTCTTCTTTGGGCCTACACTTCATTATTGGTTGTTTAGACGGACTATCTGTTTTGGTGGTGACCTGTGAAGGGGGAACTTTACTTTGACTTTTAAACCTTTGCCTCTTCAAAAATCTAGGTTAACAGGGATGTCTCCCCTGGACCTAACCTCCCTAAAGAGAAAGAACCTCCCCATCGTGGTGACAATGGGTGGGATAGGTTCCTATTATGCCAGTTTGGCCTTCTACTTCATAGCCACTTGACCTAGCTACAAATAGTGCGATAACATTTTGGTGTTGTTGTCGGGGAACACAGAGTCAATTCTCCTTAGATGACAAATCTTTTCGGTAAGCCCTGCCTCAGAGCCTTTTCTTACAAGCTTACCTGGTGACTCCACTAGGGTGTTTCCATTTTCTTTGATGATTTCAAGAAAATCATCTGGCGACTCCAAAAATAGCTAATGATGACCCGTAGTGGGCGTCAGTATATACTTTCATCTACTACTATGACCTCCAAAAATCATGTCACCCCTGTGAGTTCTCCCAAATGGTCTCATAAAGAACTCTTTGGCCCTTTAAGCTTACCTAGCACCCAAGGGGGGTTACGTGATCTACCCAAGAAGGTCGAGTCCTGGATACCTAAGTTTTCAGGGGAAGATGGATCCTATGGTGACTCTCATTGGACCGACTTCTGTGATGCATTCCAGTTTCACCAATCTGAACAAGAACACCCCGATGTATTTTTAAGGCTCTTTGTGAGCTCACTCACCGTAAGTGCCAGAAGATGGATTAAAAAACTCCCGAAAGGAAGCATCAAAACCCCTTAAGATCTTGAACAAGCCTTCAAGAAATATTGGTGTGAAAAAGAAAGCATGAGTTCCCTTTAGTCTCAATACATTGATATTTGCAAATCCTCTAGCAAGGGTATTAGGGATTTCAATGATAGGTTCAACCTTCTCCTCAAGAAGATCGGGCCTAGTTTCTCGGAAGAAGTTGTCCTCCAACACTACTTGAACTCGTTGGAAGGAGTTTTGCAGTTTTCTCTCAAGGATCGGCCACCCTCGACTCTAGAAGAAGCACAAGATTTTTATTTCCAGATTGAGAAGAACCTTGAATTCGAAGACTACATCCATCAAGTCAATCTCTCATGCAATAATGACCCTTGGGAATCTAGTGACAAGGATATCACCAAAGGTGAACCCAAGTTCCCATAGATTCTTGAGGTAAAACTCATGCCTCCCAAAAGGAAATGGAACACAGCTTTCTCAAACATCAACAATGTATTAAATGTCTCATGAAAACATGAACCATCCAAGGATTTGGGCATGGCCACTCATAAAAAACCTAACTTTGAAGATTCCTTGTTTGTCTTGAACAAACCAATGTTGGAAAATCAAGACATGAATGAAACGAATAGGTCTGAAGAGCCCTGGGTGAATAATGAAAACAACTTAGAAAATAGTATGTCCTGTATCTTGCAAGGGTAAAAAGAATTCGCAAAATCGTTCATTTTTTGACAAAGCAAGACCCAGATGACCAATTATCTTTTGAGGAGACTCCCACACTATCACAAACTGGTCAGTTTGAGCAAGATGAGAAAATGCCCTCTTTATCATTAATAGATGATCTTGGACCTAGTAATTACAAATCAATGGATCCATACTTGTTTCAAGATGGCCCCTCCTTTCCTTTGACAGAAGAAGACACACATTGGGGTGATTATCTCGACGATGCCTCTAATATCTTTGAAGATTCGGATGAAGATGTCTATCCAGTATAGACAGTAAGTAATATTGTTGAGTGGAACAAAGATGTTTTTAAAGATATAGAAGTTCCAAGCACCATCATTGTGGATGAAAACCCTTGGTGTTTTCAATGCAGTGAAGCACATTGGGAACATGAGTGTCCTTACAGTAATGGTGTCCATCAACAAGTGAACAATATAGGGCACTTCATAGAAGGCCCTCAAATAAATATCACCACTGAAGAGCATCAAGATGCCATAAAAGAAGTAGTCAGGTTAGCCAAAATGGTGGTAATAAGCAAACTAGACCAGGAATCAAAAGAAAAGCTAAAGAAATAAGAGTTCTAGGTGTATAGAAGAAAGAAGTTGAACCAACCTGCCGCTGACCAAACAAAAAACCCACCCGTGGATGTAAAATTTCCTGAAACATCCAATACTGAAAGGGTTAACATGAACTTTGACCTTGAAGGGGCATTATCCAAGATGTTTGTAACCATCCTTTTGAAAGAAGTCATCAAGGTACCATCTATCAAAGAGCGATTTGACAACTTTTTCCAAGGATAAGATGGACCATTGAAAGATGGAACTATTAGTCTTATCCATAATGTACCTGTAACTACAACCTATGTGCAAGAGCCCAGTGATTCCATCAAACATGACAAAGCACGTGACAAAACCAGGCAGGCTCCTCATAAATATTCTCCAAAAGATACGTCTTTTGCAAAGGAGAAAAATTCTAATCAGATTAAATGGATCAAGAAAGAGGAATACCAACAACTCCTGGATGAGTTCAAAGGTCAGAAATCAGAGACTGCGAAACTACTAAAGAAGGTGGAAGATGATGTACGGATCTGTCCTTCACAGCAGGAAATCTTTATAGTAGAATCCCACCCACCTCCCTCTACACAATATACCAGGGTTGTTCAAGGAATGACCAATTTCAGAGTCAGAGAGTACAAGAAGGAGGATGTGGTTTGGATGTGGGATGCCAATAAAGGGAAGCCTGCTAATATCAAAGAAAATAATCATTTTCGGCTTGGCCCTTTTAAGGTCGGAAGAAAGTAAGTTAATGACTCTTATTACCTGTCTACACTAGAGGGACGAAGGCACACAGTCCCTGTCAGCGGGCACCTCCTCAAACCCCACCAGGATGGGGTAGCTTGACTTCACAGGTAAGTACAGGTAAGTAGGCATTTTTCGTGTATTATACCATTTTCATTTCATGTTAGTTTGCTTCCACATTTTCATTGTTGATTGCTTTATTTCAGTATATATATCTATGTATGCTAGGGTAGTGTTACAACCCCATTTTTTTTACTGATGCCTCTATCGAGTTTGAGCAGGTCTGCAGGTTATGCTAGAGATGTTGAGGTTCTCATGCACTCTATGGTGAGCACATGTCCTCGAGTTGGAGTTAGATGTTATCCCCGATTTCTAGAGATAACTAGGAGATCATGTCTCGAGGCCCACAGGTCCTAGACATGGAGTACCAAGAGAAGGATTGACCTGAGCATGGCCCTGGAGGGCCCATCCTTTTCCTATTTCATCAGATTCATCTTGTCAGCAACAACAACATCCATCACCATCGTCTTGGTCCTGTATCGGAGAAGGCTCTTGCTCCATGAGGTAATTGGTCCAGGTATCATGGTATGTGTCACTTTTGATCATTAAAACCTTTAGATATATGCATCTGATGACTGCTTGGATCTTACATTAACCCACTTGACCATGTTTGGGGAGATTGATAGGGTGTCCTAGAAAGCCTGTACACATGGGTTTTGGTTTTCCACCTAGGGTATTTCTGAAGAGCCATCATCTGCTCCCATCATACCACCACTTTTTCATCTTATCTCCTGCTCATTTATCCCATTCCCCTTGTCCGAGCATTGGATTGACCTGTTTGTAGGGTTGCACCTTATCTTTTGGGAAGAAGGGGCTAAAGGCCCAAAAGATAAAAGTAGCTGGTAAAAGATAAAAGCCTAGAAATAAAACCTTGATATGCCTCTCCCAGGGATCCCTGAGAAGGCAATAAAAATCCTCTCAGCAAGAAACAAGAGGGACCCATAAAATAATAAACAAGACCTAGCCAAGAGGATAGGGGGTCTCATCATGAGCTATCCTATTAGGTTCACGGGTACCTAACAGTATGACATTTCCACTATCTGGTTACCATGTCAGGGCAGTGAACTTTGGTTGCATGGCCAAGGGAAAGGGGGTATCATCGTGAGCCAGCCTTCTCATCTCTGTGAAAGTACTCGTGGGTAATAGTGTCAGATCTGGTCACCATGCCAAGGCAGTGTCCTCCGGTTAGACCTTGAATAAAAAGAAAAAGAAGAAGAAAAATAAAAAGAAAGAAAGAATGAAGGCAAGAATGAGCTTGGAAAAATTTGCATCCATGACAAGTACAACTCGCCTTCTACAAAGGCACCCACAGATAACATTATGCATCCCTGGCTCTCACTCTACCCATTTGTCTAGACATCCCCTAGCCACAACACCTCATTTACATGGCTTGGATGAAACCTTCTTGGGAACTTCCATTCTCTCGTGGATACTAGCCCAATAAGATGTCTTGTCCTTTTCTTCGATCTTGTATTGTGGATTTTTGTAATGTCTTTGAGCTGTTGAATGATATATCAAGGTTTTTATGCATATGTTTGATAATATTAATGATGAAATGTGATTGACATTGCTATGATCCTTGTGACTAATGATCCCATGGAGGGTGTAGTTTTGATGTGCAGGACCATGCCCAACGGACAGGTACCATTTGGATTGGTACACATGGGGAGATGATTAGTTCAAACCTCCATGGGGTTGAAGAGCCCATCAGATGGTTGTTGTGACCCCATCAGAGGGGCAGAGATAGGACAATGTTTGACCGAGGTTTTTCACCGGAGAATAAGAGGACGTTTCACTAGAGGCACTTTGGCAGAGCCCGACCTAGGGTGAATGACCCATTTTTAGTGGAACGTTAGCCTTGGAAGGCTCAAAGCGTCCCCACCCTTACCATGACATCATATAGCTTCATGGCAGGGATGATTTTAAGGATGGAAATTTATTTTAAAATGTAGAAATCTTTGCAAATATTATTAATCCTTCATATGCCAACTATAAATGTTTGGCAATATTTTTGTAAAAATATTCAAATTTCTAAGGATTTCATATAGTTTGTATAAAATTTTGGCGATTTTTAAGGTAAAATAATTTTATCCTATAGAATTTAGGCGAATCATTTTTCGAATAGCGAATCTTTTTTTGGGAAAAACGATGGAAAATTAGCCCATGAACGAAATTTAGCCCCTAAAATCATCCATGCTTCATGGTCATTCTTGGAGGCAGACTGGGCAGCAGTGGCACATGTGGCATGTTGGAGAGGCCCCTGGGGGGCTAACGTTTTTCTCTTGGATGTCTCATCTGCCCTAAAAGGGGCTAGTGCCTCCCTTGAAGGGGATTTTACCTTTATTACAACTCAGTTAGTGTTTTAGTTTGACAATTTAATGTAAAAGCAGTATTTTGGTCTTGTCAGCCATTTTTTATGACCTAAAATTAATTAAGGTCATTGATACGCTATATATTGAGGGTTTTTACTCTCATTTTGACATAACACATCACTCACTCTCCTAGTGAGGTCTGAATTTTTCACCCTATTAGGGTTATTGGCTGATTTGAGGAAGGCGCACTTGTTTGAGGAGGATATTTTTGGCAATTTATGGTATTTTTCTTGAAGGAAGGTTTACAACTAGGGTTTGCATGGTATTTTCTTGATGATTTGTAAGTATTTTTCTGCAAAACTTCTTGATTGAATGGTTGTAGTCTAATATCTTCAATCTATTTATAAATATTGTTGTATCAAAACCCTAGGGGACAAACACATAAGTAGGTCGTTGTCTCATGTCCCCTGATAGAAAAACCTTCTAGCCATTGAAGAAGAAGAAGAGAGCCTAGCCATTGCTACACTCTTTCTTTCTGCTTCCTTTAAGCTAGCCGTACCTTTAAACTTCAAGAGGAAGAGGACATCCCAGGCCCAGGTTATCTACACCTAGGGTCATTTTTCTTTCAGGGTTTGATGAAAGAGCCTTGCCTTAGCAACACTCTCCCTCTTCAAACTCTCTTGTCTTGATTTTGCTTGTCTTTGAGCTAGCTCTTTGCCAAGAAGGAGGAGAGAGCATGAGGCCTTTCTTAAGAAACATCGGAGTGAGCCTCTCTCCCCTAGGGTTCTGTCTTTAAGGCCCTGTTGTAGTAGCACCTTGAAACCTTTCCCTCTTGTCCTTTGAATCTCATCCCCTTCAACTTGTGTGTCCTTCACCTTTTGACTCCATAACCCTAGGCACTGATCTTTAGCCTCGAACATTGAAGTGAAAGTGATTGAAACAACTCTCAAAACCTCTTATAAATTGAAACCCTAACTAACTACTAACCCTAAAAACTGACATCACCCTTGGTTATTTCATCTTGACGCAAGAATTTTTATATATTAAGCAATTAGATGGTGGTTTGATGCATTTATTGAAGGAGGATTGATAGTATACATTGATTGCTACATCATATTGATATTTGTTGGCGAAGTAACATTATTTCATTGTTGTATTAACAAACATCGACTTTGTCAATATTTATTGTTGCAATTGCTTATATATTGATATCAGATAGTATTATGAAGTACTAACCCATTGAATCATAGATTGCATATATATATTGGTTTTCTTTCTCCTGGGCAGGTGTTCTTCTTTGGGCCTACACTTCATTAATGGTTGTTTAGCTGGACTATCTCTTTTGGTGGTGACCTATGAAGGGGGAACTTTACTTTGACTTTTAAACCTTTGGCTCTTCAAAACTCTAGGTTACCGGGGACGTCTCCCCTGGACCTAACCTCCCTAAAGAGAAAGAACCTCCCCATCGTGGTGACATTGGGTGGGATAGGTTCCTGTTACGCCAGTTTGGCCATCTACTTCATATCCACTTGACCTAGCTACAAACTGTGCGATAACATTTTGGCATCGTTGATGGGGAACACCGAGTCAATTCTCCTCATACGACAAATATTTTCGGTAAGCCTTGCCTCAGAGCCTTTTCTTACAAGCTTACCTAGTGACTCCACTAGGGTGTTTTCCCTTTTCTTTGATGATTTCAAGAAAATAATCTAGTGACTCCACAAATAGATAATGACGACCCATAGTGGGAGTCATTATATACTTTCATCTACTACTATGACCTCCACAAATCCTTTCACCCCTGTGTGTTCTCCCAACTGGTCTCATAAAGAACTATTTGGCCTTTTAAGCTTACCTAGAACCCAAGGGGGGTTACATGATCTACCCAAGAAGGTCGAGTCTCAGATACCTAAGTTTTTAGGGGAAGATGGATCCTATGGAGACTCTCATTGGACTGACTTCTGTGATGCATTCTAGTTTCACCATTCCGGACAAGAACACCCCAATGTATTTTTAAGGTTCTTTGTGAGCTCACTCACCAGAATTTCCAGAAGATGGATTAACAAACTTCTGAAAGGAAGCATCAAAACCCCTGAATATCTTGAACAATCCTTCAAGAAAGATTGGTGTGAAAAAGAAAGCATGGGTTCCCTTTACTCTCAATACATTGATATTTGCAAAGCCTCTAGCGAGGGCATTAGGGATTTCAATGATAGGTTCAACCTTCTCCTAAAGAATATCAGGCCTAGTTTCTCAGAAGAAGTTGTCCTCCAACACTACTTGAACTCATTGGAAGGAGTTTTGCAATTTACTCTCAAGGATCGGTCACCCTCGACTATAGAAGAAGCACAGGATTTTGCTTTCCAAATTGAGAAGAACCTCGAATTCGAAGACTACATCCATCAAGTCAATCTCTCATGCAATAATGACCCTTGGGAATCTAGTGACAAGGATATCACCAAAGGTGAACCCAAGTTCCCAAATATTCTTGAGGTAAAACTCATGCCTTCCAAAAGGAAATGGAACACAGCTTTCTCAAACATCAACAATGTCTTAAACATCTCAAGACAACATGAACCATCTAAGGATTTGGGCATGGCCACTCATAAAAAACCTAACTTTGAAGATTCCTTGTTTGTCTTGAAAAAACCAATGTTGGAAAATCAAGACATGAATGAAACCAATAGGTCTAAAGAGTCCTGGGTACATAACGGAAACAACCTAGACACTAGTATGTCCTGTATCTTGCAAAGGGTTAAAAGAATTCACGAAATCGTTCATTTTTTGACAAAGAAAGACCTGGATGACCAATTATCTTTTGAGGGGACTCCCACACTATCACAAACTGGTCAGTTTGAGCAAGATGAGAAAATTCCCTCCTTATCATTAATAGATGATCTTTGACCTAGTAATTACAAATCAATGGATCCATACTTGTTTCAAGATGGCCCCACCTTTCCCTTGACAGAAGAAGACACACATTGGGGTGATTATCCCGACAATGCCTCTAATATCTCTGAAGATTCGGATGAAGATGGATATCCAGTACAAAGAGTAAGTAATATCATTGAGTGGAACAAAGATGTTTTTAAAGACATAAAAGTTCCAAGAACCATCATTGTGGATGAAAACCCTTGGTGTGTTCAATGCAATGAAGCACATTGGGAACATGAGTGTCCTTACTGTAATGGTGGCCATCAACAAGTGAACAATATAGGCCACTTCATAGAAGGCCCTCAAATAAATATCACCACTGAAGAAACCTTGACGAATCTTACTAATCCTTCATATGCCAACTATAAATGATTGGCGATATTTTTATAAAAATATTCAAATTTCTAAGGATTTTATATAGTTTTTATAAAATTTTGGCGATTTTAAAGGTAGAATAATTTTATCCTATAGAATTTGGGCGAATCATTTTTAAAATAACGAATCTCATTTTTGGAAAAACCATGGAAAATTAGCCCATGAGCGGAATTTAGCCCCTAAAATCATCCCTGGCCATAAAAGAAGCAGCCAGGTCAGCTAGAATGGCAGTAATAAGAAAACTAGACCAGGAATCAAAGAAAATCTAAAGAAACAAGAGTTCCAGGTGTATAGAAGAAAGAAGTTGAACCAACCTGTCACTGACCAAAAAAAAAACCCACTTGTTGATGTAATATTTCCTGAAACATCCAATACTGAAAGGGTTAACCTGAACTTTGACCTTGAAGGGGCATTATCCATGATGTTTGTAACCATCCCTTTGAAAGAAGTCATAAAGGATCAGAGACTTCGAAAATACTAAAGAAGGTGGAATATGATGTATGGATTCATCCTTTGCAGTAGGAAATCTTTATAGCAGAATCCCACCCACCTCCCTCTACACAATATACCAGGGTTGTTCAAGGAACGACCAATTTTAGAATCAGAGAGTACAAGGAGGGGGACATGGTTTGGATGTGGGATGCCAATAAAGGGAGGCCTACTAATATCAAAGGAAACAATCATTTTTGTCTTGGTCCTTTTAAGGTCGGAAGAAAGTCAGTTAATGACTCTTATTACCTGTCTACACTGGAGGGACAAAGGCGCACAGTGCCCTTCAGTGGGCACCTCCTCAAACCCCACCAGGATGGGGTAACTTGACTTCATAGGTAAGTACAGGTAAGTAGGCATTTTTTGTGTATTATACCATTTGCATTTCATGTTAGTTTGCTTCCACATTTGCATTGTTGATTGCTTTATTTCAGTATATATATCTATGTATGTTGAGGTGGTGTTACCGCCCCAATTTTGTTACTGATGCCTCTATCAAGTTTGAGCAGGTCTGCAGGTTATGCCAGAGATGCTGAGGTTCTCATGTGCTCTACGGTGAGAACATGTCCCCGAGTTGGAGCCAGATGTTATCCCCGATTTTTATGGATAACTAGGAGATCATGTCTCAAGGCCCACAGGTCCTAGACATGGAGTACCGAGAGCAGGATTGACCTGAGAATTGCCCTGGAGGGCCCATCCTTTTCTTCTTTCATCAGATTCATCTTGTCAATAGTAGCAGCATCCATCACCATCGACTTGGCCCTGTATCGGAGAAGGCTCTTGCTCCATGAGGTAATTGGTCTAGGTATCATGGTATGTGTCACTTTTGATCATTAAAACCTTTAGATATATGCATATGATTCCTTTTATCTATGACGACTGCTTGCATCTTACATTAACCCATTTGACCATGTTTGGGGAGATTGATCGGGTGTCCTAGCAATCCTGTACCCATGGGTTTTGGTTTTCCACCGGGGGGATTTATGAAGAGCCATCATCCACTCCCATCATACCACGACTTTTTCATCTTATCTCCCACTCATTTATCGCATTCCCCTTGTTTGGTCATTGGATTGACCTGTTTGTAGGGTTGCACCTTATCCTATGGGAAGAAGGGGATAAAGGCCTAGAAGGTAAAAGAAGCTGGTAAAAAATAAAATCCTAGAAATAAAACCTTCAGATGCCTCACCCAGGGATCCCCGAGAAGGCAATAAAAATCCTCTCAACAAGAAATAAGAGGGACCCACAAAATAATAAAAAATACCTAGCCAAGAGGATACAGGGTCTCATCACGAGCCAGCCTATTAGGTTCATGGGTACCTAACAGTATGACATTGGCACTATCTGGTTACCACACCAGGGCAGTGACCTTTGGTTGCATGGCCAAGGGAAAGAGGGTATCATCATGAGCCAGCCTTCTCATCTCTTTGAAAGTACCCATGGGTAACACTGTCAGCTTTGGTCACCATGCCAAGGCAGTGTCCTCCGGTTAGACCTTGAATAAAAAGAAAAGGAAGAAGAAAAAGAAAAATAAAGAAAGAATGAAGGCAAGAATGGGCTTGGAAAAAATTGCATCCATGATAGGTACAACTCGCCTTCTACAAAGGCACCCACAAATAAAATTATGCATCCCTGGATCTCACTTTACCCATTTGTTTGGACATCCCCTAGCCACAACACCTCGCTTACATGGCTTGGATGAAACCTTCCTGGGAACTTCCCTTCTCTCGTGGATACTAGCCCAATAAGATGTCTTGTCCTTTTCTTCAATCTTGTATTGTGGATTTTTGTAATGTCTTTGAGTTGTTGAACAATATATCAGGGTTTTTATGCATATGTTTGATAATATTAATGATGAAATGTGATTGACATTGCTATGATCCCTGTGACTAATGAGCCCATGTAGGGCGTAGTTTTGATGTGCAGGACCATGCCCGACGAACAGGTACCATTTGGACCGGTACACATGGGGAGATGATTAGTTCAGACCTCCATGGGGCTAAAGAGCCCATCAGATGGTTGTTGAGAACCTGTCAGAGGAGCAGAGAGAAGACGGTGTTTGACCGATGTTTTTCACCAGAGAAGAAGACGTTGTTTCACCATAGGCACTTTGGCAGAGCTTGTCCTAGGGGGAACGACCCCTTTTTAGTGGAAAATTAGCCTTGGAAGGCTCAGAGTGTCCCCATCCTTACCATGATGTCATCCATCTTTGTGGTCATTCTTGGAGGTAGACTGGGCAGTAGTGGCATGTGTGACATGTTGGAGAGGGCCCTGGGGGGCTAACGTTTTGCTCCTGGATGTCTCATCTATCCTAAAAGGGGCTAGCGCCTCCCTTGAAGGGGGATTTCACCTTTATTATAGATTAGTTAGGGTTTTAGTTTGACAATTTAATGTAAAAATAGTATTCTGGTCTTGTCGACCATTTTTTATGACCTAAAATTAATTAAGGTCATTGATACACTATATATTGAGGGTTTTTACTCTCATTTTGACATAACACATCACTCACTCTCCTAGTGAGGTCTGATTTTTTCACCCTATTAGGGTTATTGGCTTATTTGAGGAAGGCACACTTGTTTGAGGAGGAGACTTTTGGCAATTTATGGTGTTTTTCTTGAAGGAAGGTTTACAACTAGGGTTTGCATGGTATTTTCTTGATGATTTGTAAGTATTTTTCTACAAAACTTATTGATTGAATGGTTGTGGTCTAATATCTTGCATCTATTTATAAATATTTATGAATCAAAACCCTAGGGGACAAACACACAAGAAGGTCGTTGTCTCATGTCCCTTGATAGAAAAACCTTCTAGCCATTGAAGAAGAAGAGAGCCTAGCCATTGCTACACTCTTTCTTTCTTCTTCCTTTAAGCTAGCCATACCTTTAAACTTCAAGAGGAAGAGGACGTCTCAGGCCTATGTTATCTACACCTAGGGCCATTTTTCTTTTAGGGTTTGATGAAAGAGCCTTGCCTTAGCGACACTCTCCCTCTTCAAACTCTCTTGTCTTGATTTTGCTTGTCTTTGAGCTAGTTGTTTGCCGGGAAGGAGGAGAGAGCACAAGGCCTTTCTTAAGCAACACCGGAGTGAGCCTCTCTCCCCTAGGGTTTTGTCTTTAAGGCCCTGCTGTAGTAGCACCTTGAAACCTTTCCCTCTGGTCCTTTGAATCTCATCCCCTTCAACTTGTGCGTCCTTCACCTTTTGACTCCATAACTCTAGGAACTGATCTTTAGCCTCCAACGTTGAAGTGAACATGATTGAAACAACTCTCAAAACCTCTTATAAATTGAAACCCTAAGTAACTACTAACCCTAAAAGCTGACGTCACCCTTGGTTATTTCATCTTGACGCAACAATTTTTATATATTAAGCAATTAGATGGTGGTTTGATGCATTTATTGAAAGAGGATTGATAGGATACATTGATTGCTACATCATCTTGATATTTGTTGGCGAAGTAACATTATTTCATTGTTGTATTAACAAACATTGACTTTGTCAATATTTATTGTTTCAATTGCTTATATATTGATATCAGATAGTCTTATGAAGTACTAACCCATTGAATCATAGCTTGCATATATATATTGGTTTTCTTTCTCCTGGGTAGGTGTTCTTCTTTGGGCCTACACTTCATTATTGATTGTTTAGCCAAACTATTTGTTTTGGTGGTGACCTGTGAAGGGGGAACTTTACTTTGACTTTTAAACCTTTGCCTCTTCAAAACTCCAGGTTACCAGGGACGTCTCCCCTGGACCTAACCTCCCTAAAGAGAAAGAACCTCCCCATCGTGGTGACATTAGGTGGGATAGGTTCCTGTTACGCCAGTTTGGCCTTCTACTTCATAGCCACTTGACCTAGCTACAAAATGTGTGAAAACACTCCACATTGCTCTTTGATATGGCTCTCTTGCAAATATCTCCACTGTAAATTTTGGTAAAATAATGAATTAGTGAATAACGTTTTACTATTTAAATGAATTTATGAAATTAGATTTTAAGTTCCTTCTCATTTTTCAATTGTAAAAAAAAAAAGTCACACTTTTGTTTGTAAGTTTTTTGAAACCCCGGTATGTCTATTAATATAACGCACTGGTGCGTTTTTGTATACATCACATCAGTGTGCTTAAAAATTTTGGAGCATCGATGTCACATAATTATTTTTTATTTATTTACAAACCAGTGTGACTCGTAAGTAATTCCCTGGTGCTTTATATTGTTATATACGCACTGATGCGTGTTATTTAAATAAGCACATCATTATGCTTTCAAATTTATCTAAATTTGTATTTGCACACAAAATAGTATATTCATCTTGAATTATATTTTAGGATTCATCCACATGACTTGCAGTACTCCATAGTATATATTTTCCGCTTAAAGTCACCTTATTCCTAAAAAAATATTCTTGATTTTTCTCAAATGCAGGGAGAAAGGATTATAATATCAAATGGCCAATTCTTCAAATTCTAGCTCATTCCATATTGCTCGAATCCCATCATGGAGTTCTCCCTTTCCATCTCCAGTAAGTTTATATTTTATTTATATTTTGATTATCTAATTGAATTTATTTTTTTTTATCTTTGCCAATATGAATAAAAATGTATCCAAATTTGTAGGATCTTGATTCTGAATCAAGTTCAGATACAAATAATATTCCACCAATTCAAAAAAGTCAGAAGATATTATCAGAAGTAACATACCACAAGAAGTTGGTAGATGAAAATGGATAACCCCTTTATGTTGTCAATAGTCACATGTCATCTTTCAACCGCAATCTTGGGTCATCGACAGTAATAATTAATGTTGGGTATAATGTGATTTGAACAAAGTAATTGCATTTTGCTTACTAATATCATCGATGTAATAATGTTCAATATTTTTGAAATTAGGATTTTGATGATGAGCAAACTACCTATCATCTTCCATTACACACCACTACAATGTCAAATCGAGAGAAGGTTACAATAAGAGAACAAGTCAAAAAGGAAGCATACCAATAATGGCTAAATCAACCACTAATTCAATTCCCACTACATCCATATTCACCAATTATGAATGACTACAAAAATACTATTTTTTCACAAGTTGTCAATTCTTGAATCCGTTAAGACTGAAACAACAACCTCACGAGGATACAAATCCCCTT
The DNA here is from genome assembly GCA_000966675.3 of Picea glauca. NCBI lineage: Eukaryota > Viridiplantae > Streptophyta > Pinopsida > Pinales > Pinaceae > Picea > Picea glauca. Next base: position 218,143 of record JZKD02S0170138.1, on the reverse strand, counting down.
GCATTTTTATAGAGGTGGTACTCCTCTGTTCGATATTTTTTTAGAATGTGGAACTTTTATAGAAGTTCATCATGGTAATCAAAGGAAAGTAAAAATATATAAAAAGAAAAATGTTTTTTTTTTTTTTTTCTTTAAATAAAGTTCTGGAGAGTGTTGGCGCTTGAATCCGTTAGGACCGAAACAACAACCTCACGAGGATACAAATCCCACTGTGTTTTTATAGAGGTGGTATTCCTCTGTTCAATATTTTTCAGAATGTGGGACTTTTATAGAAGTCTGTCGTGGTAATCAAAGGAAAATAAAAATATATAAAAAATAAAAATGGAAAATGTTTTTTTTATTTTCTCTTTAAAAAAATTTCCTGAGAGTGGACAAAGAATCACACACATTCATACATTTTAAAGAAAATAAACAAATTTTCTTCACATCCATCATAGTAGGGCTAAATATTTCTGATCACATAAAAACAAATAAAAGAAAATGATTTGCATGCATAAGAGAGCTTTGACAGAGTAATACATGGGCAGCTCAAAAAAAGATAACAATAGATCAACCTCAAATACTTTATATTCAGAAAATTGGGTTACAATATATAGTCGAGATTGTTTCCAAAATAGCTCTCTTGGAATTTCTAAAAAAATATAGTTCAATACATATTCTCTGAAATTTAAATGTGTTTGTCATAATGACTGGGATTGGGTCTCCTGCGGACCATAAAGAAAATATATATGAGAATGAAGTTTGTAGAAATAATAAAGTGGGTGGCAGAGGACAACAAGACCTGGTAATAAAAAAAAGGATATTATCAGTCTGCGGTTAAACCTTTCTATTTAAAGAGTTGGAGTAACTGGATGAAGAACTTGATAAAGACATAAAGGTGGGATCAATATGAACTTATTATGATGGTATATCATCCTTTTCACTTACTCGTTGATGTCCTTTGATGGCTTTCATCGACAGTTACGGGAACCATCTCAACTTTCCTTTTCCCTTCATTAGTAAGTTTGTCGACAACCTTTTTAAACCACTCCTAGATGTAGCTTCTCATTGGTGCCACGTTGATTTCTTGTCGGATTTTTATATTGAAGAGCTATCCTTCCAAGTCCCTTAGATCAATATAAATATTCCACAAAGCTTCTTCAATATCTTGATTCTTCATTGAATAGTCAACTAGCCAATTTTCCACATCATCTTCACTATACTCAAGAATGCCATAGAATTTTTCAAATGATAACCCTTTAAAGATTTCAACTTGTTCATCAAAGTATTGCTTGCTCAGGAACAACGCATTGAGAATCAATTTGGGGTCTTGGACCTCATTGGTGCTCCTATCTAGGTCTATCTCACTCATCCTTTTGAATAATTCAACTCTCCTAGTTATGGCCTGGCTGCATGCTTGGACAATAATATTCAAGTTCTTAACCTTTTCCTTCCAGCATCCGTTTATTTTCTTTATCCAGTTCAGAGAAGGGAGATCCTCCTCTATTCTTCTCAACTCTGTCATATTGGTAACTTTAAAACCGAAGGGTATGACTGTGTTGAGGTAAAAACCTTCTTCGTTTTTCAAATCTGCCTGTAAATATAAATGGAAGGCTTGTGCCCTCATTCCAAAAGAGACCATGCTCTTTGAAATCTCCCAAGCCTCTATAATTAATTCCATTATTTTCTTTATGTTCTTGTCCACATAGCCCCTGGCTGATGTGAGAAGGCTTGTTGATCCTTTCAATTTTGTTGCAGGTGTGGTAGGCCTGATCATTACTAAAGGACTAGAAAGTACTGGAAGAGCCATTAAATCTTCCTCCAATTCTTTGATTCTTTCCTTTAACTTGGCATTCTCTGCTTCAATACCTCCAAGAGAATTATCTAGAGCATCTTCAGTTGCTCAGTGAATTTGGGAAATTTGGGAAGGTCGCATGTTCCATAGGTTGATCTCTAAATGAGATTTCCCCTTTTTATTCTTTACATCTATTTTCTCAATAATTAAATTTGTGGAATCATTGTAAAAAAAAACACTCTTAAATACAAAAGACTCTTCCTCATCGAAGGTCTCTCTCTCAATTATTTCCATAAGAGGATTCTGGTGAGTTGTGTTCTCTGGCTAATCAGCGTTGGGGAACACCTTTTCAATGTCAATCTCAAGTTCTGTATCCTTGAGGGAGAGGTCATGGATGTCGCTTTCTCCTCGAAGTTCCTCCTCTTCTTGAACAACGTTTTTTCTTTTCTTCCTCAAGGGAAGCTTGTGGGAGCTTTCAATTTTTCCCAAAGGAGGGTTCTTATGTCCTTCTCTGCCTGGAGAACTATGGGTTACTTTTTTAATTTGGTGGGTCGTTGGATCACTTCTCTGAGATGTTGTACTCTTTGGAGTGACAACTAGGGATTGTGAACTCTTCTCATCCAGATCTTTTTCTTTCTGTTTCTATGACTCATTGGTGTTGAGTATTGTTTCCAGGTCACTAGTGTACTGAGTGGGAGTGCCTAAGAAATTATTACAGTCTTCATTCAGAATACCATTAATGAAAGAATTGTTGAAACCAACTGCCAGTACATTTTCTACAAAACTTTCACTAGGGTTGTAATGTCCCCCACCTCTTAGAGAGGTAATGAGGAGACTCAGTGGCCTGGGCACCCCCACTAGGTCATAGTCTCACACTGAAGGGGGGGGGGGAAGTCAAGAAGTTAAAAGTT